>JAMPIV010019646.1:973212-1485413 GCA_024509875.1 Oreohelix idahoensis
TCCTCTTATCTTGAGTGGTATTATTCCTAGTGCTACTTCTAGTGCTTCTAGTGATGTTGATCTTGATACTCCAGCTATTGTACAGAGTGCCTGGTGCTGTATTTTGTCCATTTTTTCTTATTGCTGTGAGCTGCAGAGTCATATACTATGCTTGCTTAGTCCATTTTCCCCCTTACAAATGACCTGTAGAACAGGAGATGTGACTTGATGCGTGCTCCCCATCCTGCCTTTTAGGTATCTCATCATATTAGTGAGTCCTTTGCAGTTCTCAACCAGCTTGCCTTTTTGTTTTTTCCAGTTTAGTTGTTGATCTAAAGTCATGCCTAAATATTTGGTTGTTTCTACTGTTTTAATTTTGTGCCCTTGGAATTTTGTCTATTGTTTTATTTTTTATAAATATACCTCTACTGAATTTCATTCCGGCTGTCTTTTTAGCGTTTAGTTTGAAGCCCCACTTACACATTCATTCTGCGATATTGTTAATCTGGGCTTGCAGATCTGTGTATAATCTGGGGAGGATTTTGCCCGTCCTCCAAATAGCTGCATCATCTGCATATTGTGACAGTTTGTTTTTTCTGTTGCTGAATTGCTCCTAAGTCATTACCCATAATAGAAAATAGGGAAGGAAAAAATACTGAGCCTTGAAGGATGCCGTTCTGTTGCTCGTATAACTCTGATTTGTCATTATTTACTTGTACTGTAAAGTATCTGTCCTCCAAGAAGATTTATATGTAGGTGTTCCCGTTATGCCTATCTTGTTAATCTTATATAACATACCTTCTGTCCAGCATTCATCGTATGCCCTTGCTTCATCTAAGAACACGGCTACTATTTTTGCATTTCGTTTTAAATCCTGATATTACCTCATGTTCTAGCCTGATAAGCTGGTCCATAGTGCTTCTGTTTTCCCTAAACCCTAACTGGGTTGGGCTGTAAGGATTGTTCTTTTCCATGTGGAACTTTAATCTATTGTTCACCACAGTTTCCATTACTTTCCCTAAGTGAGATTTCACATCTATTGGTCTGTAAGAGCTCGCATCACATGCATCTTTATCTGGTTTTAGTATTGGTATGACTACTGCTACTTTCCGTGCCTTTGGTATTTTACCTGTTTTCCATATAATATTGAATAGAGAGGTTATTACTTCTATGGTATATTTTCCTATCCTTTAGTATTACGTAACTTAGAATGTCGTGATCTGATGCTGATTTCGATTTCTCATTTATTGCCTTTTCTACTTCCTCTACAGTAATTTCGGAGTTTAAATAAGATGTCAGACAACAGAGGACAGTCCAAGAGGAATAAGATGGACTACATTTTCTACATTGGAAGATCTGGAATATGCAGATGACATTGCACTACTAGCACATTCACATCAACACATCCAGGAAAAAACGGATAGACTTAATAAGTTTAGCCAGCAGGTGGGCTTGAACATCAATTTAAAGAAGTCAGAGGTCATGACGCTCAATGTGAGCAGCCCTGAGCCCATATCAGTAAGGAATCAGCAACTGGTACAGACAGACACCTTCACATACCTAGGATGCATAGTAACACCAGACGACGGGGCAAGCAAAGACATCAACAACAGAATGAACAAAGCAAGAACAGCCTTTTTTAGCCTAAACAACATCTGGAAGTCCTCTCAATACAGCACAAGCACAAAATTAAGATTATATCAGAGCTGTGTGCTTTTCGTGCTTCTCTATGGTGCAGAATGCTGGAGAGTTACAGAGAAGGAAATGTCGAAATTGTCCTCTTTTCACACAACATGCCTAAGAAAAATTCTCCGAATCTTTTGGCCGAAAACCTTCACCAAGATATGCTTACTCGGAGCAAGCAAGAGGACATGCACACCATCATAGCTGGCAGACGCTGGAGCTGGGTTGGTCATGTCCTCAGAAGAGACCCCGATGCCATCACAGGAACAGCTAGGCTTTGGACCCTTAAGGAAAACGAAAGAGAGACCGACCAAAAACAACCTCGCGGAGGACTGTGGAGGCTGAGATGCAAAGAATGAACCAGAGTTGGGGCACTGTACGAAGGATGGCCACCGACCGAGCAAAGTGGAATCAATTTGTTGTTGCCCTACAAGACGCCACTAGGCGTGATGGCCACTGACTGCTTTGACGGTCGGCGGCTAAGGATCAAAGAAGAAGAAGAAGATGTGGAACTTTAATCTATTGTTCACCACAGTTTCCATTACCTTCCCTATGTGAGATGTCAAATCTATTGGTCTGTAAGAGCTCGCATCACATGCATCTTTATCTGGTTTTAGTATTGGTATGACTACTGCTACTTTCCGTGCCTTTGGTATTTTACCTGTTTTCCATATAATGTTGAATAGAGAGGTTATTACTTCTATGGTATATTTTGCTATCCTTTAGTATTACGTAACTTAGAATGTCGTGATCTGCTGCTGATTTCGATTTCTCATTTATTGCCTTTTCTACTTCCTCTACAGTAATTTCGGAGTTTAAATAAGATGTCTCCCCTATATCATTTATCTCGTTTGTCCTTAGTTCTGTTTTGAGTTTTACTCTTCTTCCTATTTCTTTGTGCCCCACTTTTTCCCTAGCACTTACATTATAAAAGCACTTTGCCAGGGTATTTGCTTTTTGTTTGTTTGATTCTGCCCGTTCTGGAATTTTGATAGTAGGCATTACTGTTCGTTTTGGGTTCCCTTTAAGGGTTTTAAATTTTTTCCACACCACTGTAACTGAATGAGTGCTTGGATTGAGCGTTTGGCTGAAGGTTTTCCAGCACGTTTCCTTTTCCTGTAATATTATTTTATTTGTTTCATTTCTTACTCTCTTAAGCTGTTCATAGTTAACTTGGGTCCTATTTCTTCTATATTTTTGTAGAGCTTGTTTTCAATTTTTAGTATTTCTACTGTTAGATTCTTCGCATATGTATCTACGATTTATATCTTCACTAATTATTTTGTCTAGTTTCGTTGATTTTGAAAAGGATTTTGACAGCATACACACTGACATCCTATGGAAAATACTGAGGGCTTATGGAATCCCCAGCTGCAATGTTTCCATTATGAAAAGCCTCTTTTCTAACTTTTAATTCAGTGTTGGATTGAGTAATCTAACCTTCGAAGTGAAAACAGGAGTACGACAGGGATGACCCTTATCAACAACATTATTTTTGACAGCCATAGATTGGGTGATGCCCAGACAACAGAGAGCAGTCCAAGAGGAATTAGATGGACAAATTTTTCTACCCTGGAAGACCTGGAACATGCAGATGACATCACACTACTCGCACATTCACATCAACACATCCAAGAAAAAACCGATAGACTGAATAAGTATATGTCGCATAGAGATTATGATCAATAAATTTTCTATATTCTTTCTTTCTTTTTCTACCCGTGTCCTCTACTTTATTATTGCTCTTTTATCCTTTTCCTGTGTTTTTCGCATTCGTACGTTTGCGACTATAAACATTACTATTTTCCCATTCATACTTTCGCCTGTTTCTTTTCTCATTTAGAAACGCACCCGCATGTTATTACATAACGTGTCAGTTGCTGCAGTCAGACGAGATGTGTGATTATGTTTCATACTCAGACATAAGAGCAGACATTTGGTCTAGCATTTTCACCTGACACGAACGTTTCTACGGCGTGAGGTGTGATAACCGTCATCTGCACGGCGCAGAATGAGACATTTGTCTGGTAATTTCCTCTGTCACGGCACTCTCGGCCAGTTTCGTTAGCGTGAGGTGTCTAAGACGCGTTTGGCATGTTATGTCCAGCGTCTAAGGTACGTAGGTGTTAATGAGAAGGGGAGGCTATAGCGTGGTTTTAGAAATAGCGCACATCTTTGTTCGTTTCATAGATATAACTAGAGTTGGAAACCTGACTTCACGCACTCTGTAACTTCGCAGTTAGACTAGAACAACCTACGTTCGAGCCCTAAAAATCTCTGTTATAGAAGCAATTAGTTGGTCGAATTGAATGTTCGATTTTTAAGTATCTCTGTTGATGATAGAGGGCATTAATTGGTCGAAGTGGTTTTAGTTCTTAGTAGTTCTGTGTTGAGGTAAATATATTATATCTAGTATTTTGTGAAGTGTTTAAAGTGTTAAATCGCTTATTTCACTAGTTAGATTTTTGTGCAGAGTAATTAAAATATAGTCTGTATTATTTTGTAGTGACGTGTTTCAGTGGAAAGCAGAATAAATTATATTTCTAGCTTAAACTCATGCAGCCATAAATGAATTTAATTTAACTGCTAAATAATCAGACGAGAATATATTTTAAAATTAACTTATAACTGAAATGCTACATCAGTGTGTATTGACGGGATACGTATGTATTCCTAATTCATGATGATTGATTTTATGTATATAACTTATTTCACGGGACGTTTTAAATGATAAGTCAAGCTGTACGCTTGCAGTTTATGTAAGTTATAACAAGTACATAGTATGTATAATTATTTTATATGTGTTTTTTCCTCTATTTAGTGAAGAAAACTGGGGTTAACCCGAACTTTGCCAGCGATAAGTACAGAGATATCTATGAAGAACAAAAACATTCTTTCCTTAAAGGACTTTGTGAATAACCTTTACAAGAACTCTAATAATTTTAAAGAAATAACGCGCCTATTGCGCCAGATTTTATTCTTCCTGAGAAAATCTCAAGTACATTTAGCCCGTGTGGCAAGTAATAGATTACAACCATTAACTTTTCCGACAATTTTTACGCATTGTGGAGTGACCAAGAATTTTACCTTTTGATCGAAGTTACAAACCTGACATTGTTCCTAAGTAGTGGAAACCTTGTGATTCTGATCCTGTGAGCCCGATTGAAAACTAATTCTTACCTGAACTGATAAAGTGACACTAACTTAAAATCTGAACAAAATCATCGCCTGAAGAGGACGCTCCCCGGACAAATTGGATGAAACCAAGATCTGCAGAGCTGGGTATCCGCTTCATCAAACGATAAAACAGATTGTGTCATACCGTGCGCCGGACGGCGAACATCAGCAAGCTATAGGGTAAGAAAGTGAGAAATGCACGACAGGGCACTGATGAATGAACCGAGAGAAAGCAGGAACGAGTGACTCTTTTTTTATGGTATGCAAAATTTCACCCA
Source organism: Oreohelix idahoensis (assembly GCA_024509875.1). Lineage (NCBI taxonomy): Eukaryota > Metazoa > Mollusca > Gastropoda > Stylommatophora > Oreohelicidae > Oreohelix > Oreohelix idahoensis. Next base: position 978,330 of record JAMPIV010019646.1, read on the forward strand.
CTTTGTAATTTCTTTATGCAAGTTTTGTTGCAAACAAGATACTTTTCCCTAGGATAGATCATACTAATAGCTAAGTCTGTTCATAATTTTAAAAGGGGAAAATCATTAGATTACCGCTAATGTATCCTTGATTTCTTGGGGCTATCACTTTCTTCTAACAGGACTGTGGGCATACCTTGAGGGATAAGATCATACTGTGGGTCTATCATTCTGGTAGAAATTCATTGATTTTATGACTATGTGTATATGTTTCTTGATGTAAATTTTATGTGTTGTGATGAAATTTTAGATGATAATTAAAATCTCTCTTGAACTTAATCAGCGCGTTGGTCAGCTCGTTCCAAAATTATCTGTATAATCACTGTTATAGTTTTTCCCACGTCTGTGCGTCTAACTGTCGTCACTTGTGTGTGTGCACGTGAGTTGTACGTTCATATATATTAATATATGTTGTCAATAGACTGTCTGACTCCTCTAAATCTGTTGTAGAAGATAGGCTGAGAAAGAGAGAAGATTCTTGAGTTCTCAGGGACAGCCTCTATTTATTCTACCATCTCACTCGTGGAAATCTATTTTCTGCTATTATCTCTCACTGTGGCTATAACGTATTCTAATCTAATCAGAAGGGACCAACCCAAGTCTTAATTCTCCTATCAAAAATCTACGACAGTATAGCCAGCAGGCGGGTCTGAACATCAATCTGAAGAAGACAAAGGTCATGATTCTCAATTTGGGCAATCCTGAGCCAATAACAATAAGGAACAGAAAGCTAGAACAGACAGACACATTTAATTACTTAGGATGCATAGTAACACCAGACGGTGGAACAAGCAAGGACATTAAAAACAGAATTTATAAAGCAAGAACAGCCTTTCCTATTCTCAGCAACGTTTGAAAGCCTTCACAGTATAGCAGAAATACCAAATTAAGACTGTATGAGAGCTGTGTACTTTATGTGCTTCTCTGTGATGCGGAATGCTGGAGAGTAACAGAGACGGAAATGTCGAAACTGTCCTCCTTCCACACAATGTGCCTAAGGAAAATTCACCGAATGTTTTTGCCGAATACCATCAGCAACCAAGAACGACTTATTTGGGGTAACCAGGAGGACATGCACACCATCATAGCTGGCAGACGCTTACGTTTAGTTGGCCACGTGATAAGGGTGGCTTTGGTGATGCTTACTGGCCACTATGAACGTTGCAGTAGTATGTCCAAATCGTTTCTAAAATGTAGCCAAATGTATGGTACCACCCCTATCGACACCAGGTATATAATAGACTGAAGTGCAAGGTGTCTTGACTGGTTTGTTGTTGTTGTTGTGGGTGTAGATGGGATGAAACTTCACAGATCTACAAAAACATGAGGTATGACGTGGAAGTCATAAAAGTGCGAAACTGCTGCGGACGTTTCCATCATTTATTTGGACGCCACAAGCACAGATACGTTACATAAATCATTGACATCAATAGTTCAATGTATTCAGCATTCTAAAGTTTCTTCATGAATCTGCATCAAAATCCTGCAACTGTGTCAGCTGCATATCATCAATGTTCATTAAATAATAATCAATACTCCTCTGATGCTGGCAGATCAGATGTACAAGATAAGTCTATTATTGTCCGCACGAGAATAGCATTTCAGGAGTACAGGTCAAGCTGACCTTTATAGCATCCCTAAGTCTAACCCTCGACATAGGTTTAATCGCTGGCATAGCGAAAATCCTAGAACATAATAATTGTTCCCTGGGCCTAGAGCGACCCGTGTATATATATATATCTCAGGTATAAAGATACCGGTGGTGAAATTTCCTAGTAAAAGGATTCTCCGTTCTGTAACACACAAGCGAGCAGAGATCGACAAAATGTCTAACATCTAGGTAGATCATAGAGTTCAATAAAGGAGGTATTACCTTTCTTCAGAATCAACACCACAAAACATACGCCTCCAGGCGGTTTTGAATCATATAGGGAAAGCCTCGTTAGCTAACTAACTCACAGGAGGACTTTAGAATTCCCTAACAAAATCACCGACGCAGCAGCGTCCTTTCTCTGCTCAGTACATCTCGTCGAATCCCTGGGCGGAAGACGATTCTAACTTTCTTAAAGTTTAGACATGCGCAGAACGCATACATCTGACTAACACTCACAACGAAACGATGAAGGAACCATTTCAACAAAGCTATGTTCAGAAATCACGCCTTATATGGACATGGGAATAAAACTCAACCCTAGTTTCAATCATTCCAAGAAATTGTTGACTGATACTACCGTATAAGGAGACATCGTTCGAATAAATGAATCAGCGAGTCAAGACACAAGATAAGATAACCAACGAGTCAACCAACAAGAGAAGTTAACCCCCATAGTACAATGTACCCATAGTTTAAACAAAGGTTATCTGCCTTAGATCACAAAAAATTTAAAGTGTATAATTCATACCGATTAATTACACACAGTCTTAGGAAAAAATTATGTGCGCAACATTACCGCACCCCCCGGGAAAAAAATGAAACTTTTTTTTTAAATCCAAGAGCCAGAAATAACAGGCTTGCAACGCACGTATGATGCGTGGATATAATGCCTAATATGAGGCTAGCTCGACGCATGGAGCGTTAGCTGAGATTATATCTCAGATTCTTAGAGAAAAAATTTCCCTAAGTGTACACGTATATTCCACGGAGGTGCCACCAACATACGCCACATGATGGCAACATCATAATGTAAGCAAAATTATAGTCACATAAATACAAATATGTTATTATAGTATGAAGTGTAATTAACTATGCATTTGAAACAAAAAATACATTATACAATCATACAATGTATTACTAATCAATACTAATAAATCAGATGTTCCTCTTAGACATGGATATAATCGTTCCACAGCAGGTAAGAACTTGACATACTTCATGGTTGACATAATGTCCATACTCTCGCAGACGTCAATGATGTGCTGCGAAAATATCAATAACACAAATCTTTATGGTATATGCTAAATTTCTTAATACAGTAATCAAAATATAATATATAAATTGTGGCCATGTGAGCTTTTGGCCCGTATATTGCTAACTAAACCTTCTTTCGTTATACCAAAATCAGTAACAGAACAAGGCAATTACAATGCTATAAATTCCCAAAATGAGCACATATGTGCTAATATATCCTTATAGTAGAGAACTGTTATAGATCTCGACGTTTAACAGGGAATATATATGACAGAAGAATTAAGTGGAATCATGTGGGCATCTAGACAGAATGTCTGCCATCACATTATCCGAACCACGGATAGCTCGCACCGTGAAATGAAAGGGTTGAAGAGCTATGGCATATCGAGTGGACCTCGAGCTCTTCAAGTTTTTGCTCTGAATAGCAGTAAGCGCTTTCTGGTCGGTTTCCACAATGAAATGTGCGCCTAGAAGGAATCTTTGCAACTTGAGAATTGACCAAACCATAGCCAATAATTCACGGTCTAAAACCGAGTAATTCCTCTCTGCAGCATTTAATTTCCTAGAGATATACATCACCGGATACAGAGTATCTGAATACTCCTGCATTAGTGCTGCCCCAATCCCAGTGGACGATAGTAGGTAACCTAAGGATAGGTGGAGATGAAAATAGAGTTTTAATCTGGTCCAATGAGGATTGACATTCTTGAGACCAGCGGATCAGATTAGGCGATCCTTTCTTCAATAAAGTAGAAAGAGGTGCCATAATGGAGGACAGATTCGGAATGAATCGTCCGTAAAATTGTATCAAACCTAAGAGACTACGCACTTGTTTTTTCGTCTTAGGGACAGAAATGTTAAGTATTTTTGAAACATTGTGGTCCTCTGTCTTTAAAAGACCATGACCAACACGATGACCCAGGAAAGAAATCTCACTAAATCCTATAAAGGCTTTAGAGGGTTTTGCAGTCAAGTTATACTCGCGAAGAGTAGACAGCAATTCGTATAAACCCAAATAGTGATCTTCCCAGGAATCACTGAACAGACAGATATCGTCTAAGTATGCTATGACATCTGTACGATATGCGAGAATTCGACGCATCATGCGTACGAATGTAGCAGGGGCGTTCATAAGACCGAAAGGCATGAAATTCCATTGGAATAAACCCCTAGGTGTAGAAAAAGCAGTAAAAGGTTTGGCTCGTTCAGTTAAAGGAACTTGCCAATAACCTTTCGATAAGTCGAGTTTGGTAAAGAATTTAGAATTAGAAAGTTTGTTTAGTAGCTCTTCCAATGAAGGCATAGGTTCAGCATCGAACTTCGTAACTTGGTTCAATTTGCGATAATCCACGCAAATGCGAATGTTATTATCCTTCTTTCGAACAATAACCATAGACGAAGAGTATGCTGAAGTGGATGGTTCAATGATTTCCAATCGTATCATTTCATCCAATTCTTTTTCGACTTGTGACTGAAAATGGATAGGTATCGGATAGGGTCTGACTCTGATAGGATTATGGTCAGTTAGTATTATGTCATGTTCAATGACATGTGTGTGTCCCGGGATGTCGGTAAGGACATCCTGAAATGTTTGTAACATCGAAGAAACTTGTCGATGTTCCTCAGCGGAAAGATTAGGAGAAACGGAAACGTTTTTCCAAGATTCCGTTGAATGAAGTGGGATCACAGGAAGTGGAAGATTGACATCAGAAAAAGTAGTTTCCTCATCCTGTATAACTGACAGGGATGAGTAATGACCATGAGGTACTGGAGAATTGTCCGTTGCCTGGAAAATAGGCTGCAAATAGTCAGGTCTTTCATGAAATTCCGTGAGCATATTTATGTGGAAAGTTTTATGCTTTCCATCAATATCGACAACATAGTCGACATCGGAAATTTTAGAGACTATTGCATACGGACCTTTCCATGCAATAAGAAGTCTGTTCTCCCTTGACGGAAGAAGAACGAGTGCTTTGTCACCTGGACAAAGTTGTCGTAGACATCTATTTTTATTTGCAAACTGCCTTGCCTTTTCTTTAGCAAATTCGGATGAAGAAGTTGCTAGTTTGCATGCCTCGATGATCTTTTGCCTAAGAGCAATGACATACTCGTAAGAAGATTGAGTCTCATCGCTAATATTATCGGCAGTGATAAGATCGTGGAGTAAAGACATAGGGCCGCGCGGTTGCGCGCCAAAGACAAGTTCAAAAGGAGAAAACCCTGTGTGTTCATTGGGGACCTCTCTATAAGCAAAGAGAGCCGCGGGTAAAACCCTGTCCCAATCCTGAGGATGATCCTCAGTTATCTTCCCAAGTAAAGTTTTTAGTGTCCTATTCAAACGCTCAACTAACCCATTAGACATTGGGTGATAGATACTGCTGAGAGACCTTTTAATATGTAGCATAGACATTACCTGTGACATAGTGTCGGATATAAGTTGAGTGCCATGGTCTGACAATATTTCTCTGGGGAATCCCAAGCGAGAAAATATTAGCCAAAGAGCGTCTGCGATATCGGCAGTGGAGATGCTCTTGAGAGGTATAGCCTCTGGCCAACGTGTGCACATATCGACACATGTAAGGATAAATTGATGTCCTCTGGCCGACTTGATCCTAAAAGGACCGATAATATCTATTGCCATTTTCTGAAAAGGGCGAATAGGAATGTCAGCAGCCTGGATAGGCGCAGCATGTCGTGGTCCTTTCGATTTGACCTCCTGACACACTTTGCAAGAACGACAGTAAATTCGTATGTCCTTGCTCACAAATGGCCAAAAGAAAGCCGCAAGAACCCTCGACTTTGTACGGGAAAAACCCATATGTCCAGCACATTGCGAGTCATGAGCATGTTGCAATATTTGCAATCTCATACTCTTAGGCACAAGAATTTGAGAATGAGTGGACGTAGTCGAGTCTTGTACCATACGCACAAGTACGCCGTTCTTCATAGAAATCCAAGACTTTCTATTAGTATTCTGATTTGGATCACCTTTTTTTGCTAGAATGAAGAATTTTTGTAAAGAAGGATCTTCTTCTTGCAATTTTATAAATGAGTCACGTGAAATAATCAAGTGACTATTTTGGCTATCTACTTCATTATTATCAGTTAATGAAGTTTGAGGTGGATCCAGAGCATGTGCTCTTGTGACCACCGCATTGGTAGCTTCAATGTTTTGCTCCTCCCAAACAGCAATCTGCTGTGGGGTACATTCCCTAACTCCGTGAATACGACCAATAATAAGGTCCGCAATAGGGTTTGGGAAGAGCCCCGCGTGGACATCTCCCGTAAAGAAGGGAGTAGAAATATGTATTATGGCAGTAGGATACTTTTCCAAAGTGCCACCAAATGTTACACATTTGATGACCTTTCCTGTAGCACAGGATGGATTTACAAGAGATTGCCTAACACCAATAGTAGTACATCCAGAATCAAATAGAACTGAGACTGGATTACTATTTACAAGACCCTTATGTAGTATAAGAGAACCTCTCCCGTCATGCGCAACAGCAGCAGGAAGAGCGGGAAGAGGATGACCACAGCTTAAAGTAGTTACGGTAGTCGGTTCGAACAAAGTACTGCATTGGGGACATTTAGTTGCCCTACTAAAGTCAAAGGCAGAACATGTGATAGCACTAGAGTTTTTATCATCATCACCTTGTTTACATGCTCCCTGAGACTCCTGCTGTACAGAGTTTGCCTGTTGATATCTCTTTCTTTTATGTTGCGATCTACCGCGACCATTATTGCCTCTGCAATTATCATTAAACTCCCTACTGTAATTGTTATCCTGGTTTGAATTCCAGTTTCCATAACTGTCATTACCATTTCTATACTGTTGAGAACCTCTATTATATTGGTTTTGAGGTCTCCGCGAAAAATAGTTTCCTCTATACTGACTACCTTTGCGAAAATGTCTAAAATTATTGGGAGTAGTATACCGTGGAGTATCAGCTTGTCTCCAGTTCTGCGAAGAAGAATCACCCTGAAATTGATTGCTATGATTCTGAGCATAATTACGGTTACTCTTCTTATTAAAATTTTGTTGGCTACCCTGAAATTTACGCATGAAATTTGGGCCATAAGGTGCTGCCGAAGCAACTGGCAGACCTTCTTTTACTTTAGAGTTGCTAATGGTTACGTGAGGATGCGCAGTGACATACTGGCAACAGTATTCTTCCATTTCTTTTATGTTTTTAGGCTTACGCTCATGAAGAAAAGAAAGAAAAGATTCATTGACAGAAGACATAACCTTGTCTCTAAGTAGTAAGTCCATAAGTGCTTCATATGTATGTTCTGTCTTAGACAGCTCAACCCATCGTGAAAAAGTAAGACGTATCTTTGAAATGAATTCAGAGAATTCAACTCCAGTATCTGGCAACATATTTTTAAATTGAAGACGATAGCCGTCTTCGTTAAGTTGGTACTTCTTTAACAAGACTGCCCTGATAACCTCATAATTGTTCTTGTCAGGCTCATCTACCATACTTAACATACTCAAAGTATCACCTCTAAGTAAATTGGACAACTGATAAACATACAGTGATTTATCTATGTTATGTGTTTTACATGCACGTTCGAATCTATCCAGATAAAACGTTATATCGTCACTGGAAGCATTGAATACAGGTAGTTTAATCTTAAAAGTACTTGCATTGAACTTATCTGACACCTTATTTGCATCATTAGCATTACCAGTGTTCAACAATTTCAATTTTTCTAACTCCAAAGCTAAGAGTTTTTCTTCATGCTCCATTTTTGCTTTTCTCTCATCAGCCTCTCTTTGTAACTTTTTCTCTTCAGCCTCTCTTTGTAACTTTTTCTCTTCAGCCTCTCTTTGTAACTTTTTCTCTTCAGCCTCAGCCTCTATCTCTAGTCTTTTATTTTCGGCCTCTCTTTCAAGTCTTTTATTTTCAGCCTCTTTTTCAAGTCTTTTATTTTCAGCCTCTTTTTCAAGTCTTTTATTTTCAGCATCCAATTGTAGCTGAATTTTTCTTTCCTCAGCTTCTTTGTCCAATCTTCTCTCCTCAGCTTCAGCTTCTCTTTTCTGTTTTTCCATTTCCATTTGGAATCTCCTTTCATCCACCTGCATCTGCAATTTCTTTTGTTCAGCTTCCATTTCCATTTTTTTCTCTTCCACCTTTAATGCTTTATCATATTGAGTAGTCGCATATTCTTCCAATTTATCACCAGTCTTACCAAGGGATTTCCCTTGCTCAATAAAGTACTCAAGTGTAGACATGATGTCTAATATTATGAGTCCAAAACCTGAAATAATTAATTATCTTATTTCAACCTTAATAGTAACAAGACTTAAATAAAGTACTTGTATAATCACAATGTTTATCCCAATCTCTGTGGGAAACAAGTCTTTGACAAAGAACTTGTATTATCAAATGTATAATAATATCACCAGTCACTTCTTAATCATCAGGGCACTACACAAATTAGTGCATAAACACAAATCCATCAGTTATTTATCATAACTGCACTACATAGGTAATAGTGCATGAGTAAATCCACCAGTTAGTTATGATAAGTGCACTATACAAACAATAGTGCATGAGCAAATATGTAACAATAGTGAAAGCTAACTATGCAAGAACTATGTAAACAATAACAAAGATCGAAGACAATGTAAACAATAACAAAGATCAAAGACAATGTAAACAATAACAAGGATCAAAGACAATACGAAAACATTCGCAAAAGTCAACTAAATAAACAGTGAAAACTATAAAAAAATATCACAAAGAATGTGATGACAAATGCGAAAAATGTAAACAAACAAATGACGTCACAATGTATAAACAAAAATGGTGTAAAGAACTGAATAATAGAAAAGAGGAGACCTACAAATACAAACAAATCAAAACAAAACTAAAGAATGCGAAAAAATACCGAAAACAAAACTGCACATGTCGTCACAACTAAACGTAAATAGCAATAAATATTGCTAACAATTTCCAATTAAGGAAATTGCTCTGTCCCTAACGACACGCTCTCAATAGATACCTCTATGACGTGGTATTATCTATGAGAGTCACCTACCCAACCGACCCGCTGAAATATAAACATATAAATATACAAATAACATATAACATGTAAACATGTAGCAAAAAGTGTGTGAAAGTATAGAAGGCTCAGTTAGAATATAAGGGCACAGTTCACAAACAAACAGGCCACTTAACTTATATGTGTCCAAACGTCAGCACGGTGCAGAACAGGTTGCGATCAGCATTCTGAGGATAAATGATCCAACGTTGATCGACAACTGCTCCCATAAATAGCCATGACGCAGGAAATGAGCTTCTGATAATGGAAATGTTGTTTCGGCACTTGTCCTTCTTCCTTACAATGCTCGGCACTTGACCCTCTAACTGCAGTATGAGTAAATCGCTTCAATCGGCACTTGACCTTCTGAAAGCTATGAAATCGATAAACTGTCGGGCAGCGCCGGGTACTTTCACAATATAGCGGATATGCTATACGTCATTGTAGATGTTGTATCTTGCAGGAAGTATCGTTCACGAACTTGCATCTTGTAGAATGAATGGGTTTGCTGACCCCCGTGAGTGCTGAAACCAGTTGAACCCAGCTATTGGACACCATAAAATGATAATGGTGGATTTGGTGATGCTTACTGGCCACTATGAACGTTGCAGTAGTATGTCCAAATCGTTGCTAAAATGTAGCCAAATGTATGGTACCACCCTTATCGACACCAGGTATATAATAGACTGAAGTGCAAGGTGTCTTGACTGGTTTGTTGTTGTTGTTGTGGGTGTAGATGGGATGAAACTTCACAGATCTACAAAAACATGAGGTATGACGTGGAAGTCATAAAAGTGCGAAACTGCTGCGGACGTTTCCATCATTTATTTGGACGCCACAAGCACAGATACGTTACATAAATCATAGACATCAATAGTTCAATGTATTCAGCATTCTAAAGTTTCTTCATGAATCTGCATCAAAATCCTGCAACTGTGTCAGCTGCATATCATCAATGTTCATTAAATAATAATCAATACTCCTCTGATGCTGGCAGATCAGATGTACAAGATAAGTCTATTATTGTCCGCACGAGAATAGCATTTCAGGAGTACAGGTCAAGCTGACCTTTATAGCATCCCTAAGTCTAACCCTCGACATAGGTTTAATCGCTGGCATAGCGAAAATCCTAGAAAAATTCCCTGGGCCTAGAGCGACCCGTGTATATATATATATATATATATATATATATATATATCTATATATATATATATATATATATATATAGATATATATATATATATATATATATATATATATATATATATATATATATATATCAGGTATAAAGATACCGGTGGTGAAATTTCCTAGTAAAAGGACTCTCCGTTCTGTAACACACAAGCGAGCAGAGATCGACAAAATGTCTAACATCTAGGTAGATCATAGAGTTCAATAAAGGAGGTATTACCTTTCTTCAGAATCAACACCACAAAACATACGCCTCCAGGCGGTTTTGAATCACATAGGGAAAGCCTCGTTAGCTAACTAACTCACAGGAGGACTTTAGAATTCCCTAACAAAATCACCGACGCAGCAGCGTCCTTTCTCTGCTCAGTACATCTCGTTGAATCCCTGGGCGGAAGACGATTCTAACTTTCTTAAAGTTTAGACATGCGCAGAACGCATACATCTGACTAACACTCACAACGAAACGATGAAGGAACCATTTCAACAAAGCTATGTTCAGAAATCACGCCTTATATGGACATGGGAATAAAACTCAACCCTAGTTTCAATCATTCCAAGAAATTGTTGACTGATACTACCTTATAAGGAGACATCGTTCGAATAAATGAATCAGCGAGTCAAGACACAAGATAAGATAACCAACTAGTCAACCAACAAGAGAAGTTAACCCCCATAGTACAATGTACCCATAGTTTAAACAAAGGTTATCTGCCTTAGATCACAAAAAATTTAAAGTGTACAATTCATACCGATTAATTACACACAGTCTTAGGAAAAAATTATGTGCGCAACACCACGTCCTCAGAAGGGACCCTGATACCATTACAAGAACAACTATGCTTTGGACCCCCGAAGGAAAGCGAAAGAGGGGCCGACCAAAAACGACTTGGCGGAGGACTGTGGAGGATGAGATGCAAAGAATGAACCACATTTGGGTCAGTGTACAAAGGATGGCCACCGACCGCGCAAAGTGGAATCAATTTGTTGCTGCCCTACTAGACGCCACCAGGCGGGATGGCCACTGATTGCTTTGACGGTCGGCGGCTAAGGATCAAAGAAGGAGAAGAAGTATGACTCAGTGAATGTAAGTAAGGGTCACTGAGGTTGTCAATACTTGTTTAAGTTTAAGTCAAGGTTTCAGTTATTGTCTGACTTCATGTCAGTATTTGTGACTTGTGCATGGGCATGAAGAAAACTTGTTTGGTGAACAGAAGTCTGGGTGACAGAGAGTACCCGAATGTGACAAGGGCAGTCTTTGATTTGAGGTCGAGCTGTTTGCTCGTATTTTGTGACAGTGGGAAACCACAGTTGTGATATAATATAATGATTGTGGATATAGTGATTATGTCTTACATAGTGTTGTATAGGTGATGTCTTCCTTCCTAGAAGTATTCCTGGAGGAACTTTGGTAATGTTCGTGGAGAACATGTAAAGGCATTGAGTTGGTCCCGCTTTGTAGTTACTGTGGAGTAAGGAGTTGGGTAGTGCCCGCCTTGTGGCTATGTTGGAGTAAAGACAGGCGTTGTCTGGTTCTCGTCTGAGAACGAATCTTAGAGAATCTATGTGGCGATGTAGCATACCGCCAAACACTTTGGATAAGTGATTTACACCTGGATGGTGAGTGCATTTGTACGAGGATTGTCTGTCGAAAATACTCGTAGAAACGTTTTGTGTGCATTGTTAGTGTGTGGCCGTACAGCTAGTCCATGAACAGTGTAGGTAAGAGTTAATTCCCTCAGGCAATGTTAGCCTCATTATTATGCAGTGTGCTATACGATATTATTGATGTTCAGAACTTATGTAAATGTTCAATAAATGTCATGGAACTGTATCGGTGGCGTTCGATTAGTTCTTACGAGTCATTGTGTTGTTTATACCTTTACACGTCCTGATATACATACATTCTGATATATATATATATATATATATATATATATATATATATATATATATATATATATATATATATATATATATATATTAGAATATATCCATATATACATATATTACGATAACCTCCTCAGATCCTCACTTTCCGTCATACCATTACTAATCCTTATATTAATTTTTGTTCTTGTTATATGGCAAGGCACAAGCAAAGAAACAAAGTTACAACTGATCAGAGCATGTATATTCCCAGTAGCAACATACGGCTGCGAGACTTGGACACTCAATAAAACAGTTGCAAAAAAGGTTACATCACTCGAAATGAAATGCTACAGAAAGATGTTGAGAATACCCTGGACAGAAAAAAGACCAACAGAGAAGTACTGCACTCACTAAACGTACAGGAACATTGGCTCCTAAATACCATCGCAATAAGGAAGCTGAAATTTTTCGGTCATATAAAAAGACATAATAGCCTGGAAAAAACAGTGATGGAAGGCATGGTCCCTGGAAAAAGGGGAAGGGGTCGACCTAGACGACGGTGGACCCAGGACATCACAGAGAGTCTGAACTTGTCTTTGGCTGATGCAGGTCGACTTGCCCAGAATCGTGATGCGTTCAGAGCAGCTGTAATGGAGACAACGTTCTGGAAAGAATACGTCACATGCTGATATACTGTTTTACTATATGTGTATTTCTCGAGGTCTATTGATTCTCAACACCTGTTCTACAGTTATGAGTGAATTGCAAGCCTGTAAATAATTGATTATTGGTATCTTTTGTTGTTCATACTTGTTACATTTTGTAAGGAAATGATCTATATTTTTTCTTGTAAACACTCTGCACAGTAAGGTTTTTTTCTTTCTGATATAGCCCGTTTCCAACTGTAATCTGAGTAGTTTCTTGTTGTTATGTATTTTTAGGTCTCTAGATACCCTACACACCTCAAGGTAGAAGAGAAACGACTAAGTAAGTAAGTAAAATACAACAAGGAAGACAACTGGTTACCCAACCTCTGGATGCTGGACATTTATAGTGAATATCTCTAATACTTAAAGCAGAAACTGCTGTAGGACTGCCTTTCCTTATTTAAAATGTTTTAAATAGATAGGCCTACATGACATGTTTTTGTCAAATAAAAGGCCCTATGTGGTGCGCAAAAAGGGTCATAACGTTACACCCCTCTGTGAAGAAAACAACATGTTGAGGTTCGGAATTTATATTCCCATGTGACAAATGGTACAATGATATTCTATAACAGATAATAATTTTTTTTCACAGCAGAGGCGGTTACAATTCTAAAAGCGCTAGAAATCTTTTCTAATAATCCTCTTCATAAATAGACAATTTTGAAATACTCGCTTTCAGCTACTCAAGCTAAAAGAAACTTATGAGATTACAGTAGACCAGATATAGAAGAATATAATTTTCTAGCTTATATTTACCGAAACTCGGGAAAAGGTGCAAGCGAGCCAAGCGCTGTTGGGATATATTTTAAAACACTGAACTTTCTAAGATCCATCTTGATAAAATCGTGCCTGTTTTAAGGGTTTCTAGTAGATGGAATTTTGATTAAATCCAGCCTATAAGTAACTTTTCTCTCTGCCGCATGATCTGCTATCTGCAATTCTATCCCATCCCAGTATTAAAACAAGAAAAAGATGCCCATGATGCCAGTTCATACAGACCAATTTCTTTAACTTCCCATATAGGTAAAATATTCGAAACCATAGTAAATAATAGATTAACGTTTTATTTGGAAAAGAATAATTTATAGGCCTATAGTCAAACTCAGGATTTAGACAGAACAGATGTACTATGGGTCAGATAATTAAATTCGAACCTGAAGTGAAATCAGGATTTAAAAAAAAAAAACAAAAAAAAAAAAACTGTGTTAGTATTTTTAGACATAACAAGGGCTTATGGTGAATGCTGGAGAAAGGGTGCTCTCTTTAAAATGAAGAAGACGGGAGTAACCGGTAAAATATATAGTTATTTAGAAAATTTTCTGCAAGATAGATATTTCACTGTTCAGGTAAACAATGATAGATCAGAACTGTATGAACAACAAAACGGAATACCCCAAGGATCAGTAATACCTCCATCAATTGTTACAATAAAGGTACATGATTTAGGTGAAGAATTTAATGATATAACAAATACATTGTCACAGTTTGCAGATGATGTTGCTATATGGAGAACTGGGAAACATCTGCCAAAATTATATAAAGATCTACAAAAGCAAATAAATAAAGTATGTAAATGGATGACAAAATGAGGTTTTTAGCTGCATGCAAATAAAACAATGGGAATGATCTTCAGTAAATGTAGGGTTGTAACAAATAAAATTATAGACATAAATAGCCAAGGGCAAAACATTAATACAGTGCAAACCACTCGAAATATAGGAATGATATTGGACCAACAGCTAAACTGGAACAAACACATAGATAAACTAGTAGAGTCTTGCAGAGGATTGACTAACTTATTAAGATATTTGAAAGGTAATGGATGGGGTGCAAGCACTAAGACAATGCCCACTTTTTATAAATCTTTTATTAGCGAAAAAATAGATTATGGAAGTATAATATATTACTCTGCTGCACACAGTAACAAGATTAAATTAGACAGTACAATATCAGGTGCAATTAGTTCAACATCAATGAGAGCTCTAGAGGTGGCTTTAGGAATTCTACCTTTAGAATTACGGATAAAGAAGTTAAGACTAAACTACATGAACAGAGTTATATTAGATAAGTCTCACCCAGCACATACAGCTTTTACCAGATGCCACTCAACAACTCAGGCCAATCCAATGAATACCACTAGATACCCAACGCGATGGAAGTGTATGGAGGAAAGTGTCCATCTGGGAACTTTAATTACATCAATTAATAACAGTTGTGAATACAAGTCATTGATTCCACACTGGGAGATCAAGAAACCAGATACAATCACCTAGCAGAAATACTAAAGAAAACAAATAATATAGAAAATATTTAAAACCAATAGATATATATAACAACTATCAAAAGACAGCATTACTGTATTCACAGATGGATCCAAGGGAAAGAATGATAATTTGGGGATAGGAATTTAGATTCCAATATGGAAAATGGCAAAAGAATATAGTATCACAGAAAATACATCCATTTTCATTGCAGAGATGGTGGCAATACTAAAAGCACTATAAATATTCTCTAATAACCCTCACAAGAAACTAATAGTTATAAATGACTCTCTTTCAACAATTCAAGCACTTAGAAACTTACGAGAAAGTAGTAGACCTGATATAGCAGAGGAGATATTTAATGGCTACTACATACTTAGATTCCAGAGGAAGTTCAGTCTTAATTGCTTGGATACCTTCACATGTTGGCATAGAGGGAAATGAAAAGGCAGATAAAGAAGCAAAGAAAGGTAGATCTGATAAAAATCTAATAAATGTAGGGATGAGTAAATCAGAGATTAACAGCTTAATGAAAGATTTAATAACAAATGAATGGAAAGCAGAGTGGGATACAAATCTGAAAGGAATACATGCATATAAGATGATCAAGGCACCAACAAGAAAAAGTCAGATATCTAGGGAATTGAAAATTCCCAGTAATAAGAAACTTCTCAGACTACAGATGGGAGATAGCTATTTCAGAATAGAAGTGCGTTACTGTGCAGGGTGTCTTCAAGACAATAATATAGAATATTTCTTGTTAAAATGTAACACATGAGAATACCAATATTAGATTATTTGCAAGCACCAAACTCACCTATAAATATAGAAGAAGTTTTAAGAATAGACAGACCTAGGGAACTGCATAACACAGTCAGATAATATTTAGCACGAACAAAGGTTTATAGTAAATGGGAATGTGAAGGTCTGATGCTGTTCTTGCAGTGCAAATGACTTTTAACCGGTGAAAGTCAATTAAATATCTGTTAAAGTCAGTTATATAACTGGAAACACCAGGTATTTACACCCCTCCACCTTAATATTATTTTTGTTCAGAGTTTCTGCTTGATTTTGTTCGTTTTTTTTAAAACTTTTAACATACGAGCAAAATTGGTAATTTGGATTTTATAAGTAAATATAACAGTTTTGTTTATTCTTCTTTTTTTCGTTTCGTTGATTATTTACTTTCTTGTTTCAGTATTTCTTTTAGATTTTACGGTTTTCTTGTATTGTTATTGTTCTTTTTTTCTCTCATCACTGTTGTTGTTTACTTTTTCCATCTGCTTGTATCACCCTTTTGTTGTATATTTCTCATCATCGTATAGTTTTGTAGTACCTATATGTAATTTTTGTCTTTGTCACCTGTTTGTGGCTGACGAAGGGTAAAACCCGAAACGTCCCTTGTCTCATGTGAACTGTTATTTGTAAAACTGATTCCATACCGTTTTATTAGTTTATAAACTTAATTGGGATTTTCCCTATTTACAATGATTTGACAAATGTGATGCCACTTTCTCATATCGACAGTTGTTCATATTATTTGGAATTGAAAAAAATATATATCCTAATTATAACCCATCAGAGGTTGAACGGGATATTTTTTTTCACTAATGAAAAAAAAATCATCAGAGTGGTTAAAATATTTTACCGACAATTAATTTATCTTTAAAGAAACGATTGCTTTTATATGCCGTGCAGAAGTCGGATGTGTCGACCGAAAGGTGCAGATATCACAGCTTAGGCGTAAACAGACACAACGCAACCACAGTCCTTTTCAGGGCGAACGAGGAAGAAGGAAGAAGAAGAAGAATTTCACGAATAAAATTAATTTTAGTAAGCTAACTTGAGGGGAAATAAACAAGTTATTTGAGGGGAAATAAACAAGTTATTTCCCTTGATTCAGCCCTGCGCATATATAAAATGCAATGAGAATATTTTAATATTTTTTTTTTTTTTTCATCAAAACCAAAACGCAGGAAAACCTAAAGAGTAAAACTGATTAATTTCAAGTAGAAATTTCAAGGCATAATATATTATAGCCCCTTCAGTCATAACTGACTACGGAATTGCTCCCCTGAGGTGATAGGCCTCATCTGCGTATTTTCCTGGTGTTCAATTTAGACGTTTTCTCCTCTCTTCTGATTGTTGTGTGAGCTTCATTTCGCACAATCTGAGGTGGCGCCGTAGATAGATAGCATCGCCACTTGGTGCGATCGGCAGCGTAAAGATTTGTATAAAGAACACCGGAACATTCTTTTTCCATTTATATAGTAGATGATCATGTTCTTCGTGCTTGCATCCCCATCCATGACTTTTCAAATATCTTGGGGTATACAACATTATTCCGTTGATGTGGAGGTGTGTAAAATGAATAAATAAATTACAGCATGAAAAAATATCTAAGCCCGATGAAGCAAAGCGGTTGTAAAAATACCCACGTGACATCTGCCATTAACACTTCCGTTATGATAAAACTGTCAACGATTCCATTAGTAAGTTATAAAAACTGCTGTTATTTATTAATAGATTCTATGTGCACTCTTCAATTTCATGTGCCATGCTCGCCAGCGTAAATGATCATGCCACTCCACAACTCTCTTGTCACGGCATTGGAAGCTTGGTTGGTAATAATCTTTACCTTTAGTGCCGTCGAGTAGGCCTGTGAATAATATGTGTATTTTCGTACCATTTAGGGTTGGGGTTAGGGTTAATATACTCGACGGCACTTAAAGGTACAGATTACCTCCTAATTATAGCCTAACCGTTTTTTTTTTAAATTAATGAAGAAAGATATCCTGTTCAACCGCTGATGGGCTATAATTAGGATATATAGTGTTTTCAATTTCAAATAATATGAAAAACTGCCAATATGAGAAAGTGGCATCACATTTGTGAAATCATTATAAATAGGGACAATCACAATTGTGCTTATACGTTAATAAATAAATAAATAAACAAACAAAATCAAGAAGAAACTCTAAACAAGAATATTATTAAAGTGAAGGGGTGTAAAGGCCTGGCGTTTCCAGTTATATAACTGACTTTAACAGATATTTAATTGACTTTCATCTGTTAAAAGTCATAAGCATTGTAAGAACAGCACCAGACCTTCACATTCCCAGCTGGAAATTATAACCCATCAGAGGTTGAAAGTGATATTTTTCATCATTAAATTAAAAACAAAAATAAAAGCACTTGGTTACTAGCTCAGCAAAATGGAACAGTTTTGAGTTCTTACTACTGTAGCTTGGTATATCTTGTTCCAAGTCAGTATTGTAAGTAAAGCTATGGCAGTTTGAAACTGTGAATCTGCCAAATACAGTAGAGCTGCTACAGCAAAGTGCTTGCATTGCGTGGGGTACAGAAGTGCTTGTTATTTTTCGCCCTTAAACACAGCTCCTACTTCGGGATCTATCCAATTTTTAAATCTGGTAGAAACCTAGTGAAGAAGATAATATTCGAGTTCCAGGCAACCGTTGAAGCACCAGCAGATGCCAAACAGTTGTTTAAGAGAACCAAGTTCTATCTAGTGGTCGATACATTTGAAAGTGACCTTGTCACATGCTTTGAACAAATTTATGATTCAAAAACACATGGGCATATATGCTACAAAGAGTATGCAATGAATTAGACTACAGGGTTGATGTGGGCAGTGTGACATGAGGGGTTGAAATGAAGACATTGGGCAGTATGTTTGATTAAGCCTTAAACAAGAATTTAAGAAGCAATTAAAAAGTTACGTTTAGTAATCTAGCAAGCAACTTATTTGGATGGCATCAAAGAAAACAGCTGATGTTCTTTGTTTCAACCCATGAGAAGTACATCTTCTTTGATCCTTAGCTGCCGACCGTCAAAGCAGTCAGTGGCCATCACGCCTGGTGACGTCTTGTAATGCAACAATAAATTGATTCCACTTTGCTCGGTCGGTGGCCATCCTTGGTACAGTGCCCCAACTCTGGTTCATTCTTTGCATCTCGGCAACCACAGTTCTCCGCCAAGTTGTTTTTGGTCGGCCTCACTTTCGTTTTCCTTCAGATATCCATAGCATAGCTGTTCTTGTGATGGCATCATGGTCTCTTCTGAGGACATGGCCATCCCAGCTCCAGCGTCCGCCAGCTATGATGGTGTGCATGTCTTCTTGCTTGCTCCGAGTAAGCAGATCTTGGTTGGTGATGGTATTCGGCCAAAAAATTCGGTGAATTTTCCTTAGGCATGTTGTGTAAAAAGATGACAATTTCGACATTTCCTTCTCTGTAACTCTCCAGCATTCCGCACCATAGAGAAGCACAGAAAGCACACAGCTCTGATATAATCTTAATTTTGTGCTTGTGGTGTACTGAGAGGACTTTCAGATGTTGTTTAGACTAAAAAAGGCTGTTCTTGCTTTGCTCATCCTGTTGTTGATGTCTTTGCTTGCTCTGCCGTCTGGTGTTACTATGCATCCTAGGTATGTGAAAGTGTCTGTCTGTTCCAGTTGCTGATTCCTTACTGATATGGGCTCAGGGTTGCTCACATTGAGCATCATGACCTCTGACTTCTTTAGATTGATGTTCAAGCCAACCTGCTGGCTATACTTATTAAGTCTATCCATTTTTTCTTGGATGTGTTGATGTGAATGTGCTAGTAGTGCAATGTCATCTGCATAATCCAGATCTTCTAATGTAGAAAATGTAGTCCATCTTATTCCTCTTGGACTGCCCTCTATTGTCTGGCGCATCACCTAGTCTATGACAGTTAAAAATAGAGTGGTTGATAAGGGGCATCCATGTCGTACTCCTGTCTTCACCTCAAAGGTAAGGTTACTCTGCCCAATGCTACACGTGAAGTTGGCATAGAAGCTTTTTATGATTGACACTATGCAGCTTGGAATTCCATAGGCCCTCAGTATTTTCCATAAACTGTCCCTATGTATACTGTCAAAAGCCTTTTCAAAATCAACGAAATTAATGTACAGTTGTCTTTGCCATTCTGAGCACTGCTCTATAATGTTCCTGAGGGTAAATATATGATCTAAACATCTTCTGTTCTTTCTTCAACTTGCTTGTTCTTTCCTCAGTTTGTGGTCTACTGCTTTTGAAATTCTCTGTATAATTATCCTGCCTAGTATTTTGCTGAGAACTGAGAGAAGAGTGATTCCTCTCCAATTATTGCAGTAAGCAAGATCTCCCTTCTTGGGCAATTTGACAATTATTCCTTTGTTCTACTCTGTTGGTGTTGTCCCTGTTTTCCAGACTTGTCCAAATAGTGGTTCTAATAGTTCTGCTGCTAGCTCAGGGTCTTTCTTAAATAGCTCTGCATTTAAGTTATCATGGCCAGGAGCTTTTCCATTCTTTAACCCTTTGATTGCTGTGATGATTTCTTCTTTTCGTGGAATGTCTGTATTAACATCTAGATCATTTTCAGCCTCAGGATATTCAGTTGTGTCTCTGGTGGCTCCTTGTTCAGAGTTTCTCTGAAATGCTCTGCCCATCTTGTTTCCTGTCCCTCTGCTGTCGTGATGAGATTTCCTTGCTTATCTCTTACTAATGTAATATTGTTTGCCCCTCATCTTCCACTGATGATTTTAGTTATTTTGTATACTGTGCTTTGTTCATTTCTCAGTGCTGCCTCTTCTGCCTGTCTTGCAAGATCGTCTAGGAAATTCCTTTAAATATCTGTTAAAGTCAGTTATATAACTGGAACCGCCAGGCCTTTACACCCCTTCACTTTAATATTATTCTTGTTCAGAGTTTCTTGATTTTGTTTGTTGTTTGTTTGTTTTTTTTATTTTTTATTAACGTATAATCACAATTATGATTGTCCCTATTTACAATGATTTGACAAATGTGATGCCACTTTCTCATATCGGCGGTTTTTCATATTGTTTGTTGGCTAGTTTCACTTGCAGTTTTGCTACTACTAAATGGTGATCACTTCCCACATCTGCACCTCTTGTTACCTTCACATCTTGTAATGCATGTCCCCATCTACCGTTAATCATGATGTGGTCTATCTGGTTTCTGTCCCGACCATTTGGTGATTCCCATGTTAATTTCTGAATTTCTTTGTGTGGGAAAAGTGTTCCTCCAATGACCAGGTTGTTAATGCTACAGAAACTTATTAATTTATCCCCATTTTCGTTTGCTGTTCCACTGCCGCATTTCCCCATTACTCTTTCATTACATGTATTGTGTGTTCCAACTTTCACATTGAGGTCTCCTATTACTACGATAAGATCATATCTAGGTGGGTCTTCCATTTCTTTCTGCAGTTGTTGATAGAATTCATCCTTGACCTCTCCATTGTTGTCATTCGTTGGTGCGTAGCATTGTATTATTGGTGAATCTACCTCTCAATCTTAATCTTATCAGTCTGTTGTTGATGGGTTTCCATTCCAGTAATGTCCTTTCTATTCCTTTCTGTAGAATAATGGCTACACCTTCATTGTGCTGTCCATCCTCTCTTCCAGAGTAAAGTACTGTTTCTCCTGTTGCTGTTTTAACTTATCCTGCCCCTGTCCATCTGCTCTCACTTATCCCTAGAATGTGTAATCTATAGTTTCTCATTTCTGCTGTGACCTGTTTTAGTTTACCTATCTCGTTCATTGTCCTGACAATCCAAAATCCTATTCTTGTTTTGCGGTCAGGACGTCCATTATTGTGTCAGTGGCTTCCTTTCTGCTTTCACCGCTGATAGTCGTACGAGCCTCAGACTCCGGATTTCCATCCCGCAGCAAAGTTTGTTCATTTGTTGTCGTTTCCATAACTTCATTTCTTTTTACATAGACAGGGGTGTCAGCCCTGTGCTAAAACCCCCAACCTTGCTCATGCAAACCTGTCCAGCTTGGTAGAACCTTCCAGGAGTAAAACTCCTGCTGGCATAGCTCTGGGGGTAATCAGGGTACGCAAGCCGCCATACCTCGACAAGGTATTGACACCAGTAGTGGCAGATGAGGAGTACATACTGAAAGATAATTTCATCATCATCATCATTCCTTTTCGTTCCCTGTGGAAAATAGGGCAGAAACAGTTGTTCTCTATCGACTTCTATTTTGGGCTATGTTTTTCAACTGTGCCCAAGTCATTTCAATTTCCCTAGCTGCCTCTTCAACAGTTTTTCTCCAAGTTTTCTTTGGTGTCCCCACTCTTCTTATCCCCTGTGGGTTTCAGTAAAGGGCAATTCTGCCATGCTTGATTTTTTTCTTCTGAGTGTATGTTCTACTCATCCCATTTTCTTACCTTAATTTCTGTTTGTATTGGCTGTTGCCCGCATCTTTTCCATAGCTCTATATTTGTTATTACATCTGGCCATCTTATATGGAGGATCCATCAGAGAGATAAGTTAATTAACTTTTAATTCCTTTACAAAGTTGGTTTGACCACTGTTAATATGAAACCTAGTTATTGAGTAATCAAATTTATAGCTCAGGAGCCGCCAGTCCCTGGTTGATGACACTCCTTCAAATGTCCTCGCCAGGTTTCGAGTTAATCCAGTCCAAATTCCGGTCGATGAAAAATCCTCAAATGCCGTCGCCCGGGTTTGATCCTGAATCACCCAGTCGCCAGAGCGGTGTTGTAACCACTACGCTAGCGCGGCTCCTAGTGAAATGACTGCCTGTCTTAGAATATTAAAACTTGTCAAATGTGCACTAAGGAGGAGATTGTATCTATAGATTTTCATAACGTTAATGTGTGACCTACAACTTTAGAGCCATCTGTTGTTGTTGTTGTTGTTGTTATTGATCTAGCGGCACTTGGGCTCTCGCCCTTCGGCCCAATGCCATGTAGTGATGTCTGCATGTTTTCGCAAGTTGTTTTGTGTCTCCGTACAGGGTGTTCCACTTATCTGGCCAGGGAGGAAGAAGCATTTTTCTAACATCATCGAGTGCTGGACACTCAAAGAGGTAGTGGTCAACAGTTTCATGGGGGTAGTTACATAGCTGGCACCCTGTAGGGTATTGTGGTTGGATTCTGTTCAAGTGGCTGTTGAGTGGTATATGTTGTGATCTGAGCTGAAAAATGGTGCTCTGATCCCTCCTTGTGAGATGGTTGATGTTGTCGTTAGTATCAGGACCAGCCATATATCTGTAAACCTCTCTTCCAGTGTTTCCCATGGCCCATCTGTTCAGCCAAGTTTCTTTGTTGTTCATATGAGTGTTTTGGCTGTTTGGAGAGTTGTTGCTGTGAGTGGTTGTTCTTGTTTTGTTCCTTTCTTTGCTAATCTGTCTGCTCTTACCTGGTGTATTAGAGTGGCCAGGGATCCACTGCATAACTATTCTGATGCCATAGGAAGTGATAAGCTGGTGAGCGTCCTGAATTAGTTTGGCTAATTCAGTTTTACAATGTCCACTGCCTTCCAGAGCTTGTAGGGCAGACAATGAGTCAGTAAAAATGACAATCTTTTGAGCCTTTGAGGAAAAGGCATGAAATACAGTCTTCAGATGGTATACAGCTGTTTCCAGTGCAATGGTTTCAGCTTCATAGTTGGAGCGAAACTCCCCGCATGCGTCAAACAGCTCGTCAGAAGATCCGTCTGGGTAACATATGTAAACTCCTTAACCTGCGTTGATGGTGGCCTTAAATGCAGATCCGTCGGTATAGACATGTAACCATTCTTCAAGGTAGGCATCAATGGTTCTTTGTGATGCACTCATAAGACTGACTGGGTCGGCCTGTTTGGTTGTTCCATCTACTAATTTCATCTGTACTTCTGGTGTTTTTAAGTGGGTATGTGGTGGTAAATTCCTTACTACTTTCTGTATATCTTGTCTTCTTTCTGGGAGGTGGTATCTATCTTGTATTTCATAGACATGGTGTAAGACTGACTTGTGCTTTATTCTTTGCTTGTGTACCCAGTTTTCTACAAGGTGCCTGTTAGGGTGGTTTCGGTTCATTCTCTTACATCTTTCATAAACTTCTAAAGCAGCTTTATCTCTTCCCAACTCAAGGGGTTCCACATTTGTGTGTATTTCACATGCAGCAGTTGGCGTTGATCTCATAGCTCCACTGATTAGTCGAAGGGCATTGCTTTGCACTCTGTCGAGAGACTCTAGGTTTGTTTTGGAGCAAGTAGTAAGCAGTGAGTTGTTATATTCTATCACAGAACGGACATAGCCAAGGTACAAGCCTCTCAGAGTATCCTTGTCTGATCCCCAAGTAGTGCCGGCAAGCCTCTTCAATAGTTGTAATCGCCTCAGTGCTTTGTTCCTTGTGTTCTCAATATGGTTCTTGAGGCTGAGCTGCCGGTCAAGTGTGACTCCAAGATACATGGGATGTTCTTCTTTTGTCACTTGTTGTTTGTCTAGCCACAGGTTGATATTCTTCTTGGCTACTTTATGGCTTTTGGTAAAGATAGTGTACACAGTCTTTGTATAGTTGACCTTTAGTTTCCATGTTTGGCAGTACTCATGCAGTCTTCTAAGGTTAGTCTTTGAGCTCCACTTTCAACATTCTCATGACTCTGCCATATTGCCAGGTCATCAGCGTAAAGAGCTTTTTCGGCTTTGATCTGGTCTGCTAAGTCATTGATATAGATGAGAAATAGAGTGCAGCTTAATGAGGAGCCTTGTGGTAAGCCCTCCTCTAAGACTTCTTTAGATGAGATTGCATTGTTTATCTTTGTCTGGATTGTTCGATCAATCAAAAAATATTTTATCCAGTTGTATAACCTGCCATGTATTCCCATGCCAATCATCTTCATCAGGAGGCCTTTTCTCCATACACGATCATAAGCCTGCTGGAGGTCAACGAAGATGGCCACAGTATGTTTCTTATTCTGAAAGCCATCATGAATTCTCTGCGTCAACCGGAAAAGCTGGTCTTCTGTGCAGCTGCTGGTTCTGAAGCCTGCCTGTTCATGACATAGAATACTGGAACTCTCAAAGAACCAATAGAGACGTGTGTTTATCATTCTTTCAGCAATTTTCCCCAGGCATGATGTTAAAGATATCGGACGGTAGCTTTTGGGTTCATCTGGGGGTTTGTTGGTTTTCAAAATGGGGACAATATGAGCATTCCTCCAGGCTTTTGGAAGTTTGCCTGATCTCCATGTCTTATTGATCAGCTTGAGGATTGCTTCTCTCCCAGATGAGCCCAGGTGGAGTAGCATTTCATTATGGATCTTGTCCGGCCCTGGGGACTTTCTATGTTTTAATTTCTTTAGAGCTTGCTCTAACTCCTTCATGCTGAACTCTTCTTTGAATAGGGAAGCGTTGACCGTTGAGGCTTTTTCTTGTTTCCTTAACTGGTGTAGTTGTTTACTGTCCAGCTCTGTGAGTTTACCTGCTCTATTCACATTGGCAAAGTAACGGTTGAAGTGTTCTGCTTTCTTTTGGTCTTCAGCGATTGTCTTCCTTCCATCTATCACTGGCTTTGGATTCATCCTTCTACTTTCTCCAGAAAGATTATTTACTAATGCCCATGCTTTATTCCCATTATGTCTGAGATCTAAGTTGGAGCACGTTTCTGTCCATTTATCTTTTTTGGCCTTCTTAACTGTAAGTTTAACTCTGGCACATGCTTTATTGTACTGAATCTTTGCCTCTTGTGAACGTGTGGTCTCAAGTGTTGTTCTGGCTTTGTTTCTTTCAGATATAGTCATTTGTATTTCTTTGTTCCAGAATGGTTTATATGGCTTCCGGCTGCCCCTTGGGATGGACAGAGCTGCTGCATTCAAGATTGATTTAGTTAGTTCTTCGCTGAATGTTTTGACACAGTTGGTATCAATGTTTTCTAGAAGGCAATCCAATGTTTCCCGGAATAGTCTCCAATTAGCTTTTCAAAAATTCCAGCGAGTTCCCTGCTTGAAACATGCTTTACTGGGGGTGCTTACAGTGGTGAGGAGTGGTTTGTGATCACTTCCAATGTCATCCAGAACCTGAGAATGACCAAAATCTATCAGATCAGATGAGCAGATGGTCAAGTCAGGTCGGCTGAGAGAGAGGTGGGCCCTGTGCAGCAAAGTTGGTGGGGACTCTGTATCCTGTAATACTGACAGGTTAGTTGTTTCACAGGTCTCTTCAATGTACTTTCCTGTGTTGTTGTAATCAGGGTAACCCCAATGGGGTGAGTATCCGTTGAAGTCCCCTACAAGTAGGGTTTTGGGATACTGTGTCTTGTATAGTTCTGGTATGTTGCATGTTGTCTGAGGTGGGCTGTACACATTGTATATAGTATATTTGCCTCCATTGTGCCAGATATTGACTTTTTGTACATCTGTGGGATGGGCTGTTGTTAGCTGAGTGACATCTCCTTGTTTGTCATTTCTGATGTAGGTTACTATGCCACGGCAACCAATGCACTTACAGGCGTAACTAGTGTATCCGGACAGGTGCAGGTCAAAATCTTTGTGTAAAGTTTCTTGCAGAGCAGCCACTGTACTCTGTGACTGTCCAGCAGTTTGGCAAGTTCAAGCTTTTTATTTCTTATGCCACAGATGTTTAGCTGCAGAATATTAAGTGTCAGTGTGTTTTTCCCTGTGTGATCTGGTTTCCTTTTGCTCTCCCTCCCACTTTTCCTCTTCTTGTGGAGTCTGTCTTTTGGGTTTTTTCCAGTAATAAATTTTTCGCACATCACAGCCTGGTTACCCACTGTCTGGCACGGACTTGATAACCGAGGCGTCGTCCGATCTCGTTTGAGTTAGTAAATTTTAACTTTGTCATCTTCATGGCATTGTGATGCTGGGGAGCCTGTGGATTTCCTACCGCCCAGGGTAGAAGCCAGAAGTGTACTGTGCCAGCTCTGGGGGAGATAAAGGGGGTGTTTCTGTATCTCCCTGAGATACGTAGCCAAGATAGGGCTCACAGTGCTCATTCCCCGCCACCAAATTGCCTTCTGGTTATGCCGAGTTATCCGAGGCTCTAGGCATGTGACCAAGAGTTGAAGGCAATAGGATCGTCACGTCCTGAGTCTCTGTGCCTGTACAATGGGTTCCGATCTTCAGGAAGCAGTCCATACTCGTTCCCACTCCTAAGACTTGTTCAGTATCCATCTGGCTCCTTCGCACCCACAGAGGGCGTGTACGGTGTAGTGAACCGGTTTTATTATCAAGGTTTGCTCCTCTAGATCCGTTGTGTTTAGCCTGAGGATTCGCACCCTCAGTTACCAGGACTACCTCGAGGAGGGTGTGGCTTTTCACCACGCACAACGATCTTGGGGTATGAGAGGTTTTGCTAGGCCAAGAGACTGACACCGCAATGGTTGCTCCTTTCATGAAAAATAATTCACTAGGCCTAGGGTGAAGCAAGGGGGGAACCCACTACCCACAACACCAACACATCATACCCCCTGTCTGTAAAGACTTTGCCCCAGAGCCATCTGTAGAATCACCATCATCACACTAATATGTGACCAGCAACTTTAGAGCCATCTGTAGAATCACCATCATCACACTAATGTGTGACCAACAACTTTAGAGCCATCTGTAGAATCACCATCATCACACTAATGTGTGACCAGCAACTTTAGAGCCATCTGTAGAATCACCATCATCACACTAATGTGTGACCAGCAACTTTAGAGCCATCTGTAGAATCACCATCATCACACTAATGTGTGACCAGCAACTTTAGAGCCATCTGTAGAATCACCATCGTCACACTAATGTGTGACCAGCAACTTTAGAGCCATCTGTAGAATCACCATCATCACATTAATGGGTGACCAGCAACTTTATAGCCATCTGTAGAATCACCATCATCACACTAATGTGTGACCAGCAACTTTATAGCCATCTGTAGAATCACCATCATCACACTAATGTGTGACCAGCAACTTTAGAGCCATCTGTAGAATCACCATCATCACACTAATGTGTGACCAGCAACTTTAGAGCCATCTGTAGAATCACCATCATCACACTAATGTGTGACCAGCAACTTTAGAGCCATCTCTGTAGAATCACCATCATCACACTAATGTGTGACCAGCAACTTTAGAGCCATCTGTAGAATCACCATCATCACACTAATGTGTGACCAGCAACTTTAGAGCCATCTGTAGAATCACCATCATCACACTAATGTGTGACCAGCAACTTTAGAGCCATCTGTAGAATCACCATCATCACACTAATGTGTGACCAGCAACTTTAGAGCCATCTATAGAATCACCATCATCACACTAATGTGTGACCAGCAACTTTAGAGCCATCTGTAGAATCACCATCATCACACTAATGTGTGACCAGCAACTTTAGAGCCATCTGTAGAATCACCATCATCACACTAATGTGTGACCAACATTTTTAGAGCCATTTGTAGAATCACCATCATCATATTTTTGTTGTTGCTCCTTATGGAGCATGGAGCAACCACTATAGCTGTTTCCCTTACAGGAAGCCATCTTGAAGCATTTACATGTTCTTACAGCAGTGGTTTCTGTAGCTGTATGTTTTACGTAAACCTCATATTAATCACCTTGTATGCCACACCTGAGGGTATTCACAATTCTTGTTTAGGCCATAATCTCACAAAAGCAGGATGTTGAGACTTTCTTTTTATCTGAACGGATTTTCCCTAAAGTTTTATAATGTTATTGTGGTAAGCAACTTGAAAGCAATTAGCAGAGAGTGTGACTAGTTAATAATTATATGTTTTCAAAATTTGGTTCATACCATGAACTCTTTGCATGACTTGGGATCAAATAACAGTAGGCTAGGGATTTGATTTGTTGTAAAGCAATACGATCGCTTTTGAGTCCCTTTTCTAATCTGTTCACATTCTGTAAGCACAATCAGGTGGCAGCATGTTAAACATGAAATAATAGAGCTGTGGTTTGACAGTTTCAGTCAGGAGGCACTGTGTTATGACAAAATCACTAATGTAGGACTTTCAATAAAATTTCCAAGAACCATGAACACCTGGTCGCCAGTACAACGCCGAAGCCATTACACCAGCGCGGCTCCCGACAAGTGCCAGTTGAACAAGAGATGAGAAGAAGAAACTAGAGATAGATAGGACACACACACTGAGAAAACCTGTTGAAAGTATTACAAGGTAGTCCTTTTTCTAGAATCCCCAGATTAAGAGAGGTAGAGGAAGACAAAAGAACACATGGAAAAGAGAACTGGAGACAAGCATGTAGGTGATAAAGAAAATGGGGAAAGACCTTGAGCTGATGGCACTTGATAGAAAGACTAGTCATGCATTTCTTGAAGGTCTGTGCTTGTTTAGTGAGTTCAAAGGTGAAAGATTATTCTGCTGGTATTTCTTCTCTCTACCTGAAAGCTTTATGACATTCTTTGTTTCTTCTCTATTTGATCATTCACAGTTGATTTGTAGCTCCAATTCCTTGATATATTTCCTCTTGTCTCTTTTCATGTTTCTTCTTACTTCTTTGTTTGCTTCTGTGTACACTTCATTAGTCTTGGCTTTGGGATATTTGGTTTTGATTTTTGGTTTCTGTTTAAATTTGCTTTCTTGTTTTTCCTGTCTTTTATCTTGTTGATGGTTTCTGTTGTTATCTATTCTTTGTGCTGACATTCTCTTTTTTCCCAGTATCTCCCATTTCTCATTTCATATAATTTTTATCTGTTGTCTGTGGTCTTACTTATTTGCTAGTTTTTATTTGTCAGTGGTCTTCCTTATTTACTACATCATCCAACTGTTGGAGCGATTGGTAATTGTTGGATAC
Source organism: Oreohelix idahoensis (assembly GCA_024509875.1). Lineage (NCBI taxonomy): Eukaryota > Metazoa > Mollusca > Gastropoda > Stylommatophora > Oreohelicidae > Oreohelix > Oreohelix idahoensis. Next base: position 1,007,965 of record JAMPIV010019646.1, read on the forward strand.
TGTGGTAGAAAATGTGTCTCTTATTTCTTGATTACTTAGGTATTCTAATGGAAATTGTTGTCTATAGCTATGTACTGTTGTATATCTCTTGAGTTTTAACTTTGTTTTGGCTTACAAAAGATGGTGATGTGATGCCACTTTTCTTCCTCTATAAATGTGGTACTTTCTGGCAACATTTTAACTCTTCATTATATCTGATTTCAAGAAAAGTTAAAATGTGGTTAAAAATACAGATTATTTACATGTTTATACAGTTGACATTCAAAAATTCGGCCATCGATAATCTGGTTCCTTCAGATTTCCGGCATGGATTTCGGAGCGCATTTTTTAATTTACCGCGTTGGCGCGCCTCTGTTTTCTGGAGCCGTTTATGTTTTGATGCAGCTGTTGAACTAAAATTCTGTAGAACTGTTTTATTTAGTTGATGAACATTAAAATTTCATTTGCTTTTCATTTAGTTTTTAATTTTCTTTCTTTAAAGGACTGTACAGATAGTCATTTTCTGTTAAATATATACAGCATATATATCCATAAAAAAATCCTGCATTTTCAACAATCCGGCACTCCTCAGGTCCGGAGGTTGCCGGATTTTTGAATGTCAACTGTATTATGTAAAATATTTGAATCTCATCTCAAATAGTATAGGTTATATTAGGAAAAAAAAGATCTTATACATATTTAATATTACACCTGAAAGCTCTGAATCACTTAGAAAAATCAATATGGCACAGATTGATAACACAGTTTTCTCCTAATGTGACATTGCAGACATTCTATTGTCAGAGATGTTGTTGTAATTAGGGATGCTGTTCTTTTTTGCAGCGACTGCTAGGTATATTTCCTGGGCATTATCTGCAGTAGAGATCTAGAGTTGTCCTGTGGCTTTTCTGCCATTCTGCAACTTGTTGAGCTGGAGGATAACTTCCAGTTTCTTTCCTGGGCATTGCATCCTGGTCAGGCATAAAATAATTCTCACATCTGGTTTTAAGCTAACAGGGAGTAAGAGCTAGCAGCAGGATACTGCACATTCCCCACCATCAATGGGGGCTGTCCAAATAATTAAGGCTAAAACAATTGTGCTCTTGATCTGGGCTGTCCCTATGAATTCTACACAGTGTTAAGGAATAAAAGTAATATGTTATGGTATATTGCCACACACAGGTATATATCCAATTTTATTTGAGAAGAAATGTCTTTTTGTGGTAAAAACCTGTTTTGCACGATCTTTAACTTGGATTGAACACTATATATATATTTGTATACGTCACCGGTTGTCAATGACCTAAAGCGGTCGCGCTAATTTATTCTAATGGCTAATATTCTGGGCCTTTCATATGTTTCATTTGTCCAAGCAAGACATATTTTTCGAGCTCCCAGAATTGTGAAGGAATTAAGTATCTTTACATGGCATCATTATATGTTTTGAAGACCGCCACTTGTTTCAATGATCGTTAAGATGGTCCCGAACTTTTAAGAAGTTCCGCACCTTACAGAGAAGTATTTTTATACAAGAAGAAACATAAATTAATGTTTCTGGTTCGCATTACTTGGGTGTCCGTGAATGAACATGCACCTCTTCGCCAGAACTGAATAGAGAAATCGAATATATATGTATTATTTCAACATGCATTCTTATTGCCTTATGGACTGACCATATTTATGAGGAGACAGATGTTCAAGATTCTCCATTGCTATTGTATTGTGAAGTAAACCTAAATAAATATGTATTACATGAGTATTGTGGACCTACTACCCGGCGACTTGAGTTATTCTAACAGTTTCGTGTCCTGCATGACCAAACCCTAGTGCATTTGACAACATAGCACGATGAACTCTTTAATATAAATATGTCCACACATCCCAAAGAAATCCAGTTGTAACAACCATATAAACAACCTCCCAGCTCCCATCACCTCTCAGATATATCCATTGTGGAATCCCAGTGCATGCAGTAAATCAGGTGGAAGCCAGAGTTAAGTCTGGAGCTTATGATTCCCCCTGGCTTGGTGTGCAAAGTTGGGCTCTCAACATGTTACACCATTGCAGGAACCATGGTGCTGGGTTGATCTAGAGCAGCTAATCACTCCCTGGAATTCACACATGAGCTGTGTAAATTCCCTTGCATCCCTCTTTTCATAGAAATAATATTGTTATACTCCATTGTAAAGGGCTTTTTTATGACATTATTTAAAGGTCTCGGAAAACCAGTGTGTTGACTATAGTGTAGGATTTCTTCACATAGAAATAATTTGTCTTTTCAGATTGAAAGAGATATGGAAAAGAAGATTCCATTCCTGGATCAAAAAATAAAACAGGAAATAAATACAGATTTTATAGTGAGTGTTCTTTTTAATCTTTGATATTAATCTTGATACCTGTGAGGTGAATTAACTGACACAAATCTGTTAAAACAATTTATATTTCATGTGTAACAATCGCTTATTTCTGGTTTATTCTTTTTATTGTAACATATGTACAAACATTACTCATTGCTACCTGAATCACTAGGTATGCAAGAAAAATTGTTAGTGTAGGATTTCTTCACATAGAAATAATTTGTCTTTTCAGATTGAAAGAAATATGGAAAAGAAGATTCCATTCCTGGATCAAAAAATAAAACAAGAAATAAATACAGATTTTATAGTGAGTGTTCTTTTTTATTCTTTGATATTAATCTTGATACCTGTGAGGTGAATTAACTGACAGAAATCTGTTAAAACAATTTATGTGTAACAATCGCTTATTTCTGGTTTATTTTTTTTATAGTAACATATGTACAAACATTACTCATTGCTACCTGAATCACTAGGTATGCAAGAAACATTGTTAGCTTCTCTGTGACACTGAGAATTAAATGAGTGTGATCTTGAGACCAGTTTTTCAACTCGCCAAATAATCTTAAAGTATCTGAAGTGTGTATACAGCTGAACAAAGTTTGCCGTTTTGCTGCTAAATGTTAATTCTTCCTGTTGTTACTATTCTTATACAATGGGTAAACTCTTGTGATACATTACTTTTGTTTTAACAGCAATATCCAAATAGATTAAATGAGTCCATTGATAGTGTTTTTAATTTAATGTTGCAATAGTGGACTATGAAATGGCATCTAACAGCATAGACAGAGAATCATTTTAGAAACTAATGAGTTCTATGGATATTCCCCTCCCTCCAGATCATTAACTGAATAAAGAAAACATATAAAGCCATGATAAAAAGAATTTTTCATGAAAGACAACTTGCAGAATTGTTTTAGATAAGAACATTTCTGTTCTTACTGGCTGTAGACTGGGTTATGAAAACAATGTCATCAGCCAACAGAAATGGAATCCATTGGACTCTGAAAATACAGCTTGGTGATCTACATTGTGCAAACAAACTGGTTCTTCTGTTCTTAACTGTTCTTGATAACCAGTTGCAAGATAAAGATTATGAAATAAAAATATCTTGATGAGATTTTGAATTGCAGACTTTGCCATTTTGCTGCTAATCTGAAATACAATGGGTAAACTCTTGTGATACATTACTTTTGGAGGAATATCAAATAGATAAAGAGTCATTATGAGAATACTATGCCAACAGCAAGAGAGAGAATATCAGAGTTCTACGGATATCAGAATTGCAGTTGACATAACCCCCTTACAAGATTTTGAATGATACACATATCTTTGCATCATTATTGACAGGTTTAAAGATCATACAGTGATATAAAAATAAGAATACAGAAAGTGAGAGCAATTTTCAGTGCATTGGGAATTACATTGCAGTCCTTTTATGTGGAAGTTGCTTCAGTTAAATTTTGGTTAAGCCAAAGCAGTTTTGCAGCTCCTGGACAAAAGTCTTCTTTGGCTGTGTTAAAAAGTTCCGATTAGTTGAACTCTGATAAGTCAAATTTTTTGTACGAGGTCATTGTTCAGTTCCAACTCAAATTAGGCGTCGCTTTAGTGGAAGTTTTGTCTCCATGTCTTTTCAGAAGTTCAAGTAACAATTATAAATATCTGTTGCCGCGCTTATTTTTTTAATGTTTTTTTTAATGAAGTGGTGATCCATAAATCATGATCGGGTTGCAGACTTCAGTTCTACCAGTCTGGAAATGATTGTGAATGGAATTAGGATGCCAGGCTAAAAAATGAAAGAAAGACAGCTAAGAACGATTTGTAATAAGCTGCTCTGATTAAAAGGATATCAAAAGACCCTTTGATGTTGGCAAATAACTTGTACATTAATATTGACCCTTGCTTTAATGTTAATGTAGTAAATGATGGAGAGTATACAAAGTGTGAAGCCAGACACTATCGTGGTTACTTAAACTCACTTGTTATTAGCCAGTGTGTTATGGAACTTTATAATATGGTAATAGAGAACCTTTACTTTATGAGTGATAGTCCTGGATAATATTTTGGACAGACATATGAACAATACAAAGATTCAAAGCAAGATCACAAGAAGTTTTTTTATTTTTGTTTTATTTAGGTAGAAGCGAAAATTTACTTTATTTTATTTTATTACTTTTTTTGTAGTGTCTATGATTTTAGTCATCATTACCCTTTATCACTCTATGAAAATGCCAGCAACAAATATGTACCAAGCTTTCTTTATCCCCAGATTTCTGTCAGTTATGCTTTACCTTTTTGATTTCATTGAAAGTTCTGATTTTGTAAAATGTTCTTGAGGCCAGCATGATGTTATACACATTCATCAATTAAAGATAGTGGGCTATGTCATATTGATTCTGGCAACTGCTATTTTGTTTCAGTATTTGTCTTCTGTAGTTACTGTTTCTAAGCTTTGATCCTAAGTAGTTTGATTTACAGTAGCTGATGTTTCCTGTGGATTATGCTGTAGATTAAACATGTGTGCAATGTGTTTGATTATAGGCTATATATTTTTAAATGTTTTGGTATTTGCACCCATGATACAAACAAAAGACATGATGCTATACTTTATGCTTTTAATTTTCATTTGAAAAGTGGAAAGATGCAAAAATGCTAATCAAACAATAAAACAGTAGGAAATAATCAATACCCAAATAGCATAGATCTTCAACAAATACATGCCAAGTCTTCCTGCCACATGCCAACAGCTCAATTTCTTTCCAAGTTTTCCTCATCAGCCTGGTAAAATCTACTCTAGAATCCTGGAGCAGAGACTCAGACGCTTAGATGAGCCACAAGTGGATGAGGTCCAGTGTGGCTTCCGAGCAAATCAAAGTACTCAAGACCTAATCTTCACACTCAGACAGTTGAGTGAAAAGGCTCTTGAGTATAAGAGTGAGATCCATCTTTGCTTCTTAGATCTGGAAAAGGCATTTGACAAGGTCCCCTGGAACAAACACTGAGACTGTTTGGCAAGGAAGAACATCCCATCACCTCTGATTCATGCTATGCAGAGCTTCTACAAGTCTTGCTGAAATTATGTGAGGATGGCAGACCATAAGTCAGAAGAATTCAGAACCACCACTGGTGTAAGACAAGGTGATATCCTGTCACCTTATCTTTTCATACTCCTCATTGACGATGACATCAAGGCATGTAAGGAGAGGACAAGAAAGTATTCAGTGGGGAACTGGAAGATGAGACAGGTCTGTGTTTTAGAGCTGGCATTTGCTGATGATATTGCCCTGATTGCTAAATCAGAGGCACATCTCCAATCCAACCTGCAAGTCTGGAAGGAAGAGCTGGAGAAGAGAGGGATGATCATAAGCAGCTCGAAAACAAAAACCATGGTGATATAACGAGAGGAAAGAAGACATCAGATTAAGCTGGGAGATTAGGTCCTGGAGCAGGTCGACCACTTTAAATACCTCGGAGCTATTATAGACCGGAAGGGAGGCATCAAAGAAGAGTTGGCTACTCGTGGAGCAGCAGCTGGGAGACTTTTTCAAGCCATAAATCGAGGATTCTTCAGCTAAAGAGAAGTTGGTAAGAAGATGAAGATGGCTGTATACCGTTCCACCTATGTCCCAGTCTTGACATATGGATGCGAGTCATGGGCAATGACTACAACCCACAAAAGCTAGATCCAAACCTCAGAAATGAAGTATCTGAGGAAGGAGGTTGAAGTAACAGGAAGAGACATGGTCCACAACCAAATGATACATCAAGGACTAAAAACCCAACCCCTGCAGACCCAAGTAGAACAGTCCCAACTGAGATGGTTTGGCCATGTCTGCAGAATGGGAGAAGATCGGCTACCACGACAAGCATGGGAAACTAAGAGCCAGGGATCCAGACCTCCAGGACGACCCAAAGTCCGCTGGGAGGACAACATTAGACAATCTTTGAAGGACCGAGGACTAGAATGGAACCAAGCCAGGAGGAAGACAGCCGATAGAATAGTATGTCGCTCTCTCTTACTAACCTCTACACCTCACGGTATAAGAGGAACAACTAAGTAAGTAAGTTTTCCTCGTCACTCTCATGTTTGTTTTCAATTCCTTTCTCTGTGTGTTTTTTGGGTCTATCTCAGCCTCTCTTTCCCTTGGGATTCTAGGACAAGGACTGCTTTGTAATGCTGTCAGCCTGTTTCCTCAGTGTGTGTCCTATTCATCGCCAGCATCTTCTTTTCAACTTTGTTCCACTGGCACTTGTCTGGTATTTGTCATCAGTTCCACATTTGTGACTCCATCATACCATTTCAACCCTATTCTATTCTATGCAAGCACCCATTTATGAATATCTGTAACTTTTTTGTTGTTGTTTTTGTTGTTCTCCATGTTTCAGATCCATACAATAGGACTGACTTGACATTTGAGTTGAAGCTTCTCATTTTCTTGATTTCTCTTGATCTCCATATGTTTCTCAATGCAATGAAAGCTCCACTTGCTTTTTCTATTCTTATTTTGTTTTCATTGTCTGTCCTTCCAACTTTATTTATATTGCTGCTAAGATATGTGTACGATTCTGCATCTTGTAGTGGTTTCTTCAAGTTCAACCTTGTTATCATTTCTTGCATTAATTCTCATTATCTTTGTCTTTTCCCTGTGTATTTTCAGACCCACTTGTTGTGACCTCTCATTAAGTATTTTAATTTGGTCTTGCATCTGATTATGGTTATGTGACAGAAGAACCAAGTCTTCCACAAAGTCTAGATCATCAAGCTGTTTAGTCAGAAGCCACTGATCTCCATTTCTGTTGTGTGATGTTGATGTTTTCATAACCCAATCTACTGCAAGAAAGTAAAGAAATAGAGTCAAGAGGCTTCCCTGTGGCACTCCCGTTCTTACCCCAGATGGTTATTTAAGTTGTTCTTCATGGAGAACTCTGCATGTCATGTCTTCATAAGTCTTCTATATTAAGTTAGTGATCTTCATGTACAGAATAGAAGGATTAAATATTATGATTGGATCATCATGTATGGAATGGATGAAAAAAAAACCAGACAGCTAATTGTACAAGAGAAAGAGAAAATACTTTTGACACTGGTTAACATGTATGCTGAGTTAAAATACTTTGACACTAGTTAACATGTGATGCTGAGTTAAAATACTTTGACACTAGTTAACATGCGATGCTGAGTTAATCAGCTAAGTGCATTACTGTGAAGTTCTGGAATCCCTTGTGGTTAAAAAAAAAAAAATTAGAGGAAGATACAAAAATATACAGAATAGAGAACTAATGATAAATGAATATTACACAGACTAGTAAACACAATTTCTCTAAAAAGACATTGCAGGTATACTATTTTCATTGATGTACGAGGGACGGTCAAAAAGTAATGCCTCATAATTTTTAACACATTAACTACCGCAAGCCGCTGTCAGCGGCTCACAAAATAATCACATTTGGACCGCAAGCCGCTCAGAGCGCCAATCTAATTTTAGAAATAAAACGAATGAAAAATGTACTGAAACACTCTCTGATCTGGTTCGAGATTTTAAGTTGCCACCGGAAAACAAATTCCCAAAGCATGGTTGTTGTAGAACACTGGAAAATTGATATTATGTTCATATTTTTCAGCATTTTGGGTTAGTTACCAAATCGTGTAAAACTGTTTACCGTGGCAACTAGTGATAGGACTACAAAAAATGCGTGTACATCTCATCTAACGCCTGAATAGGATAGAAACGTGTTTCAACAATTGACTGATAGATCTAGCAACGAGGACAAGAGTGAAAACGGTGTGCACATTGATTGAAATTGTGATTTTGATAGAGATGGGGCACAAGCAGTTATAATTGTGAAAATATTGCAAGTCCTCAGCCATCGGAGGGCCGTTAAATAGCAACAACCTCTATTAGATTTACAACCAGTGTTTATTGTAATAGTACATTCATTTATCTTTAAAATGACTTGTAATTCAGGGAGCCGCGCTAGCGTAGTGGTTACAACACCGCTCTGGCGACCGGGTGATACAGGATCAAACCCGGGCGACGGCATTTGAGAATTTTTCGTCGACCGGGATTTGGACTGGATTAACTCGAGACCTGGCGAGGACATTTGAAGGAGTGTCGTCGACCAGGGACTGGCGGCTCCTGAGCCGACCCAGCTGCAATGGGTACCTCCGAAATCGGCGAGTATTTGCCTGAATGGCGAGGGACACCTGTCTCTGTACAAGAAATAAAGGGATACTCACGTAAAATCAATGTCAGGTTAGACATAAAAATAATAACCTGAGATTTCGCCTCGAGTATTAGCGGGCGTACGAAAAAAAAAAAAAAAAAAAAAAAAAAAAAAAACTTGTAATTCATAAAAATCTGTAAACAATTACGAAAACTACAGCTTACTTTGTGCAAACACCTACAGGATGAAAATGGGAAACAAATTTTATTCGGCCACAGTGTGTTTTTCAATTTGGTAGTTAATGTGTTAATGTCATTCAATAGGCAAGAAAACAGATAAAATTCACATTGAAATGTAGCCCCAAGTCTGAACTTCAAAAATTTATTTCTCAATGTAGTCTCCATTAATTGTTACAGTTTTTGTCCATCTTCTCACAAGGGCATGTATCCCCGCACGGTAAAAATTTGTGTCCTTTTTCCTAAACCACTGGTGTACAGCGCATTTAAGGGTCTCGGTGTCCTCAAAGTGATGTCTCGAAGATCTTCTTTCAGTGGTCCAAACAGATGGAAGTCAGAAGGTGCAAGATCGGGACTGTAAGGGTGATGTGGTAATAATGTCCAACCAAATTCTGCAATTGCATCAATGGTGCATTTAGCGTGTGTGGCGTGGCATTATCATGCAACAGTAGTGCAGTTCTCTGATCTTTTAATGGGTAAAGTCGCTGAAGACGACCTCTAAGCTTCTTCAAAGTTTCAATGTAACGATCTGCATTCACCGTGTTTCCCTGTTCCAAGAAGTTGAGAAGAATCACACCCTTCTCATCCCAAAACACAGATACCATAACTTTCCCTACAGATGGTGAACTTTTGAACTTCTTTCTTGTCAGCGATGTTGTGTGATGCCATTTCATTGACTGCCTCTTGGATTCTGGTTCAAAAAAATGAACCCAAGTCTCATCACCTGTCACAATATTCAATAAAAACTCTTCTTCAGTTTCGTAACGGTGCAGGAGGTTGATGGCTAACATTCTGGGTACCCACCGTGCACAAACTTTTGAATAACCCAGGTCTTTAATGATGTTCTGGACACTGCCTTTACTAATGGACAACATGGAAGAAAGTTGATCCAGTGTTACCCGACAGTCACCACAGATGATGCCATCAACTCGATGAATGTTGTGTAGAGTCACTGCGGTAGACGTACGGCCAGTCCGCTTTGCGTCAGCCATTCAGGATTGACCGACTTCAGCTTCGTTACAACGATGTACCCAATGTCGGACAGTGCTAACATCCACTGTTGAATCTCCATAAACATTCTTCAAACGTACGTGGGTGCAAATTGGAGTCTCGCCTTCAGCATTGAGGAATTCTATGACATAACGTTGTTTTAACTGAACGTCTTTGGCAGCCATTTTTAAACTGTTACAGTGGTGCCACCTGTATTGAAACAGGTTGGTAATGCTATACAGTGCAGAAGAGTGTTTGAGGAATCCTGCTAAATTTACAAATTGCACACCGATGCAGTATTTACATACATAAAAAATAGGAGGCATTACTTTTTGACCTTCCCTCGTAGTATTATTATCTCAATTACAAAGAACTTGAATGGTATTTTTTGTGACAGCAGTATCTTAAAGTCTCAGAATACCAGTGTGTTACCATGTAGGATTTCAAAACATAAAATGATACTTTCATTTCAGAGTGCAAGAAATATGGGAAAAAAAACATTCCATTCCTGGATCAAAAAATAGAACAAGAAATAAATACAGATTTTATAGTGCATTCTTTTTTATTCTTTAACAAAATCTTGATACAGCAGTAATGAAATAAACTGACAGAAGTCTGTTAAATAAATTATATTTCATGTGTACCAATCGCGCTTATTGCTAGTTTTTCTTTTAAATAACATAATGTATGTACAGGCATTATTCATTACTCCCAGAATCACCAGGCCACAAGAAAATAGCTTCTATCTGATTATAAGAATAAAATTAGCGGTGTCTTGAGGTTAATCTTTAAATTCACCAAGTAATCTTTAAGCACTCAACAGGTTTCATTCATCATTCATTTTTGTTTGCATTCCTTACTTCTTCTTCGTACACTCTCAGACGTCCACTTGAATGTTCTCAAAGAAAGCAGTCAAGTGGATGTCTGAGAGTGTATGAAGAAGAAGTAAGGAATGCAAACAAAAATGAAACATGGAGCCACCACAGAAACTGGAACTGCAGAAAGCTCCAGTGTGTTAACCATGTAGGATTTCTTAACATAAATTATTTCAATACTTGATAAAAAAATAAAACAGGAAATAAATACATATTTTATAGTGAGTGTTCTTTTTGAATCTTTATCAAAATCTTATGTTATGACTGCATGGACTTTGTCAGGAGCAAATGCATAAAACAGTAGAGAAAAGGAAGTGATCTAAGTGCATAATTTTTGTTTAAAACACCAATCAATGTTGTCACTCTGCTAACAACAAATTAAAAATATCATGAGTGCACAAATTCTTATTACAAAAATATGAATGAATATTGTTCAGGATGGAGATAAATACATTTTTCACAGCAAACAGTAGTGCTTCGTTAACTGTATTGCCGATTTGACCTATGTCATATTAAAGTATCTGGCCCAGCTTTACTTTCATGGTGTCTGTTTTCTTTATTGAACTTGTACTAAAAGGCACATATTTACTTTGGCAATATATGTCAACAATATCATAGTTGATATAAGTAATTTAATGTTACAAAAACAATTATCATTGCAGTTATCAAATTGTGACCATGTTTAAGACAAAAATGGTTTGTTTCAAACTTGAATATGTACAGTATTTTGTGTTCAGGGACATACAGTGAAGACAGAAAGTAAAGATGAGGAGAAAGTTCATATTTCTGGAGAATGGAAGAATAATAGCATCCTTTCCACATTACCTGTTGGAGACGGTTTACTGAGTAAGTCTAAACAAGTTTTCAACAGAAATATATTCTGTACTGAAAATATATGAAAAAATATATTACAAAATAATCCTTATTTATGTGCATGTAATTCTTCTGCTTCTTCTACATTCAACCTCAGACATCAGCTTGAATATTCTTCAACACTGGAGTTACTGACAGGGCATCTGAGAAGATACCTACTTGTCACTCTAAGCTCTCTTCTGTCATTAGGACTGCTGCTGCTCTGAAGTTACTGAAGAATTTTCTTGTTGTGACTGACATCTTTTTATGTGTGCTATTGCTTATACTGAGAAAGACTCCTCCACCCCCATCTTCTGTTGCATTTGTTGCTGATCTGTCTGTGTATGCATGGATCTGGGTGATTTGTGGGTAATGTGTCTCTGTTTGGACTCTTCTTTCTGTTTTATTCTGGCATTTTCTCTCAATACCTGGAATGTTTTCTATTTTTGGGAAGCGATGTTGGTTTCCATACACTATCGGAAACGCTGTTTGTTTCCATACATTATCTAAACTGCAGTGTAGATGGGTGTAGCTGTTGATATTGTATTTATGGGGTCTGCTCTCATCTCTGTTTTGACTGTTTCAACAAAGTTGCTTCGCTTTAGTCTTCCCCTTTCCAAGTCCATTTATTCTGTTGTACATGAGGTGGTCTATCATCCTCCTGTATTTCTCCGCTTGTTGCTAGGCTCTGCTATCTCTTCTATCCTCCATTGGCTAGAGGTATGTAACCTTTTTCAGCTCTTCAATTGGTGTTGACTTCATGCCTTCTCCCCCCTTTTTCCTGTTATGATTCTCATTCACTGGTTTTAGGTTCTGTTTATGTTATCAAAATTTGACTTAGCTGCTGTTGACCATGCTGCAAGGCCATATTCTAGGACTGGTCTCACTTGCCCAGTGTATAGCTTCTTTAGTACTGTCTTGTCCACTCCCCAGCCCATGTCATCAAGTTTTTTTATGATTGTCAATCTCTGCTGTGCTCTTGTCCTGTGTCTTTTCAATCTGGGTTTTTCAAGTCAAGCGATGATCGAAGGTAATGCCTAGATAGTTTGGGCTTGCATCAAGGTGTAGGTTGTTCCCATTTAGCACTAGTTTGGAGCTCTGTGGTTTATTTGAGAAAGAAAACACAGTTTGTTGTTTTCCTTTCATTTATTTTCATTAGTCATGCTTTGTTCCACTCTTCCAATGATGTTAGTGCTTGCTGCATCTTAATGCTTGCCATAGTGATGTATTATTCTGAGATCCACATGGATAGGTTGTCTCCAGAGGAAGCATGTAATTCATAAAATGTATTTTAAACTTCATACATTTATTGTTACTTTGTCCTGTGTGTGGTGTATTTTCTTAGCCTACCACTGACAGAAAATCCCTCACAGCAAATTTTAAGACTTTTTAACTGTGTGCTTCAGATAAATATCTAATATGAAGATTTACATATAAGCTGTTCAATCCTCTAATAAGAACAAGCTAAGTAACTAGGGAATTATAAATTGATGCAGTTTTATTATGTAGCCATATAAAAATGATTGACTTGTTCAGGTCTAAGGTTATGAGTGGTTGGGAATATGACAGTAGCAACATGTGCAGGTATCTCTCTCTGTCTGAATGAATCATATGAATATAGAACATTCAGTCCAAACATCAGTCTCCTTTATTTTCTTGAAACCTTCTGGAGACCCGCTCTACTTCTTGAATTCTGAACTTTACCGATTTTACCAAATATATTTGTGTGGTGTGTAATCATGAAAATGTGTCAAGTACTGTTAATCAAAATCCAGGTTGTGAGGAGTGTAAACAGGAGTATAATGGAAACTGTCATAAATATGAACCTGCCACCCCTGATGCTAATATTGAGGTATGATGTTGTATATACAGTTATTCAGACAAATTATATCAATGTGATCCTGTCACATGTGCTGCTAATTTTAAGATAAATACTGTTGTTCAGACAAACTATATCAGCCATTAACTTGAACCAGACACCAGTGCTGCTAATATTTAGGTAAATACTGTTGGTCAGACAAACTATATCAGCTTGATCCTTTCACCAGTGCTCCTAATATTGAGGTATATACTAGTGGTTCTGATTTTTTCCAACTTTAAATTTCCTTGGAGTTGAGAAGAACTTTGAGGTATTTCCCCAGGATCTGGATATTAAAAAAAAATAAAACAGAAAAAAACCTTTTTCTCTTTTTTAAATCAGTTGTCATTGCCATAAGGATTAAAGTGAGGAAAATAATATATTTTATGATTTTTAAAAATAACGTAATATATTTAATTATAAATAGGTTTTATTCTAAAGTGTACTAGAATTAACACAATTTAACTTTTGGATCACTTTGTATTCTTGAAGATTTATGTTATTGTTATTTGTTTTATTTTTTGAAAATAACTTCTCAGGAAAACTAAGGAATTGATAGATCTATAAGGAAGGAAGTTTAATAGTTAATATTGCTTCAGAAAAGGAGATTTAAATTACCAGCTTGTTTCTCCATAGCTTCAAGTATTTTAAATTCATTCTCTTCATTTTGTGTATTTAATTCACTTGTATTTTCATATTTCTTTGATTAATTTAATAAGTTTTTGGGTTAGTTTATCTTTAACCAATTCCATTGACACCTTTTCATCATTTTCATCTCTTTCTTCACGTTTTTCAGCATTATTTTTTAATGTTGTTAATGACGAGATGTTGCTGAAGAGTTTGGTCATCACAGCCATCCTGATTGTTCAAATCTGGTCTTTCATCATCATACAGTTCCTTGATGTATTCTGTCTATCTTTCTATCATGTTCCATGATCCATTAACAATGCTTCTTCTTTTGATTTCAGCCAGTGACTGTTTTCCTTATTTAGTCTGTCATATTCTTCATTGTCTTGCTTCTTCTTTCTTCTCACATCCATCAGTTTTAAAATTCCATCTGCCATCCACTTCTTCTTTGCAGTCCTCTTTACTTCTGGTTTGATTTCTTTTGATGTTTGATTCCTTTAGCATTTCCCACTTGTCATCTATACTTTGTATTTTTAAATTGCATTGTACCTATTCTGTATTGTAATGTTGTATCTTTCACTAATTTCCTTATCTGATTTAAGTAAGGCTAAGTTTAACATGATGTTGTTTAAAACTCATTTTACTTATTTCAATTTTATTTTAAGTTATCCTATTACTGGTACATGGTCACTGTTGCTGTCTGCTCCTGGCCTAGTTTTCACTGATTTCAAACTGTTTCTAAATCTCCTGTCTATTAGTATGTAGTCAATCTGATTAAGAACATTGTTCCCTGGACTTTTCCATGTCCTGGTGCATCTAGGATGCTGTGTAAACCATGTGTTTCCTACTATCATATCATGTGTTCTTGCCCACTCTGTCAGTCTGTCACCTCTCTCATTTCTTTCTACCAGGCCATAACCACCAGTCACATCATCAACATTTTCTTTTCCAACATGAGATTTACACTGAGTCATTGACTTATCAAGTTCATTGTAAAATGTGTCGATTTCTTCTTCTGTACAATCGTTGGGGTATATATTTGTATAAAATTGATCTACCACTCAGTTTAACTAACAGAACTCAATCTGATATTGCCTAATATCTCTTTACTATTCTTGCTCTTTCTGCATCTAATATTATGCCTACTCCACTTTCATGTTTATTTCCTCCGGAATAAATTATTTTGTAGTTGTCAGAATATATTTCACTTGAAAAAAAAAAACCTTGTTGTCTTTTTTAATTCAGTTGTCATTGCCATAAGGATTAAAGTGAAGAAAATAATATATTTTATGATTTTTAAAAATAATGTAATATATTTAATTATACTTACTTACTTAGTCGTTCCCCTTCTACCGTGAGGTGTAGAGGTATATTTAATTTAAAATAGGTTTTATTCTAAAGTGTACTAGAATTAACACAATTTAACTTTTGGATCACTTTGTATTCTTGAAAATTTATGTTGTTGTTATTCATTTTAATTTTTGAAAATAACTTCTCAGGAAAACTAAGCAATTAATAGATCTGAAAGGAAGGACGTTTAATGGTTAATATTGCTTCAGAAAAGGAGATTCTATCTGATATTGCTTAAAATCACTTTACTATTCTTGCTCTTTCTGCATCTAATATTATGCATTTTCTGCATCTAATATATCACATTTCACACAGTTCTAATACACTTACATTCTTTCCATTTCCATCTTGATGTTATCTAATTTTCTATTCTGCATTTGTGTTGTGACATTTCAAGTTCCTATTATTAAGTTATCCTTAATTCTGTTTTTGCTAACAGTAGCTTGATGACAATCAGGTATCAATTGTAACACATGCAGGACAAAGTGATTCCTCTGGAATCCCCCTTAACATTGTTGTATTTTACTAGGAAGTTGTTTTGACTCATAATTAAACAAGGGATAATATGATGGTAGTTTCCCATTGCTGTCCGACGGTTTGTGTATGGTTGTCTCCGCTAGCCTGTCATTAAAAAATCAAACCCACAAGACAGTGGGGATGGAAGAAGTTAAAGCACCTCCATTTCGCTGGTTATCACATCATAAAGCTTCAGAGGTGATTTGATACAGGCAGATGTCCTTCACGACTATCCCACCTCACCCTCAGTGACAACCACCTGTTTTGTTTCATGGCTGATTATCCAGTATTCACAGCTAACCTCTATATCATTCAACCATCCACCACCCGGTTGAGGTGCCTGGTAGGAGGACAAGTTCCTTCCTCAGGCCCTGGAATATGCTGTTATTTAAACAAACTATATAAACCATCAATATAAACCTATGACCTGCTGACACTAATATTGATTTAGAATGTTGTATCTGTAGTTGGCTCAGTATAGCTCCTAGGGGGTCTATGATGAGATAAAGGAAGAATTGGACTACTGCACTATCTGACATGTTGTACCAGGTGACTGATATGAGGTTTTGTATGGGGTGTCAACATCATCATATAAACAAACTACTGCACTATCTGACATGTTGTACAAGGTGACTGATATGAGGTTTTGTATGGGGTGTTAACATCATCATATAAACAAACTACTACACTATCTTGCATGTTGTACAGGTGACTGATATGAGGTTTTGTATGGGGTGTCAACATCATCATATATACAAACTACTACACTATCTGACATGTTGTACAAGGTGGCTAATATGAGGTTTTGTATGGGGTGTTAACATCATCATATAAACAAACTACTACACTATCTTGCATGTTGTACAGGTGACTGATATGAGGTTTTATATGGGATGCCAACCTCATCATTGAAACAACTGCACTATCTGACATGATGTACAAGGTGACTGATATACGGTTTTGTATGGGGTGTCAACATCATCATATAAACAAACTACTGCACTATCTGGCATGTTGTACCGGGTGACTGATATGAGGTTTTGCATATGGTGTCAACCTCATCATATAAACAAACTACTGCACTATCTGGCATGTTGGACAAGGTGACTGATATGAGGTTTTGAATGGGATGTCAACATCATCATATAAACAAACTACTGCACCATCTGACATGTTGTACCAGGTGACTGATATGAGGTTTTGTATGGGGTGTCAACATCATCATATAAACAAACTACTGCACCATCTGACATGTTGTACCAGGTGACTGATATGAGGTTTTGTATGGGGTGTCAACATCATCATATAAACAAACTACTGCACCATCTGACATGTTGTACCAGGTGACTGATATGAGGTTTTGTATGGGGTGTCAACCTCATCATATAAACAAACTACTGCATTATCTGACATGTTGTACCAGGTGACTGATATGAGGTTTTGTATGGGGTGTGCATCCTCATCATATAATCAAACTACTGCAGAGACCACCACTGTAAGAGCTTGTGAATGTTTGATACAGACTTTCTGCAAGGTGCCCACATGCATTAGTGGATCCATGCTCTATAGGGAGCAAGAAAGAAAAAGATGATGATGAAATAAAGTTCAGGCAAACTGTATCAGCAAGTTCTTCTCGGATCTGTAGCTGCTGGTTGTCAAAGTTGATGATGATGAAATAAAGTTCAGTCAAATTGTATCAGCAAGTTCTTCTCGGATCTGTAGCTGCTGTTTGTCAAAGTTGATGATGATGAAATAAAGTTCAGTCAAACTGTATCAGCAAGTTCTTCTCGGATCTGTAGCTGCTGTTTGTCAAAGTTGATGATGATGAAATAAAGTTCAGTCAAATTGTATCAGCAAGTTCTTCTCGGATCTGTAGCTGCTGTTTGTCAAAGTTGATGATGATGAAATAAAGTTCAGTCAAACTGTATCAGCAAGTTCTTCTCGGATCTGTAGCTGCTGTTTGTCAAAGTTGATGATGATGAAATAAAGTTCAGTCAAACTGTATCAGCAAGTTCTTCTCGGATCTGTAGCTGCTGTTTGTCAAAGTTGATGATGATGAAATAAAGTTCAGTCAAATTGTATCAGCAAGTTCTTCTTGGATCTGTAGCTGCTGTTGTCAAAGCTGATGATGATAAAATAAAGTTCAGTCAAATTGTATCAGCAAGTTCTTCTCGGATCTGTAGCTGCTGTTTGTCAAAGTTGATGATGATGAAATAAAGTTTAGTCAAATTGTATCAGCAAGTTCTTCTTGGATCTGTAGCTGCTGGTTGTCAAAGTTGATGATGATGAAATAAAGTTCAGTCAAATTGTATCAGCAAGGTGGCATATTGTAGGGTAGAAACAAACTGCTTCCAGTTTGCTCGGTTGGCAGACATCCTCTGTGCAGTGCCCCAGCTCTTGTTCATTCTTTGAATCTATGCCTCCATGATTCTCCAACAAGTTGTTTTTGGTTGACCTCTCTTTCACTTTCCTTCTGGGATCCATAGCTTAGCTGTTTTTTTAAAATGACATCTGGGTCTCTTATGAGGATGTGGCCAACCCAATACAAGCGTCTGCCAGCTATGATGGTGTGAATGTCTTCTTGGTTGCTCCATGTAAGCAGTTCTTGGTTGGTGATGGTATTTGGCCAAAAGATTTTGAGAATTCAAACAGATTTATTTGGCATGCTTGCTTGTTAGTTTTGTTTTGTGTGTGTCTGTTTTAACATTTGAAGCAACTAATTTTTGTGTTTGAAACCACATTTCTTTGCCAAATTACTCATGCTACATGTGTATAAGTGATGGCAGTAATGAGAAAGAGATTACAGAAAAACACATCTCTACATATTTTGTTTTTATTTTGGTAGTACCATAAACCTTACTTGGTCAAAATGTGTTTCAGGCTGATTGTGACAACAGCGATGTTAAAGTTGAGATAATGCATGCTAACTACTTGGAAATTCCAGAAAGTAAACAACACTTATGCTCTTTTGGAGATGAGGAAGGTATGGATAATAACAATTGTTTATATGAAATTCATATTATGACTGTGTACTTGAAAATGTCTATTTAACATTTAATACAAAGCTGTTATGACTGTACATGAAAATGTCTATACAACATTTAATACAAAGCTGTCATGGAGCCTGTGGTGTAGAATTCAAAATGTTAAATATAATTTTTAAATAATTTTGTGTGATATTATCAATCAGTTGGTACCCTTTAGCTCTCTAAGGAGCAAAGACCTCCAGTAAATACATGCCAAGTCCTACTGTCAAGTGACATCAGCTCAAAGACCTCCAATAAATACATTCCAAGTCCTGCTGTCAAGTGACATCAGCTCAAAGACCTCCAATAAATACATGCCAAGTCCTACTGTCAAGTGACATCAGCTCAAAGACCTCCAATAAATACATGCCAAGTCCTACTGTCAAGTGACATCAGCTCAAAGACCTCCAGTAAATACATGCCAAGTCCTACTGTCAAGTGACATCAGCTCAAAGACCTCCAGTAAATACATGCCAAGTCCTACTGTCAAGTGACATCAGCTCAAAGATTGTCCTTGTCTTTCTCATTTTTGTTTATGTCTCAAGTTCTCTTCTGCATGTGTTCTTTAATAAATATAACAGACACATATGTGCCCATGTGGGGAGGACAAACTGACAGTAGCACAAATACTCCAACAATGTTGGGTCCATGAGAGGAGCAGCGTGGCCTTCTTCAGCCCAGTTGAGGGAGAAACTGAATAGTGGTGAGAGAAGCCAGAGACAAACTGTCAGCTTTATAAGAGAAATAGATGTGATTATTTAAGAGCAAACGACCAAGAAGAAAAATAAGTAGTAGTGATCCCAATAAGTTATTTTTTTAATTGAAAAGAAAAATGTCCCATTTAAGCTCTGATGGGTTATAACTGGGATATATAATGATTGTGTTCGTATAATATATTCAATTGCCGATATGCAAAGCATTTCCTAATAAAATGTAGGACATACAAACATACAAACAACAGAGAAAAACAATATAAGATTATTTGCGGGATGTGATTCATCCAAAACAGTTGAACAGGTGTTCAGGATAGATATACTTAGAGAATTGCACAATATAGTAAAATAGTATATAACACGAGCAAAAAGTAATATTTTTATACTGCTCCACCTAAATTCCAGTCGTGACATATGGATGTGAGTCATGGGCAATGACTACAACCCACAAAAGCCAGCACCAAACCTCAGAAATGAGGTATCTGAGGAAGGTGGTTGAAGTAACAAGAAGAGATATGGTTCGCAACCAGGTGATAGGGCAAGGCCTCGAAACCCAGCCACTGCAGACTCAAGTAGAACAGTCCCAACTAGGATGGCTTGGCCATGTCTGCAGAATGGAAATCGGCTACCATGACAAGTATGGGAAACTAAGATCCAGGGATCCAGACCTCCATGGTGACCCAGAGTCTGCTGAGAGGACAACATTAGGCAGTCTCTGAAGGACCAAGGACTAGAATGGAACCAGGCCAGAAGGAAGACAGCTGACAGAATAGTATGGCGCTCCCTCCTCCAAAACTCTCCACCTCACGGTAGAAGAGGGATGACTAGGTAAGTGAGTATCTGAATACGGTTATGGATGATGTTATACTTACTTACTTACTTAGTCGTTCCCCTTCTACCATGAGGTGTAGAGGTTTGGAAGAGAGAGCGCCAGACTATCCTATCGGCTGTCTTCCTCCTGACCTGGTTCCATTCTAGTCCTCAGTCCTTCAAAGATTGTCTAATGTTGTCCTCCCAGCGGACTCTGGGTCGTCCTCAGGGTCTGGATCCTTGGCTCTTTGTTTCCCATGCTTGTCGTGGTATCCGATCTTCTCTCATTCTGCAGACATGGCCAAACCATCTTAATTGGGACTGTTCTACTTGGGTCTGCAGGGGGTAGGATTTAAGGCCTTGACGTATTATCTGGTTGCGTACCATGTCTCTTCTTGTTACTTCAACCACCTTCCTCAGATACCTCATTTCTGAGGTTTGGATCTGGCTTTAATGGGTTGTAGTCATTGCCCATGACTTCCATCCATATGTCAAGACTGGGACATAGGTGGAGCGGTATACAGCCATCTTCGTTTTCTTACCAACCTCTCTCTTGCTGAGGAATCCTCGATTTATGGCCTGAAAAAGTCTCCCAGCTGCTGCTTTTCGAGTGGCCAACTCTTCTCTGATGCCTCCCTTTTGGTCTATAATAGCTCCGAGGTATTTAAAGTGGTCGACCTGCTCCAGGACCTGTTCTCCCAGCTTAATCTGGTGTCTTCTTTCTTCTCGTGATATCACCATGGATTTTGTTTTAGAGCTGCTTATGACCATCCCTCTCTTCTACAGCTCTTCCTTCCAGACTTGCAGGTTGGATTGGAGATGTGCCTCTGATTTAGCAATCAGGGCAACATCATCAGCAAATGCCAGCTCCGAAATATAGACCTGTCTCATCTTCCAGTACCCCACTGAATACTTTCTTGTTCTCTCCTTACATGCCTTGATGACATCGTCCATAAGGAGTATGAAGAAGTAAGGTGATAGGATATCACCTTGTCTTACACCAGTGGTGGTCCTGAACTCTTCTGACTTATGGTTTGCTGTCCTCACATAATTTCTGCAAGACTTGTAGAAGCTCTGTATAGCATGAATCAGAGGTGCTGGAATATTCTTCCTTGCCAAACAGTCCCAAAGTTTGCTCCAGGGGACCCTGTCAAACGCCTTTTCCAGATCCATGAAACAAAGATGCATCTCACTCTTATACTCAAGGGCCTTTTCACTCAGCTGTCTGAGTGTGAAGATTAGGTCTTGAGTACTTCAGTTTGCTCGGAATCCGCACTGGACCTCATCCAATTGTGGCTCAGCTAGGCGTCGGAGTCTGCTCTAGGATTCTAGAGTAGATTTTACCAGGGACACTGAGAAGGGATATGCCTCTATGGTTTCCACACTGTTGGTTGTCACCTTTTTTGAAAATTGGTGTTATGTTGGCAATCTCCCATTCCTTTGGTATGGTCTTGTTGTACCACACTACCTGTAAAACCCTTAAGAGTAATAGGTTGCCTGATGCTCCCATGAACTTAACCATTTCTGGTGTTATACCATCATGCCCTGCTGCTTTGCCCATCTTGATTTTCTCCAGTGCTGCCTTCAGTTCTTCCATCTTTATGTCATCTTCACCATCATTGGTTTTCTCTTCTGTGCTAGTGTTTATCATTTCTGATGCTTCACAATGCTCACCATCCAGGAGTTCTGAGAAATATTCTTTCCATCTTTCCATTACTTCCTTCGGGGCAGTAAGCAATTTGCCTTGCTTGTCCTTTATAAATTTGAGAGGGCATTGTTTTTCCTTCCTCATGTTCTTTAGGGTCTTATAGAACAATTTCTGGTTTTCTTGTGCATCTTTTTCTAGCTTTTCTCCAAATTCTTCCCAGGACTTTTGTTTTGCTGCTAGAACTTTGTTCTTTGCTTCTGTTCTGAGTGTCACATATTCTCTATATTTTTCCATTTGTCCTGTTGTGTTTTTAGCTCCTAAGTATTGTTTCCATGCCATTTTCTTCTCTCTTATTTTCTCTTTGACTTCCTCTGTCCACCAAGGTGTCCTCTTTCTCTTGTTCCCAAGTCGGACTTCACCGCATGCTTCTGCAGCAGCTGTCTTTATGATATTCTTGAATTTAATCCAGAGGGTTTCCAAGTCATCAGGTCGTTCTTCTGTGTTGCTCACCGCTGCAGCAATAAGCCCCTGATATCTGGTCTTAATTTCTGGCTCTCTCAGCTTGTAGGTCCTAATGCTCATTTCTCCTACTCGTTTACTTTGTTACTTGCGTGATGTTGGGCAGTTCCTAGGCTGAGCAACTCTTTCAGTTGTTCTTTTGATTGTAAGCAGGTAGTGATCACTTCCAATCTCTGGCCCCCTCCAGACTCTAGCATCTCCAAACAATGGCATAGTTGATCACTGACTTCTCATTCTTTGTTGGTTCACATCTAGTGTATGCATGTATGCGCTTATGGGGGAACTTTGTGTTGGTAATGATCAGATTCTGCTCACTGCAGAATCTAAGGAGTCGCTTTCCATTGTCATTGAGAGTATCTTCTCCATATCTTCCGATAACTCCACCCCATCTAGCATGGTCATTTCCAACTCTGGCATTAAAATCTCCGAGCATGATAACTTCATCTAGGCAGTCATCCACTGTCCTTTGAAGCAGCTCGAAGAATTCCTCCTTGACCTCTGCTCTCTCATCCTCATTTGGCCCATACACTATGACCAGGTTGACTATGGTTTCTCCTTCTTTTAGTTTAACAACCATAATGCGCTCCGAGACAAAGTTCCATCCCTTGATACTATCTTTTTGATGTTGGGCCACAATGCAACCCACGCCCCCTTTAGCTCATTCAGATATGGGTACACCACTGTAGAGCAGCATGTTGCCATCGAGATCCATGACTCCTTGTCCTTTTTTCCTTGTTTCCGTTATAGCCAGGATTTCTAGTTTTGCTTTCCTCATCTCTTCCACCAGCTCCTCTTCCTTCCCATGATGTTATACATTAGACATAATTTCCTGCACCTGTTCGTTCTCTTCTTCTTCTTCTTTCATCCTTAGCTGCCGACTGTCAAAGCAGTCAGTGACCATCACGCCTGGTGGTGTCTTGTAGGGCAGCAACACACTGCTTCCACTTTACTTGGTCGGCAGCAATCATTTCTGCGGGTCCACCATTGAGCACCATAGAGAAGCAACAAAGTACACATCTCTAATATAATCTTAATTTGGTGTTTGTGCTGTACTGAGAGGACTTCCAGATGTTGTTTAGACTTGCAAAGGCTGTTCTCGCTTTATTAATTCTGTTGTTGATGTCTTTGCTTGTTCTGACGTCTGGTGTTACTATGCATCCTAGGTATGTAAATGTGTCTGTCTGTTCCATCTTCTGGTTCCTCTTGTTATGGTCTCAGGATTGCCCACATTGGGTGTCATGACCTCTGCATTTCCATTTTTTAACCCTTTGATTGCGTGAGGATTTCTTCCCTTTGTGGAATGTCTGTATTTACGTCTAGATCATTTTCAGTCTCAGGAACATTCAGCGGCGTCTGGTGGTTAAGCCTTATTCAGTGATTCTTTGAAGTGCTCTGCTCAACTTGTTTCCTGCCCTTGCGCTGTGGTGATGAGATTTCCTTGCTGGTCTCTTTTTAAGGTACTATTATTTGCACTCCATATTCCGCTGATGGTTTTCAATACCCTTTAGCTCCCCAAGGAGCATAGGCCTTCAACAAACACAAGCCAAGTCTTCCTGTCCTGTGCCATCCACTGTTTTCTTTATTAATTCTGTTGCTGATGTCTTTGCTTGTTCCGCCATCTGGTGTTGCTATGCATCCTAGGTATGTAAATGTGTCTGTCTGTTCCATCTTCTGGTTCCTCATTGTGATGGCCTCAGGATTGCCCACATTGGGTGTCATGACCTCTGCATTTAAATTGTTGTGACCAGGAGCATTTCAATATTTTTAACCCATTGATTGCTGTGAGGATTTCTTCCCTTCGCAGAATGTTTGTATTTACATCTAGATCAGTTTCAGTCTCAGGAACATTCAGCTGCCTCTTTTGTTGTTAAGCCTTATTCCATGATTCTCTGAAGTGCTCTGCCCAACTTGTTTCCTGCCCTTGTGCTGTGGTGATGAGATTTCCCTGCTTTTCTCTTTTTAAGGTAATATTATTTGCACTCCATTTTCTGCTGATGGTTTTAGTTATTTTATATACTGTGCTTTGTTCATTTCTCAGTGCTGCCTCTTCTGCCTGTCTTGCAAGATTGTCTAGGAATTTCCTTTTGTTGGTTCGGGTTTGACGTTTTACCTCCTTATCCAGCTGACTGTACTGCTCGCTATATATTTCTTTTAACCTGGGGAACTTTGCTTCTATTTTATTTCTTTTCATTTCTTTTCTCATCACTGTGGTGTTTAATCACCCATATGTTACCGGGGCCTGAAAGGGGAGCAAAGAATAGTAACACTGTACCCTACCAGGCATGTTGTAACAAGTGACTAAGGAGGGTTGGGCATTGGGCTGGTTACCCCATCCCGTAAAAAAACTTTTTTCCACAAAAACTTCAACAAACATGGACAAGTCAAATAAAGAATATAAATCAACTCAGCCGCCCAAGACAGAAGGTCCTCTGGAAAGGAGGCGCATGAAGCAACCTAGAGAAAGCCGAAAGGAGTCTGGGTTGCCGACTAACCTTTTTTCGTCTAGGAAAATCTCCAGGATTGGCACCTGGAATGTTCACACTCTGTGTGAACAAGGGAAAACTGCACAGGTAGCAGCAGAAATGACAAATTACAGGATTGATATCTGTCACAAAGTGAATTTAAGTGTAAGACAAGACACTAATATGAGAAAGTCTGAGTAGATTGATTTTGTATGAGAAATGACAGTGACTGTGGAAAGATGAGACTTATAGTTTCGAGGGTGAGAACCTAGATTGACCCTCCCTCGCCACTTCTGACGTATTTAATAGCTAAAGACTCACCACCTCTGACTACCATAAAGGAGATAAGGTTTCACTAAAAGTCCACAGACACAACTATACAGACAAGCATATGCGTACAGTATAGGTATATAGAGAAAACTGATCCAGTTAAATTTTTAGTTTAGTATACACCAAAAAATCAATTAACACAGCAAAATAAATAACATGCGAGGTCGCACTAACCTGGAAAATTAAACAGAACAATTAAAATGACATACACTATAACCCTCCCACTGTCACCCTTTCTTGCAACCTGTAGGGAAGAAAATTAAGGAGTAACAAAAAAAACTACTTGGTGGGGGTCTCTAACGTAAGAGCCACCACTCCTAACTAACCTAATATAAATTATGAAATCTAACACCACTGTCTGGCTGCAGACATAACTAGCTGTCTCCACAATCTAAATACCCTATCTAATGTCCTACACAACACATCACCAGCACTGGTTCACTAACGGACTTCTTCTGTGAAAACTCAGAAGTTGTCTTCTGACACTACTGTTTTCGGTGGAGTGGCGTCTCCATTACGCCGCTCCTCTCGATAGCATTTAGGAAAAGGAATGTTGACCATTTCTCCTGTTCCTGACTACTGCAACTGATGACTTTGTTATCAGACTGTATGGACTTCACTGCTGCTAACAATACTTTAACAGCTGATGGAACTCTCTTAGGGTTTAGGGACCCATGGCTTTATTATGGCAGTATCTATATAATTAAATAAACCCAACCTCCAGGCTACGCGCCTCTTTGGAGTGTTATAATGAGCTCAGAGCTCCGGATTTTAATGAAGAATTCATTCTCGCTGAAGCATGAGCTTCACTACCTGAGAACGTCTCGTTTCTTCCACCTCTGGCTATATCTTGAGCCCTCGGCTCCTTAGATGCCACCTTGCCATTGGTAAATTGTAGGGCAGGTTACACCTTCCCACTTTGCTGTGAAAATGCTGTAGAATGAAATAATAATACCACATATACAACAATTCAACATATACTCATCCCTAACACACAACAACCTACTAAAAAATACATCTCCCCTAAATCAATACAGCTCCCCTCCACAAGCTACGCACAGCGATAAACAAAATTCCTAACCCAGGTCACTAACTTACAATCACCCCTCTCTCTTTCCCCCACTCGACTTAATATCTGTCTGTTATGTGAACTCCCAGACACAGACTGACCTAAATCTCTTACGCCAGTCTAGCCTCATGTGTCAAAACATTTACTATCGTTGAAGCGAAACATTCCTCAGTAAAAATTCCAAGGCCCTACTTTTTCTCGACTGACCCGGGATGTTTATCACATTTACACAATATAAATATACCCCATCTAGAAAAGATTAACTCCCATCTTAGTAGTATTAATTACCCCCCTGTCTTCTGACTACACAACAACTGAATACACAATTAAATAAAATACACAAATATGCCCATGTATCTACACTGCACATTATCATAATCGCATTACGATTTTCACAGACTTACAATGACATCTAATAGCACCCGCATATCGAAGCGCTTATCCTCACACAGATAATATCTCCAAAAAAAAAAAAAACCCTGTTATACAATCCTAGCCACTGCCACTTATTCACAGAAAATATACAGGCACAACTTCTAGTATTATTCTAAGATAGCAATTGATGGCACTTCAAATTAATTAACTATAAATGAACTCCCTGAAAAAAACTTTACTTTAACATGCTAAGATCTTACAGAACTATCTACTCGCTAAATTAAGATGCACACATACCCAATTACCGAATATCTCGCTAGAGCAAGTGATAAGGCTTAGATTCACAGCTGATTTTTCTGGAAATGAAGAGAGCCCTAAAGATTAATCGCGGTTATTTATTATAGCAAAAAAAAATGATGCAAGACCCACGCTATGAGTGAGTCGTTGCGTGGCTTCACTTAGGTACCACTCTTAATCCAATAATCTGGCCGCAAGTTTTTAATATCTGACCTTCGGCCAATAATATCATAAACCAACCCGTGACTCACGTTTATTCTACTCCCACGCATCCTATTGTCTCATGTTAGATAAGGTTTTCAGATCATTCGCGGTACAAAATAAAACATGTTTGGTTCGGCGTTGGTCTACATACCTGGGTAAAGGTTCTACACCAACCCCCATCTAAACCGGGTAGGTGCTCCCAGCTTTGGAAAATTATACCCAGCCTAATAACACACGCGCTCAATGAAATAAAAATGAATGCAATTATTATACAAAGAAAAGAAGACTGGTGCAGATATAAAATTAAACCCCACGGTAATTCCTCATAAAAATCGAAAATAATTACCTAGAGAAAAAGAGTAAACTCAAAAAATTACATGGAGAAGAAGAATGGGGCCTGTGGAAAATAAAATCACAGTAACTTCTCACAATATCCTGGGTCTCTGCGAGACACGGTGGAAAGGCATAGAGAAGAGGAGATTGATCACAGTAGAAATGGTGTTGTCCTCAGGACATGAGGAGGAAAGAGCCCACCACAGTGAAGGGATGGCTCTAATGCTGTCCAAAGAAGCACAGAAGGCTCTTATAGAATGGGAAGCAATGGGACCCCGAATTATAACAGCAAGGTTTAAATCAGCCAAAAAGAAAGTAAATATAAACATCATTCAGTGTTATGCACCAACAAACGATAAAGAAAAATCTGTGAGAGAAGACTTTTACACCAGAATTACAAAGTGTCTAGGACAATAAGAAAAGAAAGGACATCACAATTTTGTTGGCGGACCTAAAGGCGAAAATAGGAATAGACAACACTGGCTTTGAAGAAATCATGGGAAAGCAGGGATTAGGTATGATGAACAAGAATGGGGAACTATTAGCAAATTTATGTGCTTCAAATCAACTAGCTATAAGAGGAAGCATATTTCCACATAAAAGAATACATAAAGCAACATGGATATCACCAGACCACAGAACTGAGAATCAGATTGATCACATATGCATAAGCAAGAAGTTTAGGTCATCATTGCATGATGTGTAAGTGTGTAGAGGAGCAGATGTTGTATCAGACCACCATCTTCTGTTGGCTAAAACAAAATTAAAACTCAAGAAATTTACACCAGCATATAGCTATAGACAACAGTATAATGTGAGATATCTAAAAAATCAGGAAATAAGAGAAAAAATTTCAATCACAGTATCCAACAAATACCAAGTGCTCAAACAACTGGAAGATGAAACAGATACGGAAGACCACTGGCAACAAGTAAAAAATATATGGAACAAGACGTGAAGAAGTGCTGAGAAAAAGAGAACATCAGCACAAAGCATGGATAACAACAGAAACCATTAGTAAGATAGAAGACAGGAAAAATAAGAAAGCAGATTTAAACAGAAGCGAAACCAGAAGCTCCAAAGCCAAGGCTCATGAAGTGTACATAGAAGCAAACAAAGAAGTAAGAAGAAACATCAAAAGATACAAGATGAAATATATTGATGATTTGGCAAGGGAAACAGAGGAAGCTGCAGCAAAAGGAAATATGAGGGACCTGTACAACAACACAAAGAAGCTAACAGGGAAATATAAGCAAGCAAATGGCCTCATAAAAGATAAGAATGGAAAATCGCTTAGTAATATACAAGAACAAATGAAGAGATGGACAGAACATTTTGAGGAACTTCTCAATAGCCCATCTCCAACTAATCCCCCAGACATCCAGCCAGCAGAAGAGGAGCTACAAATCAGCTGTGAACGACCAAGTAGAGAAGAAATAAAGAAAGCCATAAAGCTTCTGAAAGATGGAAAAGCAGCTGGTCCAGATTGCATTCCAGCAGAGGCCATCAAAACAGATATTGATACCTCTACAGAGATATTATACAAACTACTTGGCAAAGTCTGGGAGAGAGAGAGGAAATACCAGCAGAATGGAAGGAAGTTTATCTGGTCAAGTTGCCTAAGAAGGGAAATTTACAAGAGTGCACAAATTATAGAGGAATAATGTTACTATCAGTGCCAGCAAATGTATTAAACAGAATCATCCTGGAGAGATTAAAAGAGTCCATAGACAAGCAACTAAGAGATGAACAAGCAGGTTTTCGACAAAATAGATCCTGTACAGACCAGATAGCCACATTGAGAATAATAGTTGAACAAAGTCTGGAATGGAATTCACCGCTATACATTGGATTCATGGACTATGAAAAGGCATTTGACAGTGTAGACAGAGAATCGCTTTGGAAATTGATGAGGCATTATGGAGTTCCCATGAAGATCATTAACTTAATAAAGAAGACCTATGAAGACAATTTACCACACGACATGAAGACATCAGTTTTTATAACATTGCCCAAAAAACCAAATGCAACAGAATGTTCAGACTTCAGAACAATCAGCCTGATGAGTCATGCAATTAAGATACTGCTCAAAATCATACAGGAAAGAATAAAAAGTAAAGTAGACAGCGAAATCCAAGAAGAACAGTTTGGTTTTAGACGGAACAGTGGAACAAGAGAGGCAATATTTTGCCTAAGAAGATTAGCAGAAAAATATACAGAGGTCCAAAAAAGTATGTATATGTGCTTCATTGACTATAAGAAGGCTTTTGACAGAATCCATCATGAGAAAATAATTGAATGCCTCAAAGACATAGGTATTGATGGAAAAGATATAAGAATACTCAGTAACCTTTATTGGGAGCAAACTGCCACAGTAAGATCGGGAAGGAATTATTCACCATACATAGACATAAAAAGAGGTGTCAGACAAGGTTGTGTGCTGTCCCCCTGCCTATTTAATTTATACACCGAAAAAATTTTCAAACAGATACAGGAAATACCAGGACTGAACATCAGTGGAAGATCAATAAACAACCTTAGATATGCAGATGATACCGTGTTGTTAGCTGAAAGCGAACAGGAGTTACAAGAACTAGTGAAGCAAGTGAACAGTATAAGTCATGAATATGGACTCGACATTAATATTGAGAAAACAAAAACTATGATAATTAGCAAAAAAGACGATAAACCCACATTAAAGATAAGCGTAAATGGGAAAATCCTGGAACAAGTCAAGAGCTACGTATATCTTGGTCATATAATAACAGAAGATGGCAGATGTGAAACAGAAATCAAGAAGAGAATAGGAATGGCCAAAGCTACATTCAACAACATGAAACATATACTGACATCCAAACAGTTATCTCATAAATTAAAACTGAGAATCATAAAGTGTTATATATATTCTGCATTTCTGTATGGTGCAGAAACATGGACGATGAATAAGCATTTGGAAGAAAGAATTGAGGCTCTTGAAATGTGGATATATAGAAGAATGGGGCGTATCTCATGGAAAGAGATGAAAACAAATAAGGAGGTCCTAGAAAATCTAGGTATGTAAAGAGAACTAATGAGAGAGGTCAAAGTTCGGCAGCTAAAATACTTTGGCCACATAAAAAGGCATAACACCTTGCAGAAGACCATAACAGAAGGGAGGGTTGAAGGTAAACGTGCAAGGGGAAGACAGCGCTATAAGTGGGAAGATAACATCAAGAGAT
Source organism: Oreohelix idahoensis (assembly GCA_024509875.1). Classification (NCBI taxonomy): domain Eukaryota; kingdom Metazoa; phylum Mollusca; class Gastropoda; order Stylommatophora; family Oreohelicidae; genus Oreohelix; species Oreohelix idahoensis. The sequence goes on from JAMPIV010019646.1 coordinate 1,038,771, forward strand.
GGACGGGAAAGAGTCTATCAGAGTGTACCACCAAGACAAGAGAAGAAGACGTTGGAGATCCATTACAGCCAACCTCCGTTGTGGAGATGGCAACTGATGATGATGATGATGAAGACATGACATGTAGAGTTCTTCATGAAGGACAACTTACAGAACCATTTAGGATTAGAACGGGAGTGAGACAGGGATGCCTCTTGTCTCCATTTCTTTTCTTACTAGCAATAGATTGGGTTAAGAAAACACCAACATCACACGACAGAAATGGAATCCAGTGGAATCTGACTAAACAGCTTAATGATCTGGATTTTGCAGATGACTTGGCTCTTCTGTCCCATAACCATAATCAGATGCAAGAGAAAATGAAAATTCTCGATGAGAGGTCACAACAAGTGGGCCTGAAAATACACAGGGAAAAGACAAAGATTATGAGAAGAAATGCAAGAAATGATAACAAGGTTGAACTTGAAGAAACACCACTAAAAGATGTAGAATTGTACACATATCTTGGAAGTAATATAGACAAAGTACAGACAGTGATATCAAAAGAAGAATACAAAAAGCAAGAGGAGCTTTCATTGCATTGGGAAACATATGGAGAACAAGAGAAATCAAGTCCAACACGAAAATAAGAATCTTCAACTCAAATGTGAAGTCAGTCCTATTGTATGGCTCTGAGACATGGAGAACAACAAAAACAACAACCAAAAAGCTACAGACTTTTATAAATGGGTGCTTGCGTAGAATAGAAGGACTGAAATGGTATGACACAGTCACAAATGTGGAATTGATGACAAGAACCAGACAAGTGCCAGTGGAACAAGAGTTGAGAAGAAGACGCTGGCGATGGATAGGACACACATTGAGGAAACCTGTTGATAGCATTACAAGGCAATCCTTGTTCTGGAATCCACAGGGAAAAAGAGGCAGAGGTAGACCAAAAAACATATGGAGAAGAGAACTGGAAACAGAGGTGAAAATGATGAGGAAAACATGGAAAGAACTTGAGCGGATGGCACAGGACAGGAAGACTTGGCATGTGTTTGTTGAAGGCCTATGCTCCTTGGGGAGCTAAAGGGTATTGATTGATTGATGGTGTTTAATGTTTCTGGTGTTATCCCAATTTTGTCTCTTCCTTTTCTGGAATCCCAAGAACAATTTGCTGATGTCCTTATAAAATGTTGAAATGGTGTTGAATTTCTGGTCATCATCATCAGTTGCTGTCTTTTCCTGGCTATTGCCAATCTAACATCGTCTGTTTATATCAACCACAAACGCTTTTCTGGTAAGGGGATCCTTCAGTTTGATTATGTCAAGCCTTTCCCATTTAGTTACAACTGGTCCAGCAGTTCTGAGTTTCACCTTCAGTCTTGCTACTACTGAGTGGTGAACGATTTCCACATCTGCACCTCTTCTTACTTTCACATCTTGTAATGAATGTCTCCATCTACCATTGATCATAATGGGGCCTATCTGGTTTCTCTCCCTGCCATTTGGTGATTCCCATGTTAATTGTTGAATTTCTTTGTGTGAAAAAGCATTCCTCCAATGACCAAGTTTTTAATGCTGCAGAAGCTTATTAGTTTATACCCATTCTCGTTTAGTGTCCCACTGCCACATTTCCCCATTAATAATAATAATAATAAATTCTTTAAGCACCAAACACGGCGCATAAGGCAGAAACAAATATATAAATTAAAAAATAATATGGTATGAAATCAGTTTTACAAGTAAACGGTACACATGAGACAAGGGATGTTTCGGGTTTTACCCTTCGTCAGCCACAGTTACGAAGGCAGAAACCAGTGCTCTCCAGGTTGTTCATTGTGACGCCACTCCTCTTAGCTCTTGCACATTATTTAGGCCCAACGTTTTTCCTTCTCTTATTATTGTTCTTCTGAGTGTTTCTTTTGGTCTTCCTTTTTTCCTCTTACCCTCAGGAACCCAAGTGAGCGCCTGTAGTGGTATTGTTGTTTTGCATTCGTAGGACATGACCGATATATGACCATCGTCTTTTCCTTATATAGTCGGAGACATATTTCTGCCTAGAGTCTTCTCTTATTTGTCGATTAGTCTTGAATTATTTCCAACTGATGTTCATGAGTTTTCTAAGACATTTGTTCTCGACTGTATTCAGCTTGTTCTCCAATGATTTTGTTATTTTCCAACTCTCACAGCCGTATGTTAACACTGAGATAACATTTGAATTAAACAGACGAAGCTTGGTATGTATATTCAATGATCGTAATTTCCAAATGTTAGATAATCTATTGAAGGCGCTAGCTGCCAAAGCAATTCTAGTATGAATTTCTCTTGTTGTGTCACCATCCTGAGTCATTTTACTGCCTAAATAATTGAAACTTTCAACTTTCTGTAGTTTTTTCCCCGTTCAAGATGATATCAAAGGTCTCGTTAGAAAAGTTCATAGCTTTAGTTTTAGAGGCATTTATTTGGAGACCTATTTTAACCGAGAGATGACACAAATTATTTACTGCTTCTTGGGATTGTCTGGGTGTTGAACTTAAGAATGCTAAATCATCTGCGAAATCCAGGTCCCCCAGGAATTTTCCATTTGTCCATTTTATACCTAATTGTTCATTGTGGGTATAGTTTCTCATAACCCAATCAATAGCTATTCCAAAAAGTAGTGGTGACACAATACAGCCTTGTTTCACCCCTGTTTCTACTGTAAACCATTTCCCCATTACTCTTTCATTATATGTATTGTGTGTTCCAACTTTTGCATTGAGGTCACTCATTACTATGATAAGATTGTATCTAGGTGTGGTTTCCATTTCCTTTTATAGCTACTGATAGAATTCATCATAGACCTCTTCATCAATATCATATTTGGTGCATAGCATTGTATTATTGTGGTATTAGTGAATCTCCCTCTCAGTCTTGTGGTTATTAGTCTGTTATAGGTGGGTTTCTATTCCAGTAATGACCTTTCTATTTCTTTCTTTAGGATAATGGCAATGCCTTCATTTTGCTGTCCATCAACTCTTACTAAGTAAACTACTGTTTCTCCTATAGCTGTTTTTATTTTCCCAGTTCTGGTTCATCTGCTCTCACTTATTCCCAGGATATGTAATCTGTAGTCTCTCTCATTTCTGTTTTGATTTGCCTCAGTTTTCCTGCCTCATTCATAGTTCTGTCATTCCAGAAACCCATTCTGGTTTCATGTATCGCAATCAGGGCATCCGTTTTCATGCACAGCAGTTTGCCAATGCGCTTTTAGTTCCCTGCGTTGAATCCAAATACCATGAGGGTTACAGGTCAAATTCTTATCTGCGTTCGGTAATTCCTGTCCCAGTGCTCTAGACATTCGATATGAATAATTAAACCTTCGCTGCAAATTGAGTGTTGGAAACTCAAGTTTTTAAGTAGTGTTTAGTCAGAGTTGGTATGTTACTACAAGTTGCTGTTTAAAAACTAACATTGTTCTATAATTACAACAGAAGATATGAGAGTGAAAAAGTGCAAACAGTAATTTTGTTCAAGTTTTAATATGTCACCATTGTTATGCAATGACATTAACAGTATAGATAAACTGCCCACAATTCATACATTAATATAAAAAAGACATGTTATAGAAAATGGACATAGCTGAAAATTTTTAGCAGCATGCTTCAAAAAAGATGAATTTACAAGTAATTAATCATGGTTACATTTCTATTACTTGTACTATACAGAATGCGAAAGCATACATTGATACTGAGAGTTTTTAAGAAGTAACACTGTTGATGCTGCACATTGTAAATAAAAATGTGGAAATATTGTGTTAAAACAATATAAGGATTTAATTTATTATATGATACGCACACAATATCAGAGATATGATTATTAACATTCACGATGTTATACACACTAATGCACTTTATTATCTGCCCTAGCACACTGACCCGCAAACTGAAGTTGGACCATTATTTCTTACGCATTTGCAAGTTTAACTTCAAACCTAACTTTCTCCTCCTCATCTTCACAAAGTTCAGCACATGTCTGGAAAAATTCAATTTTGGCTTCTAATTCTTCTGCATTTTCCAGTTGCTACTAAATCTCTTAAATTGTTTACATAATAGAGGAAACATGAGCCCTGTGAACAGTAAATAAATAAATAAAGGTTATAATGAGGTACTTGTTGGACATAAAGGATGACACCAGACAATAGAAAAGAAAATGTAAGGGATAGGGTTACCAGGAATAGAACCTAGGACCAGTCAAACGGTGCCCTTGCCTTGCTGTGACAGTGTATCGTGCACTTTTTTTGGGGGGTGCAAAATTGCCTGAGCGTCCTTTCATAAATGTTAAGGTCGGTTCGTTGGCCACCATAGATGTAACGTCCTGTATTCGTGGTAACAGTAGGTTCATACTAAATGTTGTAGGCCCTGGTTGGCTGCCATAATGTTGACATTCAATCTTGACTTCCTAGTGTTGAAGTGTTACAGTAATGGTGCGTGAGTAGACATCAAAGAGTGCGAATGGGTGTGTGAAGGTTCGTGGAAGACAGTCATCTACTGGACAATACACTCTTTTACCACAACGTAGAAAGTCATGGAGCTTGGTAACACCTCTGACGTTTTCAACACTTTAATGCAGTACGATTACAAGGGATGCCGACATCAATATAAATACAGTCATTTGACAAAACTCAGGACATCGTAAGCATAACAACAGTTCGGTACAGTTTGCATCAACAGTTCATCAGTAAGCTGTGCGTAAATGATGCTGACCTCAAACTATCCCTCTTTCTTCAGCTACAGCAAAATACCCCGCATTGCCAGCGGGTCTTCAAATATATGAGCTTAGTTCCGCTCTTCTCTGACACCAGCAAGTCAGATACATTTTCTAGTATACAGCAGGCTGCAAAATATGGCGGGCCCCTAAATACAGTGTCCTCTATGATTCCTTGGACAAAACAAGGTATGTCAGCATAATTCGTGAGCTCAAACTCTAGTATTCTCAATGGACTCTTTCCCGCCCAGGGAAAAGTCACTAAGCTGGTAACAAATGTTATTCACGATTCTGGCAATAGAGAAAATGATTTGAAGGATAATTTACCTTGACATCTCTTCAGAATAAACACCAAAAACTCACTCGCCTCCTAGGCGCTTAGAATAATATGGGGAAACAATCTTTAGACATCTTGGTCACACACAGAGGACTTTCCTTCCCCAGGCATAAAGCCAGATCAAAGATGCCAACACGTCTTGACCGTTTGAAAACCACAGCTCGACTCCTTAACAAAATGTCTTTCTTAACGCGCCACAAAACTCGCGCATGCGTCGTGAGACGCAAGACCCCTGAGCTAGACTCAGTTGGGCTATCAGAAAACATTCTAGGAAAGGCTGACCATTCAAGCCATATATGGTCAGGTAACAAGACATCGGTTCTAAAATTAGACCGCTTTGTTAAAAGACAAGTGGGATAACAACCACTGTCGACTTCAATCCAAGTAAAAAATGAGTAACTCCCCTTTGATCAAGAATCTAACAAATAATGTCTCCAAACTAAACAGGTACATTTAACAGGTTATAAACTCAGCGAAACTGTCCGCAACAGTTTACCGCACTCCCCGGAAAAAAAAAAAAAAAAACTTTTTTTTTTTGAAAAACGTCCAAGAGCAAGATACAACAGGCTCATAATGCACGAATGATGCGCAGATGAAAAGTATCACAAATAAATATGACGTCTAATGTGAGGCTAACTCAACGCATGGAGCATCAAGTGAGAATATATCTCAGAACATTAGAGAAAGCATTTCTCTAAGTATATACACATCCAGGGAGGTGTCACCAACATACACTACAGTGCTGGCAATGTTATAATGCAAGCAAAAGATAATTTTATATATCACATCAAGTACCTTATTTCCATGTTTAGCAATGACAAAAAATCATCAAAAAACCAGCGGTGTCATTATCTTAATGTACCGCAGTATAGTGATACAATCACATTAACAACAAAAGGTTACATCATTTTAAAATGAAATATCTACTTTAATACAATGTTATATACTATATTAACTATGTAGATGATCAATGAAGTCCAAGATCATAGTCTAAGCGGGCGCATCTATAGTGTCGTCTGAAGGGTAAGTATGGACATCATAATACGTCATGGTTGGCAAAATGTAAAGATTCTCCCAAAACATCAATGATTTGCTGAGAAAATACAAATAACACAATCCTATTTGATAACCGTTAGATTTTTCTAATATACAGTAATCAAACATACATTCTTAACTATTAACTGTGGCCGTGCGAACTTTCGGCCCTTATATTGTGATAACTAAACCTTCCTCTGTTATACCAGAGATGGTAACAGAGAAAGAAATCACTTAATTTACAATTCTAAGGTGAAAACAAATGTGCTAATATATATTGTTATAGTAAAGAACTGTCATAAGTCTAGATGTGTATCAGGAAATCTAGGACACAAGAGTTAAGTGGAGTCATGTGGGCATCTGGACAGTATGTCTGCCATCACATCCGAACCACGGATAGCTCGTACCATGAAATGAAAAGGTTGAAGAGCAATGGCATATCGAGTGGATCTTGAGCTCTTCAAGTTCTTACTCTGAATAGCTGTAAGAGCTTTTTAGTCGGTTTCCACAATGAAATGCGCGCCAAAAAGGAATCTTTGTAGCTTAAGGATTGACCAAACCATAGCAAACAATTCACGGTCTAGAACGAGTAATTCCTTTCTGCCGCATTCAGTTTCCTAGAGATATACATTACAGGATGCAGAGTTTCTGAATACTCCTGCATTAGTGCCGCCCCGATCCCAGTGGATGAGGCATCACTACGAAGAACAAAAGTCTTATCATTAGTAGGTAGCCTTAAGATAGGGGGAGATGAGAATAAATTTTTAATCTGATCCAATGAAGACTGGCATTCTTGGGACCAGCACACCATATTAGGAGACCCTTTCTTCAATAGGGTTGAAAGAGGTGCCATAATGGAGGACAGATTCGGAATGAATCTTCCGTAGAATTGTATTAAACCCAAGAGACTACGTACTTGCTTTTTCGTCTTAGGAATAGAAATGTTTAGTATCTTAGAAGTGTTGTGGTCCTCTGTCTTCAAGAGACCATGACCAACACGGTGACCCAGGAAAGAAATTTCACTAAACCCAACATAGGATTTAGAGGGTTTTGCAGTCAAATTATGGTCGCGTAGAGTAGACAGTAATTCATATAAACCCAAATAGTGATCTTCCCAAGAATCACTGAAAAGACAGATATCGTCCAAGTATGCAATGACATCTGAACGATATGAGAGAATTTGACGCATCATGCGTATGAAAGTAGCTGGGGCGTTCATAAGGCCGAAAGGCATGAAATTCCATTGAAACAAACCCCTAGGTGTTGAGATAGCAGTGAGAGGTTTGGCGCATTCATTTAGAGGAACTTGCCAATAACCTTTCGACAAGTCGAGTTTGGTAAAGAATCGAGAATTAGAAAGTCTAATAAGTAGATCTTCTAATAAAGGCATCGGTTCAGCATCAAACTTCGTAACTTGGTTTAATTTGCAATAATCAACGCAAAGGCATATGTTCTTGTCTTTCTTTCGAACAATAACCATGGACGAAGAGTATGCTGAAGTTGATGGTTCAATTATTTTCAATTGTATCATTTCATCCAATTCTTTCTCAACCTGTGTTTGAAAATGAATAGGGATAGGGTAAGGTCTGACTCTGATAGGATTATGGTCAGTAAGTATTATGTCATGTTCAATGACATGTGTGTGTCCAGGAATGTCGGTAAGGACATCCTGAAATGTTTGTAACATAGAAGAGACTTGTCGCTGTTCCTCAGTAGATAAATTAGGAGAAACAGTAACGTTTTTCCATGATTCCGTAGAGGTAAGTGGAATCACTGGAAGAGGAAGATTAACATCTGAGAAAATAGTTTCCTCATCCTGTATAACTGACAGGGATGAGTAATGACCATGTGGGACTGGAGAATCGTCCGTCGCCTGGAAAATAGGCTGCAAATAGTCTGGTCGTTCATGAAATTCCGTAAGCATGTTTATATGAAAGGTTTTATGCTTTCCGTCAATATCGACAACATAGTCAACATCAGAAATTCTTGAGACTATTGTATACGGACCTTTCCATTCAATAAGAAGTCTGTTTTCCCCACAAGGGAGCAAAACAAGTGCTTTGTCGCCAGGACAAAGTTGTCTTAGGCATCTATTCTTATTTGCAAATTGCCTTGCCTTTTCTTTAGCAAATTCTGATGAGGAAGTTGCTAGTTTGCATGCTTCGATAATCTTCTGCCTGAGAGCAATGACATACTCATACAAAGATTGTGTGTCATCGTTAATATTATCAGCAGTTATAGGATCATGAAGCAAGGACATGGGACCGTGCGGTCGCGCGCCAAAGACAATTTCAAAAGGAGAAAACCCTGTATGTTCGTTGCGGACCTCTCTATATGCAAAGAGAGCTGCGGGTAAAACCCTGTCCCAATCCTGAGGATGATCCTCAGTTATCTTCCCAAGTAGATTCTTGAGTGTTCTATTCAAATGTTCCACTAACTCATTAGACATTGGGTGATAAATACTACTCAGAGACCTTTTAATATGCAGAGCAGACATTACCTGCGACATAGTGTCTGATATTAATTGGGTGCCATGGTCTGACAATATTTCTCTGGGAAATCCCAAACGAGAAAATATCAGCCAAAGAGTGTCTGCAATATCGGCAGTGGAGATGCTCTTAAGAGGTATAGCCTCTGGCCAACGTGTGCACATGTCAACGCATGTTAGAATAAATTGATGTCCTCTGGCTGACTTGATCTTAAAAGGGCCAATAATATCTATTGCCATTTTCTAAAATGGCTGAATAGGAATGTCCACAGCCTGGATAGGTGCTGCATGTCGTGGACCTCTCGATTTGACCTCTTGACATATTTTGCAAGATTGGCAATAAATGCGTTTGCCTTTATTCACAAATGGCCAAAAGAAAGCCGCAAGAACTCTTGACTTAGTGCGGGAAAAACCCATATGTCCAGCACACTGAGAGTCGTGAGCATGTTGCAGAATTTGGACTCTCATACTCTTGGCACGAGAATTTGTGAATGCGTAGTTGTAGTCGAGTCTTGTACCATGCGCACTAGTACGCCATTCTTCATTGTAATCCGAGATTTGCAATTTGTGTTTTGATTCGGATCACCCTTTTTAGCAAGAAGGAAGAATTTTTTTAAAGAAGGATCATCTTCTTGTAGTTTTATAAAAGAGTCACGCGAAATCACCAAGTGCCCATCTTGGCTATGCACTTCATTACTTTCAGTCGATGAAGTTTGAGGCATATTAAGAGCTTGTGCTCTTGTGACCACTGCATTGGCAGCTTGGATATTTTGTTCTTCCCAAGCAGCAATCTGCTGCGGGGTGCATTCCTTAACTCCGTGAATACGACCAATGATAAGATCCGCAATAGGATTCGGAAGAAGACATGTGTGGACATCTCCCGTAAAGAAGGGAGTAGCAATATGAATGATAGCAGTAGGATACTTTTCCAGAGTGCCACCAAATGTCACACATTTGACCACTTTTCCCGTGGCACATGAAGGATCTATGAGAGATTGCTTCACTCCTATAGTAGTGCATCCAGAATCAAAAAGGACTGAGACTGGATTATTATTCACTAGACCTTTATGTAAGATAAGAGATCCTCTCCCGTCATGCACAACTGCAGCAGGAAGAGCGGGAAGAGGGTGACCACAACTCAAGGTAGTTACAGTAGTTGGTTCGAACAATGTAGTGCATTGGGGCATTGAGATGCTCTCCCAAAATCGAAAGCAGAACAAGTAATAGTATTAGAGTTTTTATTATCATTCACTTGATTACAGGCTCCCTGAGATTCTTGCTGTACAGAGTTTGCCTGGTGATATGATCTATATTTGTTGTGATGAGATCTGCCACGATTATTATTTCCTCTGAAATTGTCATTATTTGCTCTACTGTAACAATTGTTCTAGTTTGAATCCCAGTTTCCATAGTCACTATTGTCATTTTCCCATTGATGAGAATATTTATCAGTTTGTTTTTGTTGTCTCCGTGAAGAATAGCTTGGATAGATTCTATTGTGACTACCCCTGCGAAAGTTTCTATAATTGTTGGACCCAAAATAACGAGGACTATCAGGTCGCCTCCAGTTCTTCAAAGAAGAACCATAATGTGATGGATTACCTTGATTTTGAGCATAATTATGATTACTCTTCCTATTAAAGTTGTGTTGAGCACCTTGAAATTTACGAAGAAAGTTAGAGCCATACGGTGTTGCAGAAGCAACTGGCAAACCTTCCTTAACTTTAGAATTGCTAACTGTTACATGAGGGTGCGCAGTGACATACTGGCAACAATATTCTTCTATATCTTTTATGTTCTTAGGTTTACGCTCATGTAGAAAGGCAAGAAAAGATTCATTGACAGATGACATAACTTTGTCTCGAAGTAATAAGTCCATAAGGGCTTCATATGTATGTTCTGTTTTAGACAGCTCAATCCATCGTGTGAACGTAAGACGTATTTTTGAGATGAATTCTGAGAATTCTACCCCAGTTTCTGGTAACATAGTCTTGAAGCGAAGACGATAACCGTCTTCAGTAAGTTGATATTTCTTTAATAATGTTGCTCTGACAACATCATAATTATTCTTGTCAGGCTCATCTACCATGCTTAACATATTCAGAGCTTCACCTTTAAGTATCTCCGACAACTGATTAACATATTGTGACTTATCCACTTTATGAGTTTGACATGACCGTTCAAATCTGTCCAGATAGAACGTTATATCGTCACTGGAAGAAATGAAAGCAGGTAGCTTGACCTTATAAGTAATAGCATTTGTCTTATTAGAAGTTGACTGACCATTTGGATCACCAGCATTACCCATATTCATCAACTTCAATTTTTCTAACTCCAAAGCTAAGAGTTTTTCTTCATGTTCCATTTTCCCTTTCCTCTCCTCAGCTTCTCTGTCTAATCTTTTATTTTCAGCCTCTTTTTCTAATCTTTTATTTTCAGCCTCCATTTCTAATCTTTTATTTTCAGCCTCCATTTGTAGCTGGATTTTTCTCTCCTCAGCTTCTATCTTTTTCTGCTCGGCTTCTCTTTTTTGTTTTTCCATTTCCATCTGGAATTTCATTTCATCTGCCTGCATCTGCAATCTTAAATTCTCAGCTTCTATTTTCTTTTGCACATTTTCCATCTTCTGTCTCTTTTCTTCCGACTTCAGTGCCTTGGCATATTCAGTAGTCGCGAATTCCTCCAACTTCTCACCAGCCTTACCAAGGGATTTCCCTTGCTCAATAAAGTATTGTAGTGTAGACATTATGTCTAAAAATATGAGATCAGTAACCTGAAATAATAAATTCCTTTATCCCAACCTCAATGGGAACAGGTCTTTAATAAAGAACTTGTGTAATCACCTCACTTTATCCCAATCTCTGTGGGAGACAAGTCTTTGATAAAGAACTTGTATAATCACCTTTACAATAATAACACCATCAATCAGTTTTATATTCCAAGTACACTACACTACTAATAGTTCATGACTAAATAAATATATATATATATATATATATATATATATATATATATATATATATATATATATATATATATATATATATATATATGTATATATATATATATATAGCGTATGACAACAAAGAATAACATAAACAAAGAACAAGCATCAAGGACAATACGATAACATTCGCAGAAGTCAAATAAATTATAAAGCAAAACTAAAGAAAATATCACAAAGCATGTGATGATAACTGCGAAATATCAAACGAAACAAATGACACAACAGTGTATAAACATAAAGGTGTATAAAACTAAACGAAAGGAAGAGGAGGCGGACAAATACAAACAAATCAAATCAAAACTAAAGAACAAAAAAAATATGACAAAAACAATGAAAAGTACACCTCGTCACAACTAAACAAAAATATCGCGAAGCAACAAAGTCGCTGATAATTTCCACAACAGGAAATTCACGATAGGCCCTAAAGAACGCTCACAGTAAGCCCTCAGTTAAGTGGGATATTACCTACAGGAGTCACCGACCCAACCAAACCCGCTGAAATATAAACATATAAATAACATGTAACATATAAACATATAGCATATAAAGAATGTGTAAATGCGGAAGGCTTAGTTCAGACACAATACAAAGGCACAGTTCACAATAACAAACAGGCCACTTATCTTATGACAATCCTATCATCAATAACAGCAACGATGAAGCACTATAGTCAGCATTCTGAGGATCAGAGGATCCAACGCTGAAGGGTACATCTGAACTTGCTTCTGAACAATAGTAACAATGATGGTACCGGAACTTGACCTTCAAAATAACGGCGACAACAATGGTACCAGAACTTGGCCTTCTGAACTACAGCAACAATGATGGTATCGGAACTTGACCTTCTGAACTACAGCAACAACGATGGTATAGGAACTTGACCTTCTGAACTATTCAGGCTCAGGAAATGTTGCAATGTCAACAATCTACTGGGCAGCGCCGGGTACTTTCAGTTACCACGAAGTTGACGTCAGCATGACAATAGCCCCATCAAGCTGGCTCACCATAAATGTTAAGGTCGGTTTGTTGGCCACCATAGATGTAACGTCCTGTATTCGTGGTAACAGTAGGTTCATACTAAATGTTGTAGGCCCTGGTTGGCCGCCATAATGTTGACATTCAATCTTGACTTCCTAGTGTTGAAGTGTTACAGTAATGATGCGTGAGTAGACATCAAAGAGTGCGAATGGGTGTGTGAAGGTTCATGGAAGACAGTCATCTACTGGACAATACACTCTTGCACCACAACGTAGAAAGTCATGGAGCTTGGTAACACCTCTGACGTTTTCAACACTTTAATGCAGTACGATTACAAAGGACGCCGACATCAATATAAATACAGTCATTTGACAAAACTCAGGACATCGTAAGCATAACAACAGTTCAGAACAGTTTGCATCAACAGTTCATCAGTAAGCTGTGCGTAAATGATGCTGACCTCAAACTATCTCTCTTTCTTCAGCTACAGCAAAATACCCTGCATTGCCAGTGGGTCTTCAGATATATGAGCTTAGTTCTGCTCTACTCTGACACCAGCAAGTCAGATACATTTTCTAGTATACAGCAGGCAGCGAAATATGGCGGGCCCCTAAATACAGTGTCCTCTATGATTCCTTGGACAAAACAAGGTATGTCAGCATAATTCGTGAGCTCAAACTCTAGTATTCTCAATGGACTCTTTCCCGCCCAGGGAAAAGTCACTAAGCTGGTAACAAATGTTATTCACGATTCTGGCAATAGAGAAAATGATTTGAAGGATAATTTACCTTGACATCTCTTCAGAATAAACACCAAAAACTCACTCGCCTCCTAGGCGCTTAGAATAATATGGGGAAACAATCTTTAGACATCTTGGTCACACACAGAGGACTTTCCTTCCCCAGGCATAAAGCCAGATCAAAGATGCCAACACGTCTTGACCATTTGAAAACCACAGCTCGACTCCTTAACAAAATGTCTTTCTTAACACGCCACAAAACTCGCGCATGCATCGTGAGACGCAAGACCCCTGAGCTAGACTCAGGTGGGCTATCAGAAAACATTCTAGGAAAGGCTGACCATTCAAGCCATATATGGTCAGGTAACAAGACATTGGTTCTAAAATTAGACCGCTTGGTTAAAAGACAAGTGAGATAACAACCACTGTTGACTTCAAATCAAGTAAAAAATGAATAACTCCCCTTTGATCAAGAATCTAACAAATAATGTCTCCAAACTAAACAGGTACATTTAACAGGTTATAAACTCAGCGAAACTGTCCGCAACAATGATGTACTGTCAAAGCAAAGCGATGGCGCCATTTGACTGGTCCTAGGTTTGATTCCTGGTAGGCTATCATTTATATTTTCTTTTCAGTTGTCTGATGTCATCCTTTATGTACAACGAGAACCTGATTATAACCTTTATTTATTTACTTACTTATTTGTGATTTTTTTAACAGAACTAGTGTTAGTATGTACATCTTGCAAATTTTCAAAGATCTTAGCATCTGTTTTATCGGCTTTCTGTTCTAGAAGTCTGTGGTGTTTTAAAACAATGCTTAGTAAAAATATGAGGTTAAGGAGAAACCATATATTCAATTTCAATACCTAACATTAGTTTATATAAAGAATTGGGGTAACGTGCCACTTATTTTTTATTTCCTTTTCCAAATTTCATAAATCTTTTGTAATTTTTCGTCAACATGCCAGACTTCCTTGTTTGAAAGTTTTGTGTTGGACTGATCTCTTAATCATCTTATTTGGCTGAAGACACCAAAGACATGTTTGTTCTGTGAACTCTGGACAAACCGTAAATTTTCATCAAAAAGTCATAATCCCTGAATGAAAAAAATTATTATTTGTTTTCCTTCCTACTCTAAATCTTTTAATGACTCTATCTGAGCTTTCATACTATGAATAAATATTTTAAAATTATTATATGTCTGACTCTAGCTATTGCTAATTGGTTGGTATTAGTTTTAGAATTTGATTTCTCCAAATTCCCTACCGGCATTGTAACTTTCAAACTTCCTTTTCCATGATCAACCCATTACCCTCAGTAGTATTTTCCTCAAATGATAATGATGTTTTGTAATGGCTGTTACAAAGCAAAATAATATTTAAAAACAATGAAAGTCCACATTGTGATAGTATTTTGCTGAAGTTATTTTCTAGCAAATTATTTTAGTCCTGTGCTTATCAGGAATGCGCTTAAACTGGTTTAAATTTCATGCTTTTTCAAGCCAAGGTCAGCTGATATTTTCCACCAAAGTAAACGATACCGTTTTCGCCGGTTAACAAGATTTTTTGTCTTCAGGTCAGGAGAAAGGGCGGGAAACTAAAGTAGCGACTTTTTAGAAGGCACAAACAGCCGTGCATGGCAATGGCTTCCACCAATGTAGGTCATACAAGCTTCAGACTTCAGATGTCTATCCCCCATCAAAGCTTTTTCATTTGTTGCGGTTTCCTCAACTAATTTTTGTTTATTAACATAGACAGGGGTGTTGGCCCTGTGCTAAAACCCCCAACCTGGAGGACCAGGATGCCAGGTTTAGTCTGACCCCTACCCATGCAGACCTGTCCAGCTTGATAGAACCTGCCAGGAGTAAAACTCAAGCTGGCATAGCACTGGGGGTTGTCAGATTACTCAAGCCGCCTTACCTCTTCAAGGTATAGGCACCAGTGAAGGCAGACCTGTGTGTTACCTGGTCCTAAAATAGGAGCAAATAATAGTAACAATGTATGGTTACCATGCATAGCATAAGAAGCAGCTAGGAGGTGCTGGCTACGCCATACTGTAGAAATGTTAAATCACCAAAAACAAAACAGCATAGACAGGTCTACTAAACAAAACAATTGAATTGAGTCATCCAAGAGCTGATGGTACAAGACATGAAGACTTGGTATAAGTTTGTTGTAGGTCTGTGCTGCTTGGAGAGCTGAAGGATGATAATTACCAGGACATTATACTTATATTTTTTGCTAGAACATTTGCTAACCAGATTTTAACTAAACATATAGGACATGTATTTTATTATTTATCTTTGGTGATTATTTTTATTATTTCAGACACATATTCTTGTCCTCTGTGCAACATTCCTTTCTGTCAACCAGATGTCCTAGATGAGCATATGAAAACAGTACACAGAAATGGACACTGGAAGTTTGATAATAAACATGATGATCTTCAGGATGCATTACCACAAAATAGTAGAACCAAAGTGAATGAAACAGTAAAAACGAAAAGAGATGTTACTTTTGGTGATGCAGCAAGAGAAGACAACATGAAACTGAGACTCGCTGATAATGATGAACCATTAGTGAACTTCATCTACAGTCAGGACAGGACAGCTAACCTTTCTGATAACCTAAATTGTAATACACCAGATTTTAAAAATGAAGACTGTAACATAAATTGTAGTAAAAAATTGTCTGGCAGTGAGATAAATGGTCAGCTTAGTGAGAGTGATAGAGCTGTTGCTACTGACAGTGATTTAAACATTCAGACTCACAAGACAAGAGAGGAAGAGAGACCTTACAAGTTTGATGCTGTCAAAAGTAAATTACATCAACATAACAGATTCAGTACAGGAGAGAAGCCTTTCAGATGTGATGGTAACCTACAAAGGCATAAAAGAATACATACAGGAGAGAAGCCATACAAGTGTGATGTTTGTGATGCAGCATATACTGATATAAGTAGCCTAAAACATCATAAAATATTACATACAGATGAGAAACCATACAAGTGTGATGTTTGTGGTGCAGCATGTACTGGTAGAAATAGCCTAAAACATCATAAAACATTACATACAGGAGAGAAACCATACAAGTGTGGTGTTTGTAGTGCAGCATTTACTCACAGACGTAGCTTAAAACGACACAACACGTTACATACAGGAGAGAAGCCTTACAAGTGTGATGTTTGTGGTGCAGCATTTACTCGTACAGGAACTCTACAAGAACATAAAAGAATACATACAGGAGAGAAGCCTTACAAGTGTGATGTTTGTGGTGCAGCATTTATTCAGAAAGGAAACTTACAAGCACATAAAAGACTACATACAGGAGAGAAGCCTTACAAGTGTGATGTTTGTGGTGCAGCATTTATTCAGACAGGAACTCTACAAGAACATAAAAGACTACATACTGGAGAGAAGCCTTACAAGTGTAATGTGTGTGGTGCATCATTTACTCAGGCAGGACACCTACAAGCACATAAAAGACTACATACAGGAGAGAAGCCTTACAAGTGTGATGTTTGTGGTGCAGCATTTACTCAGATAGGACACTTACAAGCACATAAAAGACTACATACAGGAGAGAAGCCTTACAAGTGTGATGTTTGTAGTGCAGCATTTACTCGTACAAGAACTCTCCAAGCACATAAAAGACTACATACAGGAGAGTAGCCTTACAAGTGTGATGTTTGTGGTGCAGCATTTACTCATAATGGAACTCTACAAGCACATAAAAGACTACATACAGGAGAGAAGCCTTACATGTGTGATGTTTGTAGTGCATCATTTACTCAGACAGGAACTCTACAAGCACATAAAATAGTACATACAGGAGAGAAACCATACAAGTGTGATGTTTGTGTTGCAGCATATACTGATAGAAGTAGCCTAAAACATTACATACAGGAGAGAAACCATACAAGTGTGATGTTTGTGGTGCAGCATTTACTCAGACAGGTAACCTACAAGCACATAAAAGAGTGCATATATGAGAGTAACCTTATAAATGTGATTTCTGTGATGCTGCATTTGCTCACTCAGGTAACTTACAAACACATAATAGAATACACACACGGACCTAAGACGCATCAAAAGGGAGGAATGCAGTAAGCGACCCATTGCTTGACTGCTTGCGTCAGGGTCAACAAACCAGAGCTGACCAAGACCCTACTCCACCTCCAAGTGCTGGTCCTGGAAACAGGCTGCATCACTGCAGTCTGGCTGAGAGAGTAGGGATCGAAGAAGGAAGGCAAACCCAGTACTAAATAATGCTGTGCTGAAGTCGGATGTGTCGGCCAAAAGGCACAAATACCGCAGCTTTGCTGTAAACGGACACAACACAACCAAGGTCCTTTTCAGGATGAATGAAGAAGGATACATACATGAGAGAAGCCTTACAAGTGTGATGTTTCTGGTTCAGCATTCTCTCAAAGAGGTTACTTTCAAGTACATAAAAGAATACATGCAGGAGAGAAACCATACCAAAGTGATGTTTGTGGTCATCCAGTTCTTGTGAAACTCTAAAGGGCCTTGCGCATGTTGAAGTGAGAGGTCAAACAAACACACCCCAGGACAGTGGAGTTTTCAGACTTTATAACAACCAGCCTGATGAAGTACACAATTAAAATAATACTCAAGATCGTATAGAAAGGATAAGAAGTAAATTAGACAAAGAAGTTTATGAAGAACAGTTTGGTGTTTTGGCAATGCAGAAGAACAATTGACACAATATTTTGTATAAAAATACTGGTAGACAAATTATCAGATTACACAACAGAATTTATAAAAATATGTGCTTGAAAAGACTTCAAGAAGGCTGTTGACGAGTTCATCATGATAAACTAAGTGAATACATTGAAGAAATAGGTCTTCATAAAAGAGATACCAGACTGCTTAGTTACCTGTACTGGGAACAAACTGTTACGGTAAGACCAGGCAAGACTTACTCACCATATGTTGATATAAAAGATGAAAACTGTCTCTTTGCCTGCTTAGCATGTTTTTAAGCATACAGAAATAATGCAGAAACTGATGGGGAAAAAAATTGAATGGAAAAAAAGTCATAATTGAAGGAAATGTTGGACAAAATTGGCCTACCAAGGGAGCAACAATGTAGTAAGTATTAAGATGGCATCAAAAGATGGACAGTTAAGAGCCTTTTAGAGTGTAAAATCAAGGCAAGAGACAGGACGGCAGAGATCTACTGCAGATAGCATTTTATATAGAGATTTGATTTGGTTATATGTAGACCACAAAGATAACACACAATAAAAAATAATAAAAAAATATTTTAAACACACGCTTTTAATGCACTAAAAACCCAAAAATAATTGTTCAAGGAGTTTATAGCTTGCAGTCAAAAAATGTAACATCAAATTGACAAAAAGTGTGGGCACTGATTCTGCATGAGCTTAACTCTTTAAGTCCCAACAGCCAGTATACTGTACTTCCTTCTAGACCCATTTGGCCCAATCAACAGTATACTGGCTTTCGTATCTCTTGATCCTTTCTAGGGCTGTTTTCTAAATTTGACAACTCAAAAATGCTATTTTCTTAAAGTATAGCCATCCATTTTGGACTTTTGGTTATTTATGCATATGAACATTTTAAAAAATTATTTCCAAACAACAACAATAAAAACGCACTGGGGTGGCCATTTTTGCTTGGGCCAAACCCACTTTTTTGCTTGGGACTGAAAGCTTTATACTTCATTAGACACTTATGGATAAAGCTTAAGCGCCCCACACTTTGATGTTACATTTTTTGACTGCAAGCTATAAACTCCTTGAAATATTATTTTTGGGTTTTTAGTGATCCTGAGCTTTTACTTTCAATATTTGTTTCCATGAAACTTTGTACGGCACTTGATTGTGGTCTTGAACTTGCTGATTTGTAGGATATACGAGGGGCGTTCAGAAAGTAATGCACCACATCGTTTTTCTCAGCTAATAATGAAGATAGAAGCATGAAATTTTGCACACTTCAAATATGGCATGTGCCAATTGTGTGCACCAAATTGCACCACAACCGGCCAAAAAATACGGCTGCCCTAAACCGTTGAAATGGAGCGTGTTAGCAACTTGCGTTATAAACAGCGAATTGTGATATAATTTCTCGTTGCAGAGAAGGAAACTGTTGTGAATATTCACAAGCGTCTATGTGATGTGTATGGAAGTTTTACAGTCGACAGGAGTACAGTCAGTCGCTGGGTTCAGAGAATCAAAGAATCAGGAAGTGGAGATACGGAGCTGCTTGATAGGCCACGCTGTGGACGTCCTGCCACAGCCACCAACGCCGAAATGTTGAAATGCGCTGAGGGCATTATTCTTACTGACAGGCGAATCACTACTCAGCAATTCGTCTTACAGCTGTCAGTCAGCATTGGTAGTGCAAATGCAGTTATAAAAACTGTCGGATTTTCTAAGATTTGCGCAAGATGGGTTCCTTGAAGTCTCACAAATGACCACCGATTGCAAAGGAAAGCAATTTCTTCTGAATTGTTGGAGCGTTTCAATGCTGATGGAGATAACTTTTTGGCTAAGATCGTTACAGGTGACGAAACCTGGGCACATCATTTTGAACCTGAGACAAAAAGACAGTCAATGGAGTGGCATCATCCGCAATCACCACGAAGAAAGAAATTCAAGACAATTTCTTCAGCTGGAAAGGTCATTATCACTGTCTTTTGGGACATTGAAGGTGTGATTCTTGTGGACGTTAATGCCAAGAGAAGAGACAATCAATTCGCAAGCTTACATTAAGACATTGAAAAAACTCAATCAACGTTTTCGCAGAGTTCGGCCGCACAAGAATCCAGCAGACCTGCTTCTCCTTCACGACAATGCGCGCCCTCACACAAGTCTGGCAACACGGGAAGCAATCATCAAATTGGGTTGGACTTACTACCCCATCCACCCTATAGTCCCGATTTGGCACCCTCTGATTTTCATCTGTTTGGTCCACTTAAAGATGCACTCCGTGGGACAAGGTTTGAAGATGATGAAGGAGTGATTCATGCAGCGAAGAAATGGCTACATGATCAAGATGAAATCTGGCACGGGCTAGGAATACATGCACTTGTTTCGCGCTGGCATAAAGCCGTACAAGTTGATGGGGATTATATTGAATAATACCGATGTTTACATGACATATCCATGTATATTGTGTATAAATTTCATGCTTTTTGAATAAACAGCTCCTGAGAAAAACGATGTGGTGCATTACTTTCTGAACGCCCCTCGTATACGAAGGTCCTTCCCAAGTGAAAATTCTCCAGGTGCTTCTTTAGTGACTTTTTGCATCAAGACTGCAAAATGTTCAGATTTTAATTGCCCAATTCTCAATGCATTCAATATTTCGTTGAATGTTGTATCTCCTTGTTGGCGCATATTTTCTTTCAATTCGCATAACGTGAATAATCTCCATAAATTTGTTGCTGGTGCTAAACGAGGTGGTTGATGAAATACTTCATTTTCTCTGACTGGTGGTAATTGAAACAAATCACCAAACAGTAGAATGTTGATTCCACCATAAAATTGATCGTTGCTCTTCAACTGTCTGAGACGGGAGTCGACCGTGCATCGCTTTTCATATGGTACAATGGAAATTTCGTTGTTGCTGCATCACTTGTAGATAATTACCAGTCAGAAGTGGCATATTTACTATTCTTCCATCTTTTTGAACTGGTAATTTCAAAGTACTGTGCAATGTGGTACCACCAACTAAACGAGCAGCAACTCCAGTCAACGAACAAACTTTCACAGCCCTTTTGCCATAGCATTTGTTGATTTGATTTTTCAGCATATTCAGCAGGAATGTTTTTCCAACTCCACCACCACCAGTAATGAAAAGTCTTTCACAAACTAATTCTCAACTTGCTGTTGAATGCTTCAGGTGATCATAATAAATATTTCTCGTTGCCCAATATTCATGGCACATCGTCCCGACGGAAATTCTTCATCATTTATTTGTTGATCAACTACTTCTTCCTCCTCATCAAGTTCAATTTCTGCAGGCTCGTGATTTTCCTAAATTTTGAATGCGTGTATTTGATTAAAATAATGCGGTCTCTAGTTGCCTGTCACAAAGACAATGAAATTCCATTTCAGTGCTAATTAGCTTTAGTTAAGCTTCTTGTGCATGAAATGCTTGCTTTGCAGAACTGAAACCTCTAAGCAACTCACATTCAGATCTAAATGGCATGACCTGTAAGAGAAGGCTGTAATAATAGTTCTCAGTGTCTTCCGTAACTTTGAAGTAAGGAACTCGGACAACTGCTGAAATGTTTCTTAAAGCCATTTTTGAATTATCAGTGTTAATACAGTGCAGACCTGATAAGGAGAACTCACCAGGGACCCAAGAAATAGTTCTTATCAGAAATTCCTCTTATCAGATAAGAGTTCAAGCATATGGTAATGCATTTGCAACGTACAATGCAATAATGAATTAGCGTTGAATACGACAGATGTATGACACAGAAAATATGTAAATCACCAAAAGTGTTAATGTACAATGTTGGCACAGATATCTAGATAATAACAGCACTTTTTACACTTTGAAAAGAAAAAGCTGCAATTTTCCTCTGTATCTTAGAACCCGTACTTGAATGAATAAAAAAGTCTTTCCATGACATCCTTAAATTCAAAGAAATGATAAATTAAATCCTCTTGGCATCCAGCCTGCATTATATACATGTTAGTTTTATCCATGCAATTTGAAACTTCCAACTGTGAAATAGTTTGTACTGTTAACCCACAGTCATCATTATCTCTAGAATTTGTAAACTCTTAAATGATAAAGCACTCTTAAATGAAAAAGTCTGTAATTTTCCTCTGTGCCTTGGTACCTGAGTTAATAAAATGTCTTTCCATGGCCTCTTTAAATCCAAAGAAATGAGAAATTAAATCATCTTGGCATCCAGCCTGCATTATATGCATGTTAATTTTATCCATGCAATTTGAAACTTCCATTTGTGAAACAGTTTGCACTGGCAACCCACAGTCATCATCATCTCCATCTAGGTCAGGACTGGAAAGGACAGAAGATGAAACTGTTGGCATACACATCCCTAGAATATCAGCACTGGCAAGGCTAGCACTACATGTAGTAACAATATCATTGTCAATGTTGACAAAATCTTCTGCTGAAATGTTCAGTTCCTGATATAGTCGATGAAGCAAAGGTTCCACAGAAGTTTCAATTATAATACTGCCATTACAAGTATTTGATACAACCGTGTTTTCATCATCTGTATCATCTCCAACTTTAAAGCCTGCTTTTCGAAAACAGTTTGCAATAGTCACAGGCAACACTTTACCCCATGCAGATTTCAAC
Organism: Oreohelix idahoensis; assembly: GCA_024509875.1. Classification (NCBI taxonomy): domain Eukaryota; kingdom Metazoa; phylum Mollusca; class Gastropoda; order Stylommatophora; family Oreohelicidae; genus Oreohelix; species Oreohelix idahoensis. The sequence goes on from JAMPIV010019646.1 coordinate 1,061,422, forward strand.
ATAACAATAGCGTCCAGAAGGGTTATCTTGAAGTCTTCAGCAACCAAGTCTGCATCAATGTGACCTACAAGTTTGGACAACATTGCTGACCTATAATGAACCTTCAGATTTTGAATAATACCTTGGTCACAAGGCTGAAGTTTGGATGTCGCATTTGGTGGTAAAAATAAAAGTTCTGTTGCTTTTAGATTTTGAACATTTAAGTGGGCTGAACAGTTGTCAAGCACCAAAAGAACTTTGCGATGTTGACGTTCCATAGAATGATCAAATGCATGTAGCCACTTGGTGAAAATGTCTGATGTCATCCAGGCTTTTGAATTAGCTGCATAATCAACACACAATTTTTTCAAACCTTTAAAACAGCGTGGATTTTTGAATTTACCGATTACAAGTAATGGCAATTTTTCTGAACCATCCATATTTGCACACACAACAGCTGTGATTCTTTCTTTCGATTTTTTCCCCCCATGACACTTTTCATTTCTGAAGGAAAAAGTCTTGTCAGGCAGCAATCTCCAAAACAATCCAGTTTCATCAGCATTAAACACATCAGCGGAATTATACCTACTCATGGCTGGTTTTAGCACCTCCTCCGTCCATGACTCGGTAGTCGTTTCATTAACAGAATGCCTTTCCCCACACAAAGCTTTGTAAGTAATGTTGTGCCGTTTTTTTAAAACGACCCAACCAGCCAGGACTACATTTCCAGCCAGTCCGACCTTCCAGAAGTGCTAACTCTTCTGCCTTTGCAGTTAATATAGGTCCATTTACAGGAACATTTGCTGATCTCGCCATGGTGAACCATTTTAGGAGTGCCGTGTCAACAACATCACACGCCGCTTTTCGGTTCTTCATTCTGTGACAATCAACTTGTCCACCATAAAACATTTTTCTGTAGGCCTACCGATCCTTATTTTTTATGATTCCTGAAAGCGTTGATTTTGGAATGTCGAATTCCTTTGCTATTTCCATTTTCTTTTTGCCACTATTTTCCACTTCTTGTAATAGCTCAATCTTTCTTTTCAAAGATATGGATTTTAACTTTCCAGCCATTTTTAGAGGGGAAATAACTCAAATTCTAACACCGACGAAGCGCGCAATTTCCGAAAATAGCCGAAAAGTTGTACAAAAGCCCAGGTACTGTATTTGAAAAAAGTTCGTCTTAAGCAGATCAAATTATATAGTCGGGACACGTTTAATCGTTCGGCATATCCGAAAATTCGTGATAAACGGGTTCCGCTTAACCGGACATTTTTTACAAAGACAAAGAAGAAAAATTGCCGGGGATAAACAAATTGTTCTTCACAACAGAAATTCGCCACATCCGAGATCGCCTTAAGCGGTCTGCACTGTAGTTGTCTTCGTGTACATTGCTGAGGTTCTTCTTATGCATCCAGATCAATATTTTCATCATTGTCATTTTGTGATTTTGCATAATACGGCTCAAACAACATTGCAAATTTAGTAAGATTCATATTGTTGAAGTTACTTTGAAAATTGCAGATGTTCTCCTTCCACTGCTATTGGACGCTTTTCATATCTTTCAAATATATTTGGACAGTAACCACTTTCTCATCCTCTCATCAAATTGTAGTACTTTGTAATGCTGTTCTGGTTTGCATGTGTTCAAGAAAATGCAACGCCTTGAGCTATATCATAAATTGAGATGACAAAGTCGGTACACACATTCACACGCAGAAACTTGTCTCTCCCTCAAGATGCGCATGCAAATTTTGAACATTGTGACATATTATAGAAAATATATTTCATATATCTATTTTCTGTATCTACACTTCTCTTTTACCCAACTTTCATCTACGTACTTTTGTTAACTTAAACCATCCTACATTCTGAGATCTGTCTTTTCTTTCTTATTTAACACGCCTAATTTTATTTAGTGTTATGCCGGTCGCTATATTTCTTTGATGAGAGTTTGCCAGCAGACCTGATTAGCATATGTGAACCGGTTTCATTTAATTTTGAACGCCAGATATCGAGAATCATTGTAATATGTCGCAACAGAGAAAGGTGGCGTTAAGTTTTACAATGTATTTTCGATAGAGAACAATCAAGGGGAGATAAAATTTGGGAAACAAGATGAGCAATTTTATTACCTCCCTTGTAAACCCACTCGCTAGTAAGTAATTAAAACACGGTGAGCATAGCCAGATCAAAGACTTTGCTAGCCCGATCTTAATCAGTCTGTACGCTGCCAGATGGCGAGACAGAGCAGCAAATTGGTGCGAAGAATTCTTTTGATTCACAGAATGAGCAAGGAAATATGTAAATCTGGGCGTAGGTGCAAAATGTATTACTATTAAGTCTGGGCTATTTCTTTCATTTCTAATATTTAAACCCCTGCATTTTTAGACTCAGTATTCAGTACCATGCAGTTTCTCTAGATGCTAGCTTCGTTCTAGAACCACTGTATCAAGTAGAGTTCTCAGTTTCGTTGGAGAATAGTCTTAGTAGTTCTGTGTCGAGGTATATACGATACTAGCATTTGAGTGATTTAATTTTTTTTATTCATCAATTATATTTTACTAGTTATTTTCTGTGCAGAGTGATTTACTAAGTTAGGTCCGTTATAGTATTTCTCTAAAGTTTTACTGTGTTACAGTGGATAGCAGAACAAATAAATTCTTCTAACTAAACTCTTCCAGTCATAAATGAAGTTTATTAACTGCTAATAACCAGTCAGAGAATATTTTAACCAATTAAGTAAATGCACTGATTCATCATGAGTATTGACGGAATATGTAGATATTTCTAATTCATGATGATAAGTTTTTTTAAATGACTAGAATTTATTTCACGGGAGTTTAAACGATAAGACAAGCTTTAAGCTTGCAGTTTATAATTTAAGTTAAATAACCGAAGTGGATATATATATATTATTTTACGCGAGGTAGGATAGGATTGTGAATACTGTTATGGTTAAGTATTTTGTATTTTTCTCTTCCTTTTACACAGTATCTGGGTCATACCCTAAAACTACCAGCGGCTTCTGTGTATGTATATCAGAGAAATAACAAGACAAAAGAACAATTGTTGTAATTTATACTGTAACTGGCATATAGATCCAGAGTTCTTTCCCTATATCAAAGTTTCAGTTGGCCTGTGGTGGCGACTAAATAAAAAAAAACATTTGACATAATTTAACTTATGACATTACCTGAATAACAATTACTATGTTGTGAAAAAGATCTATCCTGACCAGATTATTTTACCTGACACTCGATGTAACAATCGATTATTCCAAGCTACTGTACCCTTGTGAACATTAGATTTCATAATTGGTTTCCTACCTGGACAAGAATTGAAGGGACATTTATCAGCATCCTACTTACAGTAGCGAAGCCAGTGTTCCCCAAGATTTGAATTCATTAGCCTTGGAGAAACTGGGGCTTGCCTTTGCCAAAAAAAACACAACATTGAATGGACTGTGTGTGTGTACCTAAATGATCGTTCCAGTTGTAATGAATGCACCTGTTAGGTAAGGTTGAATGCTTGTGATCACAAGTGTGTCAGAGCGAGAGAAAATGCAGGGATGAATAATTCTATGATTTTATAACCAACATACTCATTGATTGTTTTTCTTCTTAAATATTACCTATGCTGTCTATTTCAGAATAGATTATCTGGGAACCCTTGTTCTTTAATGTAGAGGGAAGTCCTAGACCATAGCGGATAAATCTGTGACTCTTTTGGGGCTGATAACTTTTCTTTTTTAACGGGATCGTGGGCTCAACAGAGGGGGAAAGGATTACACCTATGGGTCTATTCTTTTATTAATTCATTAACGTATGTTTAGTTGTATGTGATTTGATAGTCAACTTATTTGCTGTTGTGGGAGCCGCGCTAGCGTAGTGGTTACAACACCGCTCTGGCGACCGGGTGATTCAGGATCAAACCCGGGCGACGGCATTTGAGGATTTTTCGTCGACCTGGAATTGGACTGGATTAACTCGAGACCTGGCGAGGACATTTGAAGGAGTGTTGTCGACCAGGGATTGGCGGCTCCTGAGCCGACCCAGCTGCAATGGGTACCTCCAAAATCGGAGAGTATTTGCCTGAATGGCGAGGGACACCTGTCTCTGTACAAGTAAAAAGGGATACTCACGTAAAATCAATGTCAGGTTAGACATAGTAATAACCTGAGATTTCGCCTCGAGTATTAGCGGGCGTACGAAAAAAAAAAAAAAAAAAAAAAAAAAAAAAATTTGCTGTTGTGAAATTCTTATGATAAATAAAATTTACATAAACTTTATTCACCTGTGTCAGTCAGCTCGTCCAAACAAATCCATATTCCATAGATATAGTTTTCACAACTGTGCGTCTAAGTGTTGTCATGTATCTGTGTGTGTGTGTAGATGTGAGTGGGTTAATCTCTGATTTATGATGTCAAGATGCCAGGCCTGGCTCAGATAATGGCTTTAGGCTCGGCCGTGAAATATATTCTGTGACAGAGAACGAAGTTTGTTGATCCACCGCAAAGCAAGAAAAGCACATCTGGGAAAATAAAATGGAATAGGACTTAAGAAAGACAGGGTTACTTTATAACACACTAAAGGAAAAAAAAAAGAAACGAAATAAGGGTCTTTATTATACCTTCACTGAAACTTCAAAAAAATAAAATTAGGAAGCAATTCTCGCTCGATCGTGATTTCAGATCTGAATGAATGCTTCCTGTGACAAAATCGAGTATCTTCTACTTATATGACTTATTATGTGATTTTTAATGCACGATTTTGTGAGTAATGAAATGAATAACTAAGTAATAGTATAATAGCATTCCTGACATTATTAGGAATTTGTATACAGGTTCTGTGGACAGGAACTTGTCACATGTTAAGTAAGGGATACATTTTAACCTCTTTGAAATATATTTGACTAGGTGAGTTAAATATTTATAAAGGTAGACAAAATGTCGAATTTGGATTACTTTATCAAGCAAGGAAAAGCACTTAATATGGATACTGAGGAATTGAAACAATTTGCACTCACTGGGTATGCAAAAGCTCAGGATTTAAAGAAATTTGAAATGGAGGCAGAAGACAGAAAACTCCAATTGGAAGCTGCTGAAAATGAAAACCGGAGACTACATGAGCAATAGTTGATAGCTTTAGAACTTGAAAAACTCAAGTTAATGAACGGAAATAATTCTCATAACACTCCTGAGGATCAGGCTTCCTCACATAAGAAAAATTCTAAATATTTCAAAATCAGGTTACCACAATTTAAGGCACCCTCCGACGATGTGCTATTTTACCTAACTAGATTTGAGACCGTATGCGAGGCTCATAAAATTGATAAGTCGGAATACTGTGTACGACTGATGGAATTGCTCTCCGGTGTAGCAATGATGACTGTTAATATGTTGCAAGAACCTGACAAAAATAACTATGATGCTGTCAGAGCTGCTCTGCTGAGGAAATACCAACTTGATGAGGATGGTTATCGACTCCATTTCAAATCTTTATTGCCAGAGACTGGAAAGGATTTCATTGAGTTTATAGCAAATATACGCCTCACATTTAATAGGTGGATTGAGCTCTCGAAGTTTGAACATACTTATGAAGCCCTCATTGACTTGACGCTTTGTGATAAAGTCATGACTTCAGTCAATGCATCATTTCTTTCCTTTCTACATGCACGGAAGCCCACAAACGTAAATGATATGGAGCAATTTTGTCGACAATATGTCATAGCCCATCCAAATATTATTCTAAGCCATTCCCAGGTCAGAGATTGTTTGCCTAGTTTCTCTGCAATGCCGCACGGAAATCATTTCCACAATAGATCACATAGTGTTGAGCTAAACTTTAGAAAGGCAGATTATAAGAATTTCAATTCTTACAAACGGAAACCATTCCATGGTAATTCTTCAGCACAGCAAAACTGGAAGCAATCTAATATGCCACAGGATTTTAATAGAAATAATTCTGGAAATTTTGGAAGAGATAATCACTCCAGTGATTGGCAATCACGCTCTAATTTTTCTCCAAACCAACAAAATTCTTCAAACATATATTTTGGTCCAGGGGAAAATAATCACCACAGTAATTCTCATTGGGGTTCAAATCAAAATAATGGTCCCAATAGAGAAAATAACAAGAATCACTTCAGGGATAATTGTCAAAATCGATCCAGATGTAGAGGTAGATCTTCAAATGATAGGTCGCATCGCCATGCCAACTAAGCTCAGCCAGATTCTCCAACGAATTTAAATCAAGGTGACAGTAATAATGTTCATAATGCATCCTCATGTTCCATTGATTTTGAGCAGGCATCTCGGTGCCCTGAGTGCACAACTTTATTTCAGCCTGATGCTATTATGACTGAGTTGAGGTTATTGTCTGACGACACTACCTCCATGTCTGCCCACGACGGAACAGGCTCTCTTACCTTACACAACGAATGATTGGTGAATAATACTCCTGTCTCTGTACTTTTTGATTCAGGTTGTTCAACTGTTGGGATTAGGCAATCCCTAGTTCACCCATCTTGCGCAACAGGTAAAAGGGTAAAGTGTATAATGTTCGGTGGCACAGTTGAGACATTTCCAACTGCCATGGTACACATTGATACACCATTTTTTACAGGTAATATACATGCATGCATGCTCCTGTCACCAATAGCTGACCTGATTGTCGGTCGGATCCATGGGGTTAAAGAATGTACTCAACAACAGGTTGCTATCTGGGAACAGCAACACATGCATACTGCTTATGCAGTTACTACTAGAGCACAAGCTCAAGAACTTTTACATGTCTCACCCGTCACAACTCATGAAGTTCATAATGATGATGCTCGCTCGGTTGTGTCATGTGTGTCTTTTATTGAACTACAACAAAAGAATACATCATTAAGTAATTTTTTTATTAGTTAAAAAGAATAACACAAATTGCGGGACTAACCGTAAACATTGGTTCTTACTTAAAATGGGGTGCTAGTTTGTATGGTACATGATTCGATTTCATCCGTATGATCACAAATTTTGGTACCTACAGAAATGAGAGTGTGTATCTTACAACATGTCTATGACTCTCAGTGTCCGGGTCATATGGGTTTCTCACACACTAAATCTAGGGTGCTTTCTTCTATCTTTTGGCCTGGCATTCATAGGGATGTAACTATCTATTGTTGCTCCTGTACGACATGTCAAGAGGTTAAGGTACGTGGTCCACGCCATGCAGCTCATATCCAAGCTGCCGACATTCCTATCCACCCTTTTGAGAAGATGGCTATTGACATTATCGGCCCTTTATCTGTCAGGTCTGCCAGGGGACACCAATACATTCTTACATGTATTGACATGTGTACTCGTTGGCCAGAGGCTATCCCTCTTAAAAGCATTTCTTCATCAGATGTAGCAGATGCTTTCTGGCTAGTCTTTTCTCGTTTGGGTTTTCCAAAGAACATTTTATCGGATCATGGTGCACAGTTAGTTTCTGACTCTATGTCTCAAGTAATGGCCATGCTCCACATTGACAGATCTCTCAGTAGTGTGTTTCACGCCAGTTTAAATGGTTTAGTTGAGCCTCAAAACAGAACACTTAAGCAGTTACTTGGGAAGATAACTGGTGACTATCCTCAAGATTGGGATAGAGTTTTACCCGCTGCGCTTTTCGCATATCGGACAGTGCAAAATGAGCATACCGGTTTTTCACCATTCGAGCTCGTTTTCGAGGCACAACCTCGTGGTCCCATGTCGTTACTTCACGATCTCCTTACTGCCGATGACATTAATGATGACACTCAGTCTTCTTACTAATATGTCATCACTCTAAGACAGAAAATTATTGATGCATGTAGGTTGGCTACCTCAGCACCTAAGTCCGCCAAAGAAAAGGCAAGGCCCTTTATGAATAGATATAGACGTCTACGACAACTCTTTCCTGGTGACGAAGCCTATATTCTACTTCCTTGTAAAGACAATCGTCTTCTTACTGCCTGGAAAGGCCCTTTCAAAATTGTATCGAGAATATCTGATGTCGACTACATTGTTAACATTGATGGTAAACATAAGACCTTTCATATTAACATGTTGAAAGAATTTCACGTTCGTCCGGACTTTCTTCAGTCAGTTTTTCAGGCGACTGACGACCCTCCTTATCGTCTTAATCACTATGCCTCTTTATCGGTTATCCAAGAAGAAGAAGCAACTTGCTCTGATGTGCCTCTACCTCTTCCAGTTGTCCCAATACATTCCACCGAAACTTGGAGAGATTGTCTCTATTTCTTCTGAACTTTCTACGGAAAGACAACTTCAAGTCTCTATTACAATCTTTTCAAGATGTCCTTACTGACATCCCTGGTCGGACTTCTGTCATCACTCATGACATTATACTGACTGATGACAAACCTATTCGTGTCCGCCCCTATCCCATTCCTCTTCATTTTCAGACTCAAGTAGAGAAGGAATTAGATGAGATGCTTCGATTGAACATAATCGAACCTTCTACTTCACCATACTCTTCTTCAATGGTTATTGTTCGGAAGAAGGATAATAACATCCGTCTTTGTGTGGATTATCGTAAATTAAATCAAGTTTCGAAGTTCTATGCGGAACCAATGCCCCTGTTGGAAGATTTACTGGTCAAACGTGCTAACTCTTTTTTCTTCACAAAGCTCGATTTATCGAAGGGCTATTGGCAAGTGCCACTCACTGAACATGCCAAACCTCTCACTGCTTTTTCTACCCCTCGAGGTCTTTTCCAATGGAACTTCATGCCTTTTGGACTTGTTAACGCTTCTGCTACTTTCGTACGCATGATGCGTCATATTCTATCTCATCGTGCTGATGTGATTGCATATCTCGACGATATTTGCCTTTTAGTAACTCTTGGGATGATCACTTTAGTGGTTTATGTTCTCTTTTATCCACACTTCGTTCTCACAACTTGACGGCTAAACCATCTAAAGCCCACGTTGGTTTCGGTGAGATCTCTTTTTTAGGGTCACCGTGTTGGTCATGGTCTCTTACATACTGAAGATCATAATATTTCTAAGATCCTCAATATCACTGCGCCTAAGACTAAGAAACAGGTCCGTAGTCTTCTGGGTTTAATTCAATTCTATGGACGTTTCATTCCTAACTTATCTACTATCACTGTGCCTCTCTCTAGTTTATTGAAGAAGGGTTCACCAAACATGGTTCGGTGGTCCCCAGAGTGCCAGACCACTTTAGATAGGATTAAATCATTGTTTTCATCTGCTCCTATTTTACGCTTACCAAATGCAGATATACCTTTTGTACTTCACAGCGATGCTTCATCGATGGGGACTGGTGGGGCATTAATGCAGTGTTATTCTGGATTTTTACACCATGTGATGTACGTGTCAAGAAAACTGACTACGACCGAACGTAATTGATCTGTCTTGGACAAGGAATTGCTCGCTATGGTTTGGTCCATCCTCAAGCTTCAACGTTTCCTTCTCTGCGCAAATTTTTTTGTGGAAACAGATCAACTCCAGAACAATGACTTGGAGAGCTCAAGATCTACACGCTACGCCATATCTTTACAACCTTTTTATTATTCAATTTGTGCTATCCGCGGGTCGGACAATGTGATGGCCGACATATTACTTGCTTACACTGTGTAGTTGATGCTCCCTACACTCTGTTTGGACTGTGTTGTTTTCTTCTGGTGTTTTAATTTGCACATTGCTTTTTATTGCATTCTGTTTCCCTACTATTACATTTATGCACATACATTACACATTTTAATTTTGTTCACTGGTTGACATATTTCTTTTTCGTTTATCTTTATCAATTAATATCACTTGATTCACTATTTCTTATCATTCTTCACCCACTTTTATTTCATCTGCCACTTCTTGATTTGTATTTTGTACATTTTTGTTCTTGATGAATCGTTTCTTTTGTTCACATTCCTTTTACACACTTCCATCCTACATGTTATCTTATGATGACTTTACATTAATTATGTTACTTTATTGTCAAATGGACTTTGATTGCACTCTTCGGTTTCTCTCTAAAAAAAAAAAACAATAGTTTTTTATCTCCGTGGGGCGATGTAAACTGTTAAGTCCTTTTTCTCATGGGAGTTAAGTGTGTGAGACTCTCACATGCCCGTCTAGTCTTGATAGATGCACATGTGAGCGCATCCAAGTAAGTTGTATATGTTTATTTATTTACGCGCCGTCGGGCACAGTACTTGAACCAAGTAGCGCAACTTGGTGCGATCGGGTTTTGTTTGCCAAACGGCAATTACGCTGTAGAGAGATCCTAAAAGTCTGTTGATAAAGACAGACGTCTTTGATGGAGATTATTGTGAGTCTTACCCCAAGTCGTGGGAAGACTCAACGAAGAGATAATATTATACCTCCCTATGTGGAGTGTTTGTTCTAGCCAGTTCATGGCCTGATTATGTATCATATTTGATACTGTATTCATTCGTGGCAAGATTTGGTAGAACTTAGACATGTCTTGTCATGACGTGTCGCTAGTGTGCCCACATCCTTGCTGATTTTTATCTGGATCGTACTACATTATATTTTCAGGGTTCCCTCCAAAAAAACCCTTCGAATTAGTCAAAGCTCCGTTATGAATACTAGAATGCCAGAACTGCTCACCGCAGAGCTCCCGCCGTCTTTGAGACGTCGGCGGTCAGAGAGCCGGTCAAGTTCCTGATTGATGCCATATTCTAATGAAACATAATTTGATGAAATGCTACTGTCAATTGTATAACTGATGATCTATGTCTATGATGAATCCGTCTACGTTGAATAAATCGTCATTAATGTGATACCATGGGTCCAGTCCAGATTTCTTATACGTTGGTCAGCCTGCATGACCCAACCGCCACAGTTATGTTCACATTATCACCATTGGCCCGCTCCTACAACCCACTGTATTCGCGTTGTTATAAGACTGTCGGCCACGGTTAGTAAGCCCGACCTTTTCTGACAACATCCTTGTCAGCGGTGCCAGCCTATAGGCCTACAGTATCATTGTACCACAGCGACATAACGAAAGTTGGTAACATTTGATGACCTATTTAGATGCTCTTGAGTTTGCCATTGTGGGACCACTACTACACAGCAGGGGAGGCAATCCGTGACAGACCCACCGGAAAACACTGATCTCGCAGCAACAGAAGAAATACTCTCAATGGAATCACCTATCAAATTGATCATCGACTTGGGAAAAAGTCACAAGCTCTCGGAACAGCCAAGAAAACAGTAACCAAGACCTGATTCCTACAGTTATTAGGTATGTCAATGTATTATTTTTATAACATTAAGGTATTACTTTACTACACCTCCCTCCCCCTTTTTTTAAATGGCAGAGGAAATGTGTTTGATTAGTTTAAACATTAGGGGCAGTCGCTCAAAAATACAAAGCATCATAATACCACTTAATGACTTATACACAAGCATAAACCAGATAAAGTAATATTTGCCATTTAAAAGACTAATCTTAATCCGAGTCAACGTTTTACCATCCCTGAATAGAAAGTCTTTCGAAATGATAGGACAGAAACTCAAAAAGGAGGAGGTGTGGCATTTCTAGTTAATGAAACATACGTAATAACTGACTGGGAATAATTTAGAACAGAAAATTTTGAAGGAATAACTATAACAGTGTCTACTGAGTTTGAAGAAATTAAAATAGTTAACCTTTACTGTTCAAGTGGAAACATAAATGAAAGAGATATCTCAGACGTGAATAAAAGAATAAACAACAGAACTATCATAGTGGGAGATTTCAATGCGCATCATACAGCTTGGGGAGGCAATGTAATAGACAAATCAGGAAAACTACTGTTGGACTTCATTGAAAACAATGAACTAATAATACTGAATGATGGATCAGTAACAAGAATTAACCCTTGTGCAAATCAGCAAGACACAGCTATTGATATAAGCATTGTAACACCAAATCTTGCTAATGCAAAATGGGAAGTTATTGGGGATACAAATTCAGATCATTTACCCATTGAAATAACACTAAAAGATAATTACAAACCTAATAAACTGGTAGAAAAACCAAAATTTTACTATAATAAAGCTAATTGGGTAGCTTTTCAGGTAGAAATGGAAGAGATAAAAAAGAATAATATAGAAAATGAAAATATAGATGTATTTGCAGATAATCTCACAAAAGAAATATTACTAAAAGCTGTTAAACATATCCCAAATGCATATATGCCAGAACACATAATTCCACACCGCATTAAGGAAGCAAAGAAGAATGAACATTGGAACAAAAACCCAGTACCATGGTGGACAGTTAGATGTACAGAAATTCAAAAACAAAGAAAACAAGCTTTACAAGAATATAGAAAGCATAGATCTGAAGATAATTTAGATGTTTATAAGAACATAAGAAATGAATCAAACAGAATAATACTAAAGGCAAAAGAAAATCATTGGAGAAGTTTCTGCCAAACACTGAACCCTACAACTAACTCTACAACAGATGTGTGGAATAAGTTAAAAGCCATTAAAGGCAGAACTAAAAATATGATAATACCTAATATAAAAAGACCTGAAATGGCAGAGACTCAGACTGACTGGCAGAAAGCAGAGGTGCTGGCCAGGTACTACCATAGAGTTAGTTCTAAGGAAAATCTAGGACAGGCTAAAGTCAACAGAAGAGCAACACTTCTTAAAAAACTCAGTAAAGATGTACCTTATAATACTGAAGATTTATCATATTTAAATGCAGATATTACAATGGAAGAAGTTGAAAATACAATAACGGACAAAACAAATACATCAGCAGGGCATGACATCTTGAGCTATGAAATCTTGAAAAACATACCAAAAAGTACCATAGAAATTATAACATCCCTTTTTAACAAAATTTGGAATACAGGAAAAATTCCCAAAACATGGAAAACAGCAGTAATTATTCCAATACTAAAACCAGAAAAAGATGCCCATGATGCCAGTTCATACAGGCCAATTTCTTTAACTTCCCAAGTAGGTAAAATATTAGAAACCATAGTAAATAAAAGATTAAAGTTTTATTTGGAAAAGAATAATTTATATAATCAAACTCAGTCAGGATTTAGGAAGAACGGATGCACTATGGATCAGATAATTAAATTGGAACATGAAGTAAAATCAGGATTTCAAAAGAAAGAAAAACTGTGGTAGTATTTTTAGATATAGCTAGGGCTTATGATGAATGCTGGAGAGAGGGTGCTCTCTTTAAAATAAAGAAGATAGGAGTAACCGGTAAAATGTATAATTATTTAGAGAATTTTCTGCAAGATAGATATTTCACTGTTCAGGTAAACAATGATAGATCAGAACTGTATGAACAACAAAATGGAATACCCCAAGGATCAGTAATGTCTCCTTCAATTTTTACATTAATGGTAAATGATTTAGGTGAGGAATTTAATGATATAACAAATAAATTGTCACAGTTTGCAGATGATGTTGCTATATGGAGGACTGGGAGACATCTGCCAAAATTATATAAGGATCTACAGAAGCAAATAAATAAAGTATGTAAATGGATGACAAAATGGGGTTTTCAGCTGAATTCAAATAAAACATTGGGAATGATCTTCAGTAAAGGTAGGGTTGTAAAAAAATAAAATTATAGATTTAAATATCCAAGGGCAAAACATTAAAACAGTTCAAACCACTCAATATCTAGGAATGATATTGGACAAACAGCTGAACTGGAATAAACACATAGATAAACTAGTGGAGTCATGCAGAGGATTGACTAACTTATTAAGATATTTGAAAGGTAATGGATGGGGTGCAAGCACTAAGACAATGCTCACTTTTTATAAATCTTTTATTAGAGGAAAAATAGATTATGGAAGTATAATATATGACTCTGCTGCACATAGTAACAAGATTAAATTAGACAGAATTCAGCATCAGGCTTTATGTACAATAGCAGGTGCAATCAGATCAACATCAATGGGAGCTATAGAGGTGGCTTTAGGAATCATACCCTTGGAATTACGGAGAAAGGAGTTAAGACTAAATTACATGAACAGAGTTATGTTGGATAAGTCTCACCCAGCACATACAGCTTTTACCAGATGCCAACTAACAACTCAGGCCAAGCCAATGAATACCACTAGATACCCTACAGGATGGAAGTGTATCGAGGAAATTGTCGATCTGGGTACATTAATTACATCAATTAATAACAGTTGTGAATACAAGCCAGTGATTCCGCCCTGGGAGATCAAGAAACCAGACACGGACTACCACCTAGCAGAAATACTTAAGAAAACAAATAATATAGAAAATATTAAAAACACAGCCAATAAATATATACAACAAATATCAAAAGACAGCATTACTGTGTACACAGATGGATCCAAGGGAGAGGATGGCAAATTGGGGATAGGAATATATATTTCAATATGGAAAATGGCAAAAGAATATAGCATCACGGAAAATACATCCATTTTCACTGCAGAGATGGTGGCAATACTAAAAGCACTAGAAATATTCTCTAATAACCCTCCCAAAAAATTAACAGTTTTAACTGACTCTCTTTCAGCAATTAAAGCACTTAGAAACTTACGAGAATGTAGTAGACCTGATATAGCAGAGGAGATTTTTCTGGCTACTACATACTTATATTCCAGAGGATGTTCAGTATTAATTGCTTGGATACCTTCACATGTTGGCATAGAAGGAAATGAAAAGGCAGATAAAGAAGCCAAGAAAGGTAGATCTGATAAAAATCTAATAAATGTAGGGATGAGTAAATCAGAAATTAAGAGCTTAATTAAAGATTTAATAACAGATGAATGGAAAGCAGAGTGGGATAAAAATCTGAAAGGAAGACATGCATATAAGATGTTCAGGGCTCCAACAAGAAAATGTCAGATATCTAGGGAATTGAAAATTCCCAGTAATAAGAAACTTCTCAGACTACAGCTGGGAAAAGGCTATTTCAGAATAGAAGAACCTTACTGTGCAGGATGTCTTCAAGACAATAATATAGAACATTTCTTGTTAAAGTGTAAGAGGTATGACCAAATGAGAATACCAATATTGGATTATTTGCAGGCATCCAACTTACCTATAAATATAGAGGAGGTGTTGAGAATAGACAGACCTAGGGAACTGCATAATATAGTCAAACAATATTTAACACGAACACATGTTAATATATAGTGGCTGGGAATGTGAAGGTCTGATGCTGTTCTTACAATGCATATGACTTTTAACAGATGAAAGTCAATTAAATATCTGTTAAAGTCAATTATATAACTGGAACCATCAGGCCTTTACACCCCTCCACTTTAATATTATTCTTGTTCAGAGTGTCTTCTTGATTTTGTTCGTTTTTTGTTTTTTTTTTATTTTAATTTAATTTAATTTAATTAATTAATTTTTTTTAATTTATTTTTTTTATAATTTTATTTAACTTATAAGCATAATTGTGATTGTCCCTATTTACAATTATTTGACAGATGTGATGCCACTTTCTCATATCGGCAGTTGTTCATATTATTTGGAATTGAAAACAATATATATATCCTAATTATAACCCATCAGAGGTTGAACGGGATATTTTTCTTCATTAATATATATAAAAAAAAAAATTGCATACTTTTACAGGAAAAAAACATAAACACCCACGAACAAGCTTCATAAATTACATCTCAGCTAGGACTACTTTAGCCATACAAAACTCAGGTTCAGGGACAGCAATACTGTAGACATCAGACAGGTGGGAAATGCTTAGTAATGATAGCGACAGCAGCGGGAGAATAGGCTAGTCCATGCAGGAAACAATACGCACACAAACACGATAGTTAACATACATGCTCCACCAATATACAGGGACCAACCACAATTTTATGAAAACTTTGGAAGTTTGCTCACGAACACTTACAGGGAGCACAATATTATATTGGGGGGGGGGGGGGGGAAGACTTTAACTGTTTTGGCGGATATGGATGTCATAGGCGGAGAGCTAACAGAAACGACACACATCAGCTAGACATACTACAAACTATACTAGACGCGCATGGCCTACTAGACGCTTATAGACAACACACACCCTTATGGTATGGAAACCACGTACACAAAACACAACAATAGAAGATGTAAAACAACACTAGGAAACACTTACAAACACCAGATGGTTACGAACACAACGGATGTCTTCTATCAATCACAAACACCGAACACAACAAGAGGCATTAATAGAGAAAGCTATCCAACTAACAAAGCAAACAGACAAAAATTTCCCCTCCTTTACCACACGAGAGAGCGAACTCATCATCATCATCAGTTGCCATCTCCACAACGAAGGTTGGCTGTAATGGATCTCCAACGTCTTCTGTCTCTTGTCTTGGTGGTGCACTCTGATAGACTCTTTCCTGTCCATCTCTTGATGTTATCTTCCCACTTATAGCGCTGTCTTCCCCTTGCACGTTTGCCTTCAACTCTCCCTTCTGTTATGGTCTTCTGCAAGGTGTTATGCCTTTTTATGTGGCCAAAGTATTTTAGCTGCCGAACTTTGACCTCCCTCATTAGTTCTCTTTTCATACCTAGATTTTCTAGGACCTCCTTATTCGTTTTCATCTCTTTCCATGAGATACGCCCCATTCTTCTATATATCCACATTTCAAGAGCCTCAATTCTTTCTTCCAAATGCTTATTCATCGTCCATGTTTCTGCACCATACAGAAATGCAGAATATATATAACACTTTATGATTCTCAGTTTTAATTTATGAGATAACTGTTTGGATGTCAGTATATGTTTCATGTTGTTGAATGTAGCTTTGGCCATTCCTATTCTCTTCTTGATTTCTGTTTCACATCTGCCATCTTCTGTTATTATATGACCAAGATATACGTAGCTCTTGACTTGTTCCAAGATTTTCCCATTTACGCTTATCTTTAATGTGGGTTTATCGTCTCTCAGCTTGTAGGTCCTAATGCTCATTTCTCTTGCTCGTTTACTTGGTTTCTTGCATGATGTTGGGCAGTTCCTAGGCTGAGCAACTCTTTCAGTTGTTCGTTTGATTGTTAGCAGGTAGTGATCACTTCCAATCTCTGGCCCCCTCCAGACTCTTGCATCTCGGACATATCTGAATGAGCTTCTCCGAACAATGGCATAGTCGATCACTGACTTCTCATTCTTGGTTGGTTCACATCTAGTGTATGCATGTATGCGCTTATGGGGGAACTTTGTGTTTGTAATGATCAGATTCTGCTCACTGCAGAATCTAAGGAGTCGCTTTCCATTGTCATTGAGAGTATCTTCTCCATATCTTCCAATAACTCCACCCCATCTAGCATGGTCATTTCCAACTCTGGCATTACAATCTCCGAGCATGATAACTTCATCTAGGCAGTCATCCACTGTCCTTTAAAGCAGCTCGAAGAATTCCTCCTTGACCTCTGCTCTCTCATCCTCATTTGGCCCATACACTATGACCAAGTTGACTATGGTTTCTCCTTCTTTTAGTTTTACAACCATAATGCGCTCCGAGACAAAGTTCCATCCCTTGATACTATCTTTTTGATTTTGGGCCACAATGCAACCCACGCCCCCTTTAGCTCTTTCAGATATGGGTACACCACTGTAGAGCAGCATGTTGCCATCGAGATCCATGACTCCTTGTCATTTTTTCTTCGTTTCCGTTATAGCCAGGATTTCTAGTTTTGCCTTCCTCATCTCTTCCACCAGCTCCTCTTCCTTCCCATTTATACTTCTTGTGTTCCAAGTTCCATAAGTCGTAGTCCGTAGTCCGTTCCAGTTCGTCGCCTTTAGAATCAGTCCGGTTTTCTCTCTTGTATTGATCGTAATCATAGTTTAAGACAAACAGGTGATTGGCCTGTTGTGCCTTTGCATGGTGGAGGGGCTGCCTCCTTACGGCCTCCATGCAGGCCGCCCTCCTCCTTTTTCATCCGGGCTTGGGACCGGCATAGGCGGAGTTCAAAGCTGAAAACAAATAGGACAAATAGCAGATCTAGATGGGACCACGCAGACAGAAACACACAACATAGTACAAGCCTTTGAAGACTACTATAGAAACCTTTACACAGAAGAAAACGCCCAGTCACACATACAAGAAGCTTGCATGCACTTTACAAAGAAATTACCAGACGCAGACAAACAAAATCTACACGACGGACTGACACTTACAGACATAAGTCTTGCAGTAAACACTTTGCAAAACGACAAATCACCAGGACCAGATGGACTCACAGCAGAATTTTACCAACACTTCTTTCCTATCTTAGGTCCCCTTCTACTCAACGTATATACAAAGGCCTTCGAGAGTAAAGAACTCCCACTTAGCTTAAACATGCCATACATCATTCTTATTGCTAAAGAAAACTCCGACAAAACGCTCCTTAAAAACTACAGACGAAACCTACACTATACAATTCTAACAAACACTCTGACAAACAAACTAAAACCATTAATGGCCACCATCAGAGAAAGCTTTTCCACTCATATCTTCACAAAATATTATTGCATTGCAACATAGGTGGAAACTTTAGGAAATGGATTGAAATTCTTTACACGAAGCCTGAGAGCAAGGTTTTGGTGAATCATACATTTACTAACACTTTCAGGCTAACACGATCTGTTAGGCAGGGGTGCCCTCTCTCCCCTTTACTCCCAGAACTAGAACCAGAGCTAGAGAAAATTAGAAAAGACAGCTCAATTAAGGGCACTTTCATACCAGGAAAGGGTGAACAGAAGCTGCTTGCGTATGCAGACGACACCACCTTTTCCCCACCAAACGACAGGTCTATTATAAACATCCTAAACACATTCACAGACTTTAGCAAAAGCAGTGGAGCTAAAGTAAATGTACAGAAATCAACAATAATGGGCATAGGCAAATGAAAAAACAAAACAGCCTTTCCATTCGGACTTATACCAACAAACAACATCAAAATTTACGGCGTAACATTTCCCTAACACCCAAAGACACATGGCGAAAACTCACGTCACAAGTAACAGATATGCTACATAGATACAAATTCAAAACCACAACGATTTTTGGGCGAAGAATGGTAGTGAACACTTTCATTATTCCTAAATTACTATATATATAGCCACAGTTTTCGACCCTTTAAAACAGACCATCATAGATATAAACAAACAGATCAGAAGTTTCATTCTTAGTCGCATAATTTCCAGCAAAAAACATAAGACACTTATACAAGAAAAGAAACAGGGAGGGATTGCCCTCCAAGACATAGAGACGAAGATCCGGGCACTTCGAATCAAACATGTAGGACACATCATCAAACACCCAGAACAACACCCGTTAACACACTATTACATGGTACTCAGGCTCACCAGACTAAGACCATGAACAACTCAATGCCACAACATTTCGGCTCATTATCATAATTTTATAAGTCATGCATACAAGCCATTCATGGACATGGGCACTCATTTCATCAGAAGACAAATGTAATCTGCAAACACTTAGTCAAACTACAAGCTCCTCTACTATATCTCAGAATTAAAAGAGGACAGAAATATTTCAAAACAAATTATACTGACACGTTCACCAACTTACACAACCCTCACATCACTAGCAAGGCTAGAGAAGTTACTTTTAGACTTATTGACAACATGACACCCACAACAAAATCGGCTGCTCACAGATTCCAGCAAACATCACAATGTCAGCTGTGCAAAACACGCATCCAAGAAACTGAAGATCATATTTATTATACGTGTAGTAACAGTCACACTATGAGGAAGGCATTGTGGTGTCTGCCCATGCACACCACATGTTAGATTTATTGAGTTTGAGTTAGTGCTGATAAATGCGGCACTATTTGGGATATTTATTGAAAATGAGGCGCACCGGAGAAATGACGTCAGAGTTTGTGTTGATATGTGTATGGCCAAGGTGAAGTAAAACCTTGCACTTTGTGACAGCTGTGGTTTTTGGCTGTGTTTTCTTTTTAAGTTCCAGTATGGACCTACTACGAAGTGTGTACCTTCTGACAGGAGAGGGTTTGTACAAGAGCATGAATACTCTTGAATTAAAAGTAATATGTACGGAGAAAATTAATAAATAAGGATTAATCATGAATAACGAGTATGCATGCTACAAAGAATTTCAGTTATTAAAAGATGTCGAATTCGTTTTAAAAAGAAGACTGTTTTAGTTCCTCATTGGTCAGGTAGAGAACCTGTATGCGTGTTGTGATAGAGGGAACAAAACTATGAAAAGTGAGAGATTTTACCCGGGATGTAACGGGATAACGAGCAGTACTATGAGCGACCGCTGGAGCAATCAAATATGTATTAACTGTGGACAGGGGTAGCAATTTACCTATAATAATAATAAACGAACACAAAATATATTCGAACGGCGCCCCACCACAGATATGGGGGCTGTCGTCCGTTGGATTTGAAGGACATTTGAAGGTTGCTCAGGCTATTGGCAGACAGAGTTCTATGTTGGGACAATATCGAGAATTTTGATCAATCTATCGCTGTTCAACAATGAACATTTTATGCAGAGACAGCTGTTGGAATGCAACTTTGTGCAGACATGAAATTTACAATATTCGTATACTAGGTCATGCCCAGACCTGGTACCTTACTTGAGGATCAGAAAAAAACATTATATCCATGATGAAATCGTTCACGCTGATTTACCATGAGAGGAATGCTATACCAATCTGACGAATATCTTCACGGGAGAAATATGAATCTGCGATTTTACGAGGAGGGCGTTTCGCTGGACAAGTGGACACGGAAGTAATAGATCAAACCGTTAGGACATTGACAAGGTCACCTCATCAGTTTAGTCGGTCACTCGTTGGAAAATAACATTTCGTCTCTATCATTATATATTGACACTATCTCTACAATGTGTCTCACACGAGTAAAGGTCGGACATTCCCATTGAACTGAATACTCAGTGAACGATTTACGAGAACGTCTTCATATTTCGTCATCATGGTTGCTGATTACTACATTATAAGATTACTACATTATCCACATTTCAATTTAATATTGCGTGGAACGACCCATTGGAGTTACAGCGAAGAATGGACGCTCATGGTCGATTCAGATAAGTAATGTTATGTAACGTCATGGTTGTTGGTCCTATCATTGTTGGGCAAATCTCGCTTCTTTTGTGTTATATGTTTCTTTTCTTTGTCTCTTGCGGGCGACTGTTTAGGAGGCATTTTACGTTTCAGTGTCGTATTTCTATAGGTTGATTGCATTAATTTCTTTCAGGGATTCAGCATTTAGTGCTGTCGTGATTTCCGCTCTGTTTGAAATTAAGGCTTTCATGCGTGTTAGCTGTGCTGTGATTCGTCGTATTTTTTTTAAATTTCAATTTTGTTCGGGAATTTAGT
This sequence comes from Oreohelix idahoensis, assembly GCA_024509875.1. NCBI lineage: Eukaryota > Metazoa > Mollusca > Gastropoda > Stylommatophora > Oreohelicidae > Oreohelix > Oreohelix idahoensis. The sequence goes on from JAMPIV010019646.1 coordinate 1,082,757, forward strand.
CTGGCGTAGGTCTTTCCTGGCTATCTTTTGTAAAATTTACATTAATGATAAAAGTGATTTGTCGTTTTGTCTCGTTAATTACTGGTGGAAATTTTAATTTTCTTTTGTCTTAGAATTTTCGACTACTTACAATTTTGTCGTTTCTTTATTTTGTTTCCATCCATGTCTTTCGTTAGTCATGTCATGTGATAATTTTTCTTTGCAGCATGTATATGATAAACTATTTATTGATTAACTATAATTCTATAATATTGTTGGTGATATATCCTGCGATTCTTGTCGATAACAAGAAGCAGGATCATAAACGCTAATTATTATATTAATAAGCGTATAAAGGATTTGTGCAGGTGATATAGTTATATATATATTCACATTGTGACTATACCAATCAGACACACTATTCCATAGTGTGATGGTCTAAGTAAGGCAGAGGAGAACATAGATATTGATTTATTGTTTAGAAAAGTTATAATTTGTGGTATACTATCTATGGCGACTCTTGACTATTTTATTAAACAAGGCAAGGCGCTGGGTATGGAAGGTGATATTTTAAAAAATTTTGCTTTGACTGCATATGAAAAGGCAGAGGCAAAAGAAGAAAGAGAAAGAAATGAGAAAAGAGAAAGAGAAGAAAGAAATGAGAAAAGAGAAAGAGAAGAAAGGGAATTTACTATGGCACAAGAAAAAGCAAATAAGGAAGAGAGAATTCGTATAGCAGAAATCGCTGCGGAACGAGAGAAAATGGAACATGAAAAGGCAATTCGTTTAGCGGAAATTGCTGCCGAGGAGGCAAAATTTGAAAGGGAGAAAGCTTTTGAGGTTGAAAAACTTCGTTTTCAACAACATCATGGTTCCCATGATTCAGATAGTAATGGTTCATCGAAGAAGGCAATCACAACCCCTAACTTTAATTTAAGACTACCACCTTTTTCTCCTCCTCACGACGATATAAGTTTTTATTTATTAAGATTTCAGGAAAGAGTCTCTTGCTTAAATATTGATAAAGATTCGTGGTCTGGTGTTTTTTCGGGTCTCCTCACAGGTGATGCAGTTGGGGTCTATCTGGGTATAGACCAAGATAAAAGACATGATTTTCAGGTCGTAAGGCAGCATTTATACGCAGATATGGTCTGGATCAGGAAGGCTATAGACAAAAGTTTCGATCCATGTTACCGGTAGAGGGTAAAAATTTTGAGGATTTTGTTTCCTCCATAAAACTATGTCTCCAAAGATGGGTTGAACAGGCTTCTATCCCTAAAACGTTTGAAGGATTATGTGATCTCTTATTAAGAGATAAAATTGTTTCGTCGGTAAACCAGGATATTGTATCATTCTTACAAGAACGTAATCCGACTAGTATCGATGAAATGGAAAAATTAGGTCAACAATTTTCCGTTGCTCATCCAAACTTGTCATTGAGCAGAGCAAAAGTCTTGGACTCATCTACTGCGTGTGCTGCGACGCACGGGAGATCGCGCACTCGTAGCTTGGATAGACGATATAATCATAGAGAAAATAATCACACATCCTATAGGGGTAAATATAATTTTTACCATAATCGCTCACCTTCACGAGGTAGAGACAGGCATAATTTCAACAATTATAACAATAACCAATGGTATCGAAATAACCAGTATTCACACAACAAATATACGGACAATCATAATTTGTCACCGCGGGGTGGCCATTATAACAGGGACAACAATGGACATTCTCATTCAGACAATTTTTCAGATCGCAGAAGATCTCACTTCGTTAGAAGTCATAATAGAGCACGCTCACAAGCCAATGCTTGTCAGACGGTAGATAGAAATGTCAGTAATGACATCCATCCAACCAATAATCACGCCAATGCGTGTAACGTTGATTTAGAAAATTCTAATAATTGTACAGAATGTAAGATGTTATTTCAACCTGGAGCTACACCACGGCTTAAATGTGGACATGGCTTACCAGTGTTGTCATCTTATGACGGTGTTGGTACTCTCACTTTACATAATGGGTTTTTGTTTAACACTCCAATTAAAATTTTAAGGGACACGGGTTCCACAACGGTCGGGATAAGAAGGTCGTTAATCCCTCCATCTTGTTTCACTGGAACGTCAGTGAAATGCATAACTTTCGGAGGCACGGTAGAGATATATCCCATGGCCGACGTAACAATAACCACGCCATTCTTTACTGGGAAAGTTCGTGTATGTGTTCTCAACCAGCCTTGCTGTGACTTGATTTTGGGAAACATAAAGGGTATAAAAGAATGTTCTACTGATGAAATTTCTGCATGGGAAAGAGAATATCTTTCTTTATCCAATGCTGTGACTACTAGAGCACAGCTGGTTGCAGAAGCAAATGAACTTAATGATAGCAATAATATCCCACACGTGACAACAAGTCATTACATAGATAAAAATGCATTCATTAACCAACAAAAAGATGACTCTTCTTTGGGACGTTTATTCACTTTAGCTACGGCTAAAACTATTACACATACAAATAATGCCAGACATTGGTATCAATTTCATGACAATATTTTGATACGCGCTAGCGTAGTGGTTACAACACCGCTCTGGCGACCGGGTGATACAGGATCAAACCCGGGCGACGGCATTTGAGGATTTTTCGTCGACCGGGATTTGGACTGGATTAACTCGAGACCTGGCGAGAACATTTGAAGGAGTGTCGTCGACCAGGGACTGGCGGCTCCTGAGCCGACCCAGCTGCAATGGGTACCTCCGAAATCGGCGAGTATTTGCCTGAATGGCGAGGGACACCTGTCTCTGTACAAGAAATAAAGGGATACTCACGTAAAATCAATGTCAGGTTAGACATAAAATAATAACCTGAGATTTCGCCTTGAGTATTAGCGGGCGAACAAAAAAAAAAAAAAAAAAAAAAAAAAATACGTTGTTTTGACAATTATTCTTCGGTACTCAGACAAATAGTAGTACCTACGTCATTTCGATCACTAGTTTTATCTAATGCACATGATGTTCCTTTTGCGGGTCATATGGGGATTGCCCGCACAGCTTATAGATTGATGGCACATTTTTTTTGGCCAGGGGTTCATAAGGACGTCGCAACGTTTTGTAAATCATGCACTGTTTGTCAGGGAGTTGCTCATAAGGGTGCGCATCAGTTTGCACCCCTACAGACCACAGATATCTCTGTGCGTCCTTTTTATAAGATGGCTGTCGACATAATCGGGCCTCTTCCGGTGTTATCATCCAGAGGATTCCGCTTCATCTTAACTTGTATCGATCTATGCACCAGATGGCCTGAAGCCATACCTGTTAAGTCCATAACAACAATGTCGGTGACTGATGCATTATTATCGATATTTTCACGTATCGGATTTCCTGAAGAGCTTCTGTCGGATCATGGCACGCAATTCACTTCAGATATGTTCTCGGAAATTTGTGATGTGCTTCACATCCGTCATACATTGAGTGCCAGATTAAATCCGCAATCAAACGGAGTTGTAGAACGCTGGAATTCTACTTTAAAGCAGATGTTGGGCAAAGTAACAACAATGTTTCCCCATGATTGGGACCGGTTGATACCAGCGGTTCTCTTTGCGTATAGAGAAGTTCCTAATCGTCAAACTGGATTCTCACCATTTCAATTAGTTTTCGGGGCTAATCCAAGAGGACCAATGTCTATCTTACATGATTTGGTGATAACAAACGATGATAATACGGTTACGAAATCTAGTCACCAATATGTCACAGATCTACGTCAATGCATTGTGGACGCATGTGAGATTGCGACTGAAGCATCAGAATTAGCAAAATATAAGACTCGGTCGCGTATTAATCGTGATAGGAGATTAACATCATTATCGATTAACGATGAAGTTTTTGTTCTCTTGCCACTTAAAGGTGATCATTTGTTGGTTACGTGGCAAGGTCCTTTTAAAGTTGTGGGTAAGAAAACCGACGTGGATTACATCATCGACATTAGGGGTAAAAGAAAAACATTCCACACTAACATGTTACAACCTTACATTTCTAGACCTCTTCCACTCAAACATATTTGTGAATCTATCACAAATCAATCTCCGCATCTGGCATCTATTGCTTTAGTTGATGAAGAAGCAACTAGTTTCGCGGATGTACCGCTTGATTTTCCTGTGGTACCTATCCAAGCCTCTGAAACTTGGAAGGATGTAATCATTTGTAACGATTTACCTTCAGATCAGAAGAATCAGATTCTCAATCTATTGAAATCTTTTGAAGATGTGTTGTCTGATCTACCTGGACGAACTAACATTATTTCTCACGAAATAAAATTATCGGATCCCACTCCGATTAAGTTACGACCGTATGCAATTCCTTTGCATATCAGAGAGCAGGTTGATAGTGAGGTCGACAATATGTTGAAAATGGGGATAATCTCTCCATCAGATTCTCCATTTTGTTTTCCGATGGTAGCAGTACGGAAGAAAGACAAATCCATTCGTATATGCATTGATTTCCGTCGACTAAATAAAGTCACGATATCAGATTCTGAACCAATGCCTTTGCTGGAAGACCTGCTACCTCGTTTAGCTTCCGCTACGTTCTTTAGCAAATTCGATTTATCAAAAGGGTATTGGCAGATCCCTTTGACCGAAGAATGTAAACCATTGACGGCATTTGCAACATCGAAGGGTTTGTTCCAATACAATGTCATGTGTTTTGGGCTCAAAAATGCGCCTGCAACTTTTGTACGGATGATGCGTCGAGTATTTGGGAGCCGTTATGACCTAATATCTTATATAGATGACATTTGCATGTTTCATGACACATGGGAAGAACATGTAGATGGGATACAATCTTTACTCCAGACACTAAGAATACACAATCTCACAGCCCGTCCATCCAAAATAGAAATTGGATTCAAGGAAATTTCATTTCTAGGACACAAAATTGGCAGACATGTAATACAACCTGATGAATCTAATTTAAAACGCATACTTGATCTTACAATCCCAACTACAAAGAAGCAAGTACGGAGTCTATTAGGATTGGTGAATTTTTACCACAAGTTTATTCCAAGGTTCTCGTCTTTGACTGCTGTCTTATCTGATCTAACTAAAAGAGGTATGCCTAACAAAGTAGTGTGGACAGAACAATGTAACCAGGCATTACAAAACATTAAGACTCATTTTTCACAGTATCCGATATTAAGACTGCCAGATTTAAAAAGATCATTTATTGTTGTAACAGATGCTTCGCTCCACGCAATAGGCGGGTGTTTGGGACAAAGTTTTGATGGCAAGTTTCATCCGATCTACTACTTGAGTAGGAAACTATCGGAAGCCGAATCTAAATACTCTATTTTCGACAGAGAACTGTTGGGTATAGTATGGACTTTGAATAAACTTCAAAAGTATGTGGTAGGTACGCATTTTACTATAATGACAGATCAGAGATCATTAACGTATCTGCAAACCTGTAAATCACCAAGTGCAAGACTTACGAGATTTGCATTACAGTTGCAAGCGTATGACTTTGATATCGTCCATATAGAAGGACATAATAATGTAATCGCGGACACTCTATCAAGAGTAATACATTGAACTATGTAACTGTCCTGGGTACAAGAAGTGACAACAAACATTGTTTATGTTCATAATCAATTGATGGATAGATTATATAGCGATATTTTCGTAGCATTAATATGTTGCTCACAAGTTGTTGCCACATATTTTAACTGCATTTCACTCATCGTGATATCATTTCACTCATTACTTGAATTTGATTTTCCTTTTTATCATTATAGTTAAGTATAGTTAATGATGACCTGGAAACCTGCAGTTTCCAGTAGCGCGCAGGGGGGGGGGGGGGGTAATATGTGGTGTCTGCCCATGCACACCACATGTTAGATTTATTGAGTTTGAGTTAGTGCTGATAAATGCGGCACTATTTGGGATATTTATTGAAAATGAGGCGCACCGGAAAATGACGTCAGAGTTTGTGTTGATATGTGTATGGCCAAGGTGAAGTAAAACCTTGCACTTTGTGACAGCTGTGGTTTTTGGCTGTGTTTTCTTTTTAAGTTCCAGTATGGACCTACTACGAAGTGTGTACCTTCTGACAGGAGAGGGTTTGTACAAGAGCATGAATACTCTTGAATTAAAAGTAATATGTACGGAGAAAATTAATAAATAAGGATTAATCATGAATAACGAGTATGCATGCTACAAAGAATTTCAGTTATTAAAAGATGTCGAATTCGTTTTAAAAAGAAGACTGTTTTAGTTCCTCATTGGTCAGGTAGAGAACCTGTATGCGTGTTGTGATAGAGGGAACAAAACTATGAAAAGTGAGAGATTTTACCCGGGATGTAACGGGATAACGAGCAGTACTATGAGCGACCGCTGGAGCAATCAAATATATATTAACTGTGGACAGGGGTAGCAATTTACCTATAATAATAATAAACGAACACAAAATATATTCGAACGGCGCCCCACCACAGATATGGGGGCTGTCGTCCGTTGGATTTGAAGGACATTTGAAGGTTGCTCAGGCTATTGGCAGACAGAGTTCTATGTTGGGACAATATCGAGAATTTTGATCAATCTATCGCTGTTCAACAATGAACATTTTATGCAGCAGAGACAGCTGTTGGAATGCAACTTTGTGCAGACATGAAATTTACAATATTCGTATACTAGGTCATGCCCAGACCTGGTACCTTACTTGAGGATCAGAAAAAAACATTATATCCATGATGAAATCGTTCACGCTGATTTACCATGAGAGGAATGCTATACCAATCTGACGAATATCTTCACGGGAGAAATATGAATCTGCGATTTTACGAGGAGGGCGTTTCGCTGGACAAGTGGACTCGGAAGTAATAGATCAAACCGTTAGGACATTGACAAGGTCACCTCATCAGTTTAGTCGGTCACTCGTTGGAAAATAACATTTCGTCTCTATCATTATATATTGACACTATCTCTACAATGTGTCTCACACGAGTAAAGGTCGGACATTCCCATTGAACTGAATACTCAGTGAACGATTTACGAGAACGTCTTCATATTTCGTCATCATGGTTGCTGATTACTACATTATAAGATTACTACATTATCCACATTTCAATATTAAATTGCGTGGAACGACCCATTGGAGTTACAGCGAAGAATGGACGCTCATGGTCGATTCAGATAAGTAATGTTATGTAACGTCATGGTTGTTGGTCCTATCATTGTTGGGCAAATCTCGCTTCTTTTGTGTTATATGTTTCTTTTCTTTGTCTCTTGCGGGCGACTGTTTAGGAGGCATTTTACGTTTCAGTGTCGTATTTCTATAGGTTGATTGCATTAATTTCTTTCAGGGATTCAGCATTTAGTGCTGTCGTGATTTCCGCTCTGTTTGAAATTAAGGCTTTCATGCGTGTTAGCTGTGCTGTGATTCGTCGTATTTTTTTTTAAATTTCAATTTTGTTCGGGAATTTAGTCTGGCGTAGGTCTTTCCTGGCTATCTTTTGTAAAATTTACATTAATGATAAAAGTGATTTGTCGTTTTGTCTCGTTAATTACTGGTGGAAATTTTAATTTTCTTTTGTCTTAGAATTTTCGACTACTTACAATTTTGTCGTTTCTTTATTTTGTTTCCATCCATGTCTTTCGTTAGTCATGTCATGTGATAATTTTTCTTTGCAGCATGTATATGATAAACTATTTATTGATTAACTATAATTCTATAATATTGTTGGTGATATATCCTGCGATTCTTGTCGATAACAAGAAGCAGGATCATAAACGCTAATTATTATATTAATAAGCGTATAAAGGATTTGTGCAGGTGATATAGTTATATATATATTCACATTGTGACTATACCAATCAGACACACTATTCCATAGTGTGATGGTCTAAGTAAGGCAGAGGAGAACATAGATATTGATTTATTGTTTAGAAAAGTTATAATTTGTGGTATACTATGGCGACTCTTGACTATTTTATTAAACAAGGCAAGGCGCTGGGTATGGAAGGTGATATTTTAAAAAATTTTGCTTTGACTGCATATGAAAAGGCAGAGGCAAAAGAAGAAAGAGAAAGAAATGAGAAAAGAGAAAGAGAAGAAATAGAAAGAAATGAGAAAAGAGAAAGAGAAGAAAGGGAATTTACTATGGCACAAGAAAAAGCAAATAAGGAAGAGAGAATTCGTATAGCAGAAATCGCTGCGGAACGAGAGAAAATGGAACATGAAAAGGCAATTCGTTTAGCGGAAATTGCTGCCGAGGAGGCAAAATTTGAAAGGGAGAAAGCTTTTGAGGTTGAAAAACTTCGTTTTCAACAACATCATGGTTCCCATGATTCAGATAGTAATGGTTCATCGAAGAAGGCAATCACAACCCCTAACTTTAATTTAAGACTACCACCTTTTTCTCCTCCTCACGACGATATAAGTTTTTATTTATTAAGATTTCAGGAAAGAGTCTCTTGCTTAAATATTGATAAAGATTCGTGGTCTGGTGTTTTTTCGGGTCTCCTCACAGGTGATGCAGTTGGGGTCTATCTGGGTATAGACCAAGATAAAAGACATGATTTTCAGGTCGTAAAGGCAGCATTTATACGCAGATATGGTCTGGATCAGGAAGGCTATAGACAAAAGTTTCGATCCATGTTACCGGTAGAGGGTAAAAATTTTGAGGATTTTGTTTCCTCCATAAAACTATGTCTCCAAAGATGGGTTGAACAGGCTTCTATCCCTAAAACGTTTGAAGGATTATGTGATCTCTTTATTAAGAGATAAAATTGTTTCGTCGGTAAACCAGGATATTGTATCATTCTTACAAGAACGTAATCCGACTAGTATCGATGAAATGGAAAAATTAGGTCAACAATTTTCCGTTGCTCATCCAAACTTGTCATTGAGCAGAGCAAAAGTCTTGGACTCATCTACTGCGTGTGCTGCGACGCACGGGAGATCGCGCACTCGTAGCTTGGATAGACGATATAATCATAGAGAAAATAATCACACATCCTATAGGGGTAAATATAATTTTTACCATAATCGCTCACCTTCACGAGGTAGAGACAGGCATAATTTCAACAATTATAACAATAACCAATGGTATCGAAATAACCAGTATTCACACAACAAATATACGGACAATCATAATTTGTCACCGCGGGGTGGCCATTATAACAGGGACAACAATGGACATTCTCATTCAGACAATTTTTCAGATCGCAGAAGATCTCACTTCGTTAGAAGTCATAATAGAGCACGCTCACAAGCCAATGCTTGTCAGACGGTAGATAGAAATGTCAGTAATGACATCCATCCAACCAATAATCACGCCAATGCGTGTAACGTTGATTTAGAAAATTCTAATAATTGTACAGAATGTAAGATGTTATTTCAACCTGGAGCTACACCACGGCTTAAATGTGGACATGGCTTACCAGTGTTGTCATCTTATGACGGTGTTGGTACTCTCACTTTACATAATGGGTTTTTGTTTAACACTCCAATTAAAATTTTAAGGGACACGGGTTCCACAACGGTCGGGATAAGAAGGTCGTTAATCCCTCCATCTTGTTTCACTGGAACGTCAGTGAAATGCATAACTTTCGGAGGCACGGTAGAGATATATCCCATGGCCGACGTAACAATAACCACGCCATTCTTTACTGGGAAAGTTCGTGTATGTGTTCTCAACCAGCCTTGCTGTGACTTGATTTTGGGAAACATAAAGGGTATAAAAGAATGTTCTACTGATGAAATTTCTGCATGGGAAAGAGAATATCTTTCTTTATCCAATGCTGTGACTACTAGAGCACAGCTGGTTGCAGAAGCAAATGAACTTAATGATAGCAATAATATCCCACACGTGACAACAAGTCATTACATAGATAAAAATGCATTCATTAACCAACAAAAAGATGACTCTTCTTTGGGACGTTTATTCACTTTAGCTACGGCTAAAACTATTACACATACAAATAATGCCAGACATTGGTATCAATTTCATGACAATATTTTGATACGCGCTAGCGTAGTGGTTACAACACCGCTTTTTAGGATTTTTCGTCGACAAAATGCCGGAATCAATTTCATTTGGACTTGGACTGGATTAACTCGAGACCTGGCGAGAACATTTGAAGGAGTGTCGTCGACCAGGGACTGGCGGCTCCTGAGCCGACCCAGCTGCAATGGGTACCTCCGAAATTTCAGTACAATAGGGACACCTTTCTGTACAAGAAATAAAGGGATACTCACGTAAAATCAATTGTCAGGTTAGATTCTAGCGGGCGAACAAAAAAAAAAAAAAAAAAAAAAAAAAATACGTTATTTTGACAATTATTCTTCGTACTCAGACAAATAGTAGTACATACGTCATTTCGATCACTAGTTTTATCTAATGCACATGATGTTCCTTTTGCGGGTCATATGGGGATTGCCCGCACAGCTTATAGATTGATGGCACATTTTTTTTGGCCAGGGGTTCATAAGGACGTCGCAACGTTTTGTAAATCATGCACTGTTTGTCAGGGAGTTGCTCATAAGGGTGCGCATCAGTTTGCACCCCTACAGACCACAGATATCTCTGTGCGTCCTTTTTATAAGATGGCTGTCGACATAATCGGGCCTCTTCCGGTGTTATCATCCAGAGGATTCCGCTTCATCTTAACTTGTATCGATCTATGCACCAGATGGCCTGAAGCCATACCTGTTAAGTCCATAACAACAATGTCGGTGACTGATGCATTATTATCGATATTTTCACGTATCGGATTTCCTGAAGAGCTTCTGTCGGATCATGGCACGCAATTCACTTCAGATATGTTCTCGGAAATTTGTGATGTGCTTCACATCCGTCATACATTGAGTGCCAGATTAAATCCGCAATCAAACGGAGTTGTAGAACGCTGGAATTCTACTTTAAAGCAGATGTTGGGCAAAGTAACAACAATGTTTCCCCATGATTGGGACCGGTTGATACCAGCGGTTCTCTTTGCGTATAGAGAAGTTCCTAATCGTCAAACTGGATTCTCACCATTTCAATTAGTTTTCGGGGCTAATCCAAGAGGACCAATGTCTATCTTACATGATTTGGTGATAACAAACGATGATAATACGGTTACGAAATCTAGTCACCAATATGTCACAGATCTACGTCAATGCATTGTGGACGCATGTGAGATTGCGACTGAAGCATCAGAATTAGCAAAATATAAGACTCGGTCGCGTATTAATCGTGATAGGAGATTAACATCATTATCGATTAACGATGAAGTTTTTGTTCTCTTGCCACTTAAAGGTGATCATTTGTTGGTTACGTGGCAAGGTCCTTTTAAAGTTGTGGGTAAGAAAACCGACGTGGATTACATCATCGACATTAGGGGTAAAAGAAAAACATTCCACACTAACATGTTACAACCTTACATTTCTAGACCTCTTCCACTCAAACATATTTGTGAATCTATCACAAATCAATCTCCGCATCTGGCATCTATTGCTTTAGTTGATGAAGAAGCAACTAGTTTCGCGGATGTACCGCTTGATTTTCCTGTGGTACCTATCCAAGCCTCTGAAACTTGGAAGGATGTAATCATTTGTAACGATTTACCTTCAGATCAGAAGAATCAGATTCTCAATCTATTGAAATCTTTTGAAGATGTGTTGTCTGATCTACCTGGACGAACTAACATTATTTCTCACGAAATAAAATTATCGGATCCCACTCCGATTAAGTTACGACCGTATGCAATTCCTTTGCATATCAGAGAGCAGGTTGATAGTGAGGTCGACAATATGTTGAAAATGGGGATAATCTCTCCATCAGATTCTCCATTTTGTTTTCCGATGGTAGCAGTACGGAAGAAAGACAAATCCATTCGTATATGCATTGATTTCCGTCCACTAAATAAAGTCACGATATCAGATTCTGAACCAATGCCTTTGCTGGAAGACCTGCTACCTCGTTTAGCTTCCGCTACGTTCTTTAGCAAATTCGATTTATCAAAAGGGTATTGGCAGATCCCTTTGACCGAAGAATGTAAACCATTGACGGCATTTGCAACATCGAAGGGTTTGTTCCAATACAATGTCATGTGTTTTGGGCTCAAAAATGCGCCTGCAACTTTTGTACGGATGATGCGTCGAGTATTTGGGAGCCGTTATGACCTAATATCTTATATAGATGACATTTGCATGTTTCATGACACATGGGAAGAACATGTAGATGGGATACAATCTTTACTCCAGACACTAAGAATACACAATCTCACAGCCCGTCCATCCAAAATAGAAATTGGATTCAAGGAAATTTCATTTCTAGGACACAAAATTGGCAGACATGTAATACAACCTGATGAATCTAATTTAAAACGCATACTTGATCTTACAATCCCAACTACAAAGAAGCAAGTACGGAGTCTATTAGGATTGGTGAATTTTTACCACAAGTTTATTCCAAGGTTCTCGTCTTTGACTGCTGTCTTATCTGATCTAACTAAAAGAGGTATGCCTAACAAAGTAGTGTGGACAGAACAATGTAACCAGGCATTACAAAACATTAAGACTCATTTTTCACAGTATCCGATATTAAGACTGCCAGATTTAAAAAGATCATTTATTGTTGTAACAGATGCTTCGCTCCACGCAATAGGCGGGTGTTTGGGACAAAGTTTTGATGGCAAGTTTCATCCGATCTACTACTTGAGTAGGAAACTATCGGAAGCCGAATCTAAATACTCTATTTTCGACAGAGAACTGTTGGGTATAGTATGGACTTTGAATAAACTTCAAAAGTATGTGGTAGGTACGCATTTTACTATAATGACAGATCAGAGATCATTAACGTATCTGCAAACCTGTAAATCACCAAGTGCAAGACTTACGAGATTTGCATTACAGTTGCAAGCGTATGACTTTGATATCGTCCATATAGAAGGACATAATAATGTAATCGCGGACACTCTATCAAGAGTAATACATTGAACTATGTAACTGTCCTGGGTACAAGAAGTGACAACAAACATTGTTTATGTTCATAATCAATTGATGGATAGATTATATAGCGATATTTTCGTAGCATTAATATGTTGCTCACAAGTTGTTGCCACATATTTTAACTGCATTTCACTCATCGTGATATCATTTCACTCATTACTTGAATTTGATTTTCCTTTTTATCATTATAGTTAAGTATAGTTAATGATGACCTGGAAACCTGCAGTTTCCAGTAGCGCGCAGGGGGGGGGGGGGGGGGGTAATATGTGGTGTCTGCCCATGCACACCACATGTTAGATTTATTGAGTTTGAGTTAGTGCTGATAAATGCGGCACTATTTGGGATATTTATTGAAAATGAGGCGCACCGGAGAAATGACGTCAGAGTTTGTGTTGATATGTGTATGGCCAAGGTGAAGTAAAACCTTGCACTTTGTGACAGCTGTGGTTTTTGGCTGTGTTTTCTTTTTAAGTTCCAGTATGGACCTACTACGAAGTGTGTACCTTCTGACAGGAGAGGGTTTGTACAAGAGCATGAATACTCTTGAATTAAAAGTAATATGTACGGAGAAAATTAATAAATAAGGATTAATCATGAATAACGAGTATGCATGCTACAAAGAATTTCAGTTATTAAAAGATGTCGAATTCGTTTTAAAAGAAGACTGTTTTAGTTCCTCATTGGTCAGGTAGAGAACCTGTATGCGTGTTGTGATAGAGGGAACAAAACTATGAAAAGTGAGAGATTTTACCCGGGATGTAACGGGATAACGAGCAGTACTATGAGCGACCGCTGGAGCAATCAAATATATATTAACTGTGGACAGGGGTAGTGTTGCGTGATAAATTCTCGCAACATCGTTTTGTTTCAATGTCTGTTTTATAACGCAAGGGCAACAACTGCTTGGAATTTATAGTCACTTTTCTCGGTAAGCATTTGTCTTCTCGCGTTGGTATCGAATGCAGTTAAGTTTGAGCTGTGGTCATTTTGCGCTGGACTGCGCATGACTTGTCTTGCTTCTTTGTCGATCGGTTTCCGCCCACCACTAGTGGAGTGAGCGATTTGGAATGGCGAAAGAGATGCCTCGTTGAAGAGGGGATCTCCGCTATTTTTTGTTCTGTCAGGGATGTGTAGTCCTCTTAATGGATATTTCGTTTATTCGAGATAATACCTCTAGTGTTTCCCACATGCCGGGAGGCGTGATATTTCTGTGTATTTCATGAAAGCAAGGTAAATTGACTTTCTCATTAACTCTATCGATTTTGGGTCGTGAGCGATTTCGATTCATAGCCTGTCTCCGAAAGTCGTCGTCACGAGATGTTTTTTCCCAGCTCACATGTCGCTGCATTGTACTGCATCGGTTGATGCATGTACCAAGGACCATTACTTGCTACTTTGTTAAATGAACTAGGTTTGGAAAACCTTTATTATCTAGAGGATATTTTTGAGGACATTATTTATACTTCGGCAGACGTGTCTGTCTTGCTGAAGTCAAACTAAGGAGAGTGAACTGATCTCATACATCTGGTTATCTCCTGGCTGTTATAGAAAAGGATGGAGTTTTCCACCTGACTACATTTACAGCACTTTGAAATATAACATGCATCTGACTCATCATTGTAATGCTGTCTACCGTTTATTGCTGTATTGAATGTTGCTGTGATAATGACTGTTTGATGTGCCCACATATTCGCGTAACCATTTTGTCACTGTGGCGTCCACAATAAATAATGAAGAAAAACGTCAACAGCTGTTACAAGAATCATTGACTTTATACGTCGTGAGTTTACTGACGTCCTATGTGGATTGCCCTGTTATTGTTGTATGAACATTGTTTTGACTGAACACATCTACACACTACACAAAACCAGACATGCGGATACCATCCATCATCGTATGGCATCACGCATCAGGTAGCAATTTACCTATAATAATAATAAACGAACACAAAATATATTCGAACGGCGCCCCACCACACTAAGAGAGTAGCCAAGACGCTACAAAACCACCTCCTTTACTCCTATCTTTCTGCCCGCGTCTAGAGCGCTATGCCTCTCGTAGGGCAACTCAGTTGGTGTGTGCTCAACCATTACATCCTACACTTGGATCCTTCTCGTCGTGCCAGTGTGTCTAGTTGCCCTTAAGGCTGCTCTTGGCCGAGAGTGGTCAACTATCAAATGTTAATTGAAACTCGCCCAATCTAAGAGAAAAGCGTTATGCAACACACACTGACCACTCTTCTTAAACCCGGGGCATTCGATACCTCGCCCAAGCGATACCTATTGTATCTTCAATGGTTCTTTGTTGTGGTAGCCAGATCGTACACTGTCGTTTTCTCCAGAACACGGACATTCTTCGGCTTTCTTGAATATATGTATCTGTGTGCTGGTGTGGATTCAGCTTTTGCTATAAAATATTTTATATCATGTATTTTAGACAAATGTTTTCATTGAAATAGAAATAAAACCCAGGTGGTTCAAAATTATTTTTGCACACAGACAAATAAGCACAAATGATTTTTAAATTATTAAAGCAAGGTATGATTGTGTTTAAAAACAGGAGAACGCGTTTATATATTAGTATGCATATAATTTTGGTGTGTCAATGATGTATATCGTTTTTTGGTTTCCTTCCCACATATTTTGGGGAATACACCAAAATAAACCTTTTCCCATCTTTAGAATTTACTTTACTTTATTTATTACATTTTATTCTCTTACTTTATTTAAAATGTTTAACCTCTATTTACTTTTTAACTGTGCAAATGAAGGTGTGATTTTTCTGTGTATCAATGATGTATAACGTTTTGGATTTCCTTCCCATATTTTTGGGGGGGCTTACATATGTACTACATGGATGTCAGCAATGTTAAAATTGAACAATTATCTATATAAATAAAAGGCAAAGTATGTTTATATGTTCTCAATACAAAGCCGCATGCCTTATTATTTTTTGATGGATTTTGGCAGACAGGCACTTTAGTTATCGCCGGGGTACGCCATGCAGTTATTTTCTTATTTATATTGTAATTATGATATTATCATTAATTAAAGTATTTCGTAAGAAATGTATGGAAGTCATTTATTTATCAGTCGCAATAATCAAATATATACATATCAAATAAATATCAAGAGACGTAACACAAATATTAAAACTATTATTTTATGTTTGTTATTAATGACCATACGTTTAATTACTTTACAAGATAATTAAAAAAATTGTAACTAAACATTTTTACTTTAAAAGGAAATAGAAGGGGGAGAAAACAGTTTTCTGAGCATTTCCTCTTTTTTTAACTATGTAATTTTAATGGCACTCATTTGGCCAAGCGGAATTAAATTGGATCGGAGCTGTATCGATACATATATTAAACCATGACTGTTTATGACGGCTCGGGTGACAAGGGTTAACCCATGCAATAATGGAGTAGATACAGCAATAGACATAAGTATTATAACACCAAACCTAGCCTCTGCTAAATGGGAAGTACTGAATGACTCCAGCTCAGACCACTTACGCATAGAAGTAAACCTAAACGACAAATACAGAACTAGTCCAAGAAGCTCCAAACCTACATTCAACCTCAAAACAGCAAACTGGGAGTCCTTCCAATTGGAGCTAAGTAAACTAAGCATAGAACAAATTGAATCTAACAGTATAGATATATTTGCAGAAAAACTAACAAATGAGATTTTAAAAATAGCAGTAAAATATATACCAAACAGGAATATGTCTGATCACTTAAAACCAACACAAAAGGGTAAAGATAGGAAAAGAAGCAAAGATAAAAATCCAGTACTATGGTGGACAGACAGATGTTCAGAACAACTGAAATTGAGGGAGAAGGCCCTGATAAAGTATAGAAAAACCAAAACTGGAGAGAATTACACAAACTATAAAAAAAAAGAAATGAAACAAATAAATTAATATTCAAAGCTAAAGAAAAGAGTTGGAGTTAGTTTTGTCAAACATTAAACCATAGATCACAAGTAACTACAGTTTGGAGAAAACTGGAAGTAATTAAAGGAGGAAACAAGAAATTTAAAATCCCAACAATTAAAATACCAGAGAGAGCTGAAACAGATAGAGAAAAAGCCAACATACTAGCTAAATACTTCTATCAGGTTAATTCAATAGACAGTCTAGATAAGACAGAAATAAATATGCGAAAAACACTGCTAGAAAAATTAAAAGAGGAAAATATGGACACCACACAGGATGCTAATTGTTTAAATGCAGATATTACAGTAGATGAAATAGAAAGAGCTTTAGCAGGAAAAACCAATACCACTTCTGGGAAAGACATTCTGAGCTATGAAATCCTCAAAAAGGTACCAAATACAACTCTAACGGTGATTGCATCCCTCTACAACAAAATCTGACACACAGGAAAAATACCATGCTCATGGAAGACAGCAGTAGTCACTCCCATACTAAAGCCAAATAAGGAAACACATGATGTCAGCTCATACAGGCCAATATAGTTAACATCGCATCTAGGAACAATTCTAGAAACAATAGTCAACAGCAGACTAAAATTTCATCTAGAAAAGCATAATTTGTACAGTCCAACCCAGGCAGGCTTTAGAAGCCAACATAGTACAATAGAGCAACTGTTGAGGCTGGAACATGATGCTAAAACAGGCTTCAAAAGGAATGAAAAGACAGTAGCAATATTCCTTGATGTAGCAAGAGCATATGATGAGTGTTGGAGGGAGGGTGCACTTTATAAGATCAGGAAACTAGGTATAGTAGGCAGAACTTACAATTATTTAGAAAACTTCCTGCAGGATAGATACTTCACGGTACAAATAAAAAATGATAGATCTGAGGTGTATGAACAACAGAATGGAATCCCACAGGGATCCGTAATATCACCATCTATATTTACGATTATGGTCAACTACCTAGGCGACGAGTTTAAAGACCTAAAAAACAACCTATCTCAGTTTGCAGATGACGCTGCGATATGGAGAACGGGAAGAAACCTCCCATTCCTCTATAAAACAGTACAAAAACAAATAAATAAAGTATCTGACTGGATGCACAAGTGGGGATTTAATCTAAACGTTAAAAAACCATTGGAATGATCTTCAGTAGAGGGCGTGTAATTAAAAATAATATAATTGACATAAGCATTAATGAGCAAAAAGTATGCACAGCAAAATCAACTAGATTTCTTGGTATGTACTAGACCAGCAACTAAACTGGAACAAACACATAGACCTATTAGTGCAAAGCAGTAGGGGACTTATCAACATGCTAAAATATATGAAAGGAAGTGGTTGGGGAGCCTGCAATAAGACAATGTTAACACTCCTAAAAAACTACAGACCAATATAACTCTTAAACGTAGATTATAAAATTTTAACAAAAGCTCTAACAAACAAACTAAAACCATTCATGGCGACCCTCATAGTCATATACGAAGACCAGCAATGTAGCGTCCAGCACAGAAACATCCATCAACACACACATTTCATAAGAGACATAATCACCTACACACACCAGAAAGATTGTCAGTCTTCGGTTCTTTCCCTTGACCAAGAGAAAGCCTTTGACAGAATATCACACTCATACCTCCACAAAACATTACTACATTGCAACATAGGTGAACACTTCAGACAATGGATTAATATTCTGTATATGAAGCCCGAGAGCAAAGTGTTAGTAAGTCATACATTAACTAACACCTTCAGGCTAACAAGATATGTAAGGCAGGGATGCCCCCTCTCTCCTTTACTGTATGTTCTTGCGCTAGAACCACTATTAGAGAACATCCGAAAAGACACCTCTATCAAGGTGAACAAAAGTTGCTCGCCTATGCAGACGACACCATCTTTTTCCCACTAAACAAATAGTCTATCAAAATTATCCTACACACATTCACATACTTTAGCAAAGGTAGCGGAGTAAAAGTAAATGTTAAAAAATCCACAATAATGGGCATAGGCAAATGGAAGAACAAAGCAGACTTTCCCTTTGGACTAACACCAACAAACAACATCGAAATATATGGTATAACCTTTCCCTCACACCCAAATCGCACACACAGAGACACATGGAAAAATCTGACATCCAAAATACGAGACATGCTGCACAGATACAAATACAAAACCACAACAATTTTTGGACGAAGTTTAATTGTAAATACATACATTTTCCCTAAGCTACTTTACATTGCCACAGTTTTCGATCCCCCAAAACAGACTATCACGGATTTAAACAAGCAGGTCAGAGCATTCGTTTTTGGGCGCACTTTTTACAGCAATAAACACGAGACACTAATACAAGAAAAGAAACACGGAGGGACTGCTCTTCAAGACATAGAAACAAAGATCCAGGAACTCAGAATTAAACACACAGGCAGCATCATCAAACACCCAGAACGACACACACTAGCTCATTATTACATGGGACTCAGGCTTTCCAAACTGAGACCACTGAACAATGCAATCCCCCATCACTTCGGCCCTACGCCCTCATTTTATAAGTCATGCATACAAGCCATCCAAGGACATTAAAAAATAATTCACCAGAAAACAAATGCAATATATAAACATTTAGTTAAACTCCAAGCACCACCTTTACATCCAAGGATTAAAAGAGGACAGAAATATGCTATAAAAAATTACACCGAAACCTTCACTAACTTGCGCAACCCAAAAATCAATGCTTAAGCAAGAGAGGTCACGTTTAGACTAATATACAGCATGACACCCACAATAAAGCGAGATGCACATAGATCCAACCAGATAACAAAATGTCAGCTATGTAGGAAAAGCATCCAAGAAACAGAAGATCATTTTTTTTAAATGCAGTACAATCACACCTACAAAGAAACTACTGCAGAAAATCATCGATTTACAAACATCACAAAAATCAGATTTATACAAAGCAATCTTCTTAAACATTGTTCTGAAAGCAGCATAAAACATGCACACATTGATCTTGGTTATTTTATCAGAATTTCGGAATCAGATTTGGTGTTTTCGGAATCTTTCCATGTTTAATCATCGTATTTTCAATGCTGGCCATGTCTGCAGAATGGGAGAAGATCGGCTACCACGACAAGCATGGGAAACAAAGAGTCAAGGATCCAGACCCCGAGGACGACCCAGAGTCCGCTGGGAGGACAACATTAGACAATCTTTGAAGGACCGAGGACTAGAATGGAACCAGGCCAGGAGGAAGACAGCCGATAGAATAGTCTGGCGCTCTCTCTTCCAAACCTCTACACCTCACGGTAGAAGGGGAACGACTAAGTAAGTAAGTAAGTAAGTATTTTCAATGCTGGTTTATTTCTGCACATTTTTCGTCAGAAAGTTTTATCAATAGCCCCTGAGATGGTATCTCTTCTTTAACGAGGCAGCCTTGATTCGTAAAATGACTCTTTCTTTCCCCAACGGTCCTCCCTCCGTCTCACTACTATCTCATTCTCTGTCCATCCTAACATTTTGTAAGTCCGCTTTCTGCCTTCTGTACCCCCTCCCTGCCCCAGTCCCCCTATCCTCTCAAGTACTACAGCTCGACCCTTTAAACTACAAATTTATTCGCGGGAGGTCATGTTTGACCACAGTTCTAGATGTCGTTAAAGTGTCAATGTCTGACCTTGCCAACTGATCCCTAAGTATGTTCGTGGGAAGTCTTAGACGTTTGGTATTGCGCGGCTCATACCTTTAAATTCAGGAGGAAAAAAAAGGGAAAAAATAGTAAAAGGTGCAGTGAAATGTGCTTGTAATTGTGTGTATGTAAGCGTGCCCGAGTGTGTATAAATGTATATTTATATTTAATGGAATGTTCAATATGTCTTTTCTCCATCAATGAAATGTGAATAAAGCTTGTTGTAAGCGGTCACACAGGGACTACTTTAATAACCAAAACTATCCACTATGAAGTGTCTCTTTTCGGCACCCATTATTCCCCTTGTGGCGACTGAGACTCTTTCTTTTGTCCCAGGGGACGTCCTTTCAGATTATTTCACGACCCCGCACGATTTTATTTTAGCCAAGCTGGACTGAGGTTTTGGCATCATAAATTAGCGGAATCGGATACCTGCTCTTAGCGGAAGTAAATTTAAGTACCCTTTATTTTGATTATTTTCCATCAAGACGGATATCTTTCGCGACGGACTCTAAATCTAGGTCTTTGACACCCAAGGTCTCTTTCTTTCTTTCTTTCTTTCTTTCTTTCTTTCTTTCTTTCTTTCTTTCTTTCTTTCTTTCTTTCTTTCTTTCTTTCTTTCTTTCTTTCTTTCTTTCTTTCTTTCTTTTCTTTCTTTCTTTCTTTCTTTCTTTCTTTTCCTCTTCCTTCTCCTTTTAATCAACACTATCATTACCAAAATGTAAAATGTGTAACCTGGGAGTACTAAAAAGAGTGTAAATGAGTGTGTGCAAGGTGTGAAAGTAATTTTTTATTTATATTTTTACAGCTGCACAGTGTATTTTCATTGTTATGCTTATGTTCAAACTATTATTGTCAATGTTTCCATGCATATGTGTTTAGGAAAAAAAAGCTTGGATAAACAAGCACCGTCGCTTGAAAAGATGGTCAGACAGATTATACCATAACAAATTGTCGCTGACCGTCAAATTACCTGGCGTAACTTAACACGTCTTTGTGAAGCTTTTATGTGACACCTTAAGAGACACCATAAGATAAGAATTACTCCCGTAGCAAATACTGTCACAGGGGAGAGGCGTGTTAGAGACTTTCCCCATGTATGTTCCGCATAAAGAGTAAGATGTATGAAGAGAAAAAATGGAATGCCAAACAAAAGCGATCGGAGATAAAAATAAAGGAAAGGAAATGATACTGCTGTAGAGCTGGAGGTGTGAGAGATCACACAAAAGGACAGGGACAGACACTCCGTCACAAATATATCTACATAGTAAATGAATACTATTGATTACAAAAAAAAAATGTGCAATGTATATTTAGAGTACAAGAAAGGAAATTTTAAGTCTCAATGTTTATTGTGTTCCACGCCTCTGTGGAACACGAAACTATTACTGACGGCATAAATGCCTTACATAAATTCTTTATATAAATTTAAAAAAAAAAGAATGTATCTGTCACCGAATGAATGAAAGGAGGATTGTTTTTTATCCAGTACAAAGCAAGGCGCCCACGATTGAGGAAATAAAATGGAATCGGAAAGTGAAAGTGAAGGGTTTTAATTGTATCTTCACTTAAACATGTTAGTGGAAGTGTGACAGGTAGGCCTACTCCTACTACTTAAGCGCGAATAGCGCTACTCTTAAGTAGAATATTGTATTACAGTCTAGCTAGCTACTTTAGCACTAGTCGTAAACAAATGACGTCATCAAATCTGGTGTAGGGAAACGAAATAGTTAAGATCGGAACGAAAAAAGAAAGGGGAGTTAAGTCAAGGAGAAAGTTTTGGTTTACGGAGCGGGAAGGTCGACATGCTGTTTGTGTTGGATTTTGTAGGTGTTGCTGTCATTTTTGACGGAGTCATCTGTCAAGTTATTTGCTTATGTTTTTATCTTAAGAATAATTGTGTCTTTACCTGCGATGTCAGGTTGATTAGGGGTTGTCTTCCCTTGTTTATTCATTCATTGTGTTTGACCTTTAGGGTCAAAGGTAGACAGTTCTGGCGTATGCCCATAGGCAGGGTTTTTTTAAGCGGGAGTTGAGTTAGACTTCCGGCAAGCCGTGAAGTGTCCTGGTTTCTGAAGGGACGAGAGTCCATTGTGTTTTTCGGGGAGAATCTTCGAAGTGACTGCGATGGCAGTTTTCCCCAGTGAATCTCTGTGCGTTGGAATGACAGCAGAGTTCCTTGTTATATTCTGTGGATTCGGTTACAGGTAATACCGACTTTTTCCATTACTATGCTTTCGGTGGCAGAACATGTTAGAAGATTGCCTAGTCTGTGAACTGCAGCTCACCGATCCTCCATTTCAGAACTTATATTTTGTGCTCGAGGTAGCCATCCAAGACTATTAGTCTTTATATTGTCCAGAAATCCAGTGACGAAGATATATTGTGGGAACAGCAGATTGGCGGTATTTATGTCTACAATAAGCATTACTGCAGGGTTGATGGTAACCTGCTTATCAGAAGTACACTGCTGACGCCAGAACGAGGACTGTGTTTTCGGCTAATGTACTACAGCCTAATACAGTGCAATTGGCGGGGAATGCCAAGTTGCACCTATGTGTCAAAGTGATTAAGGTATCTGACGCGTTTAGTCAGTGATACCAGGGCGACGCCACGAACTGTCATTATTGAAGAACATTGTATTGTCCATGCACGAATATTCAAATGTTTACCAGCTTGTTGAATGCCTAATGTATACCTATCGATTTCCGGTCAGCATGACCTTGTTACACTGACTGTTCCTGTTGATACCATGTGTGTTCTCGTCAATAAATGTTTTGAAACGTGCCTGCAGGGTCCAAGCATCCTTGACTACTGCATGTGAGTGTATGGGTTGCAGGGTCTACATATATACGAGCCTAAACACATTCGCGCCTTCATTCGCACCCACACTCAGTTCATCATACGCTCGCACTACACACCTAACAACATGTATACTGTCTTGGGCCAGTGATCACCTCAACAAGAGAAAAAGACAGTTACATTTCTGGTGGACCAGTTACGTGGGCTCTTCTGATACATTTCTGGTGGACCAGATCTGTGGGTTTAAAAAGAACAGAGCGAGCAATTAACATTATTGGTGTCATTAATGGATCCAGAAATTTACATTTCTGGGTGACCAGCTGATAGGGCTATATAAATCATCCTATACAGCACTCCAGCCTTAAACAGACACCCCACCAGGATATTACAGTTGCTGTTACATGTATGATGTCTCCAGTGTTGTCCAGAAATTTACAAGAAGGACAAGTACACATTACATTTCTGATCTGTGGGTCTAAGCTACACACTGGACAGCTGTAACACACATCGCTTATTCTACACTTGCGAGTTTTGGCTGCAACAGGACAGAAATAGGTCATCAACTGTTGACCCAGATAAACAGTGCAAGCATTTATGTTATAATGCTGCTTGAACAACAACAGGACAAATACTGAAGTTGGCATCGAGGCGTTTGCTACGTGGACCATAGCTGCATAGAAGGCGAGTCACTATTTTGAACAGTACTGTTGGTTGTTACACTGACTGTTCCTGTTGATACCATGTGTGTTCTCGTCAATAAATGTTTTGAAACGTGAAAAAAAAAAAAATTTCATTTTTTTTTACAGGGGGGTTGTAGTAATATGTTGCTGTCATTTTTGACGGAGTCATCTGTCAAGTTATTTGCTTATGTTTTTATCATAAGAATAATTGTGTCTTTACCTGCGATGTCAGGTTGATTAGGGGTTGTCTTCCCTTGTTTATTCATTCATTGTGTTTGACCTTTAGGGTCAAAGGTAGTCAGTTCTGGCGTATGCCCATAGGCAGGGTTTTTTAAGCGGGAGTTGAGTTAGACTTCCGGCAAGCCGTGAAGTGTCCTGGTTTCTGAAGGGACGAGAGTCCATTGTGTTTTTTCGGGGAGAATCTTCGAAGTGACTGCGATGGCAGTTTTCCCCAGTGAATCTCTGTGCGTTGGAATGACAGCAGAGTTCCTTGTTATATTCTGTGGATTCGGTTACAGGTAATACCGACTTTTTCCATTACTATACTTTCGGTGGCAGAACATGTTAGAAGATTGCCTAGTCTGTGAACTGCAGCTCACCGATCCTCCATTTCAGAACTTATATTTTGTGCTCGAGGTAGCCATCCAAGACTATTAGTCTTTATATTGTCCAGAAATCCAGTGACGAAGATATATTGTGGGAACCGCAGATTGGCGGTATTTATGTCTACAATAAGCATTACTGCAGGGTTGATGGTAACCTGCTTATCAGAAGTACACAGCTGACGTCAGAACGAGGACTGTGTTTTCGGCTAATGTACTACAGCCTAGTACAGTGCAATTGGCGGGGAATGCCAAGTTGCACCTATGTGTCAAAGTGATTAAGGTATCTGACGCGTTTAGTCAGTGATACCAGGGCGACGCCACGAACTGTCATTATTGAAGAACATTGTATTGTCCATGCACGAATATTCAAATGTTTACCAGCTTGTTGAATGCCTAATGTATACCTATCGATTTCCGGTCAGCATGACCTTGTTACACTGACTGTTCCTGTTGATACCATGTGTGTTCTCGTCAATAAATGTTTTGAAACGTGCCTGCAGGGTCCAAGCATCCTTGACTACTGCATGTGAGTGTATGGGTTGCAGGGTCTACATATATACGAGCCTAAACACATTCGCGCCTTCATTCGCACCCACACTCAGTTCATCATACGCTCGCACTACACACCTAACAACATGTATACTGTCTTGGGCCAGTGATCACCTCAACAAGAGAAAAAGACAGTTACATTTCTGGTGGACCAGTTACGTGGGCTCTTCTGATACATTTCTGGTGGACCAGATCTGTGGGTTTAAAAAGAACAGAGCGAGCAATTAACATTATTGGTGTCATTAATGGATCCAGAAATTTACATTTCTGGGTGACCAGCTGATGGGGCTATATAAATCATTCTATACAGCACTCCAGCCTTAAACAGACACCCCACCAGGCTATTTACAGTTGCTGTTACATGTATGATGTCTCCAGTGTTGTCCAGAAATTTACAAGAAGGACAAGTACACATTACATTTCTGATCTGTGGGTCTAAGCTACACACTGGACAGCTGTAACACACATCGCTAATTCTACACTTGCAAGTTTTGGCTGCAACAGGACAGAAATAGGTCATCAACTGTTGACCCAGATAAACAGTGCTAGCATTTATGTTATAATGCTGCTTGAACAACAACAGGACAAATACTGAAGTTGGCATCGAGGCGTTTGCTACGTGGACCATAGCTGCATAGAAGGCGAGTCTCTATTTTGAACAGTACTGCTGGTTGTTACACTGACTGTTCCTGTTGATACCATGTGTGTTCTTGTCAATAAATGTTTTGAAACGTGGAAAAAAAAAAAAATTTCATTTTTTTTTTTTACAGGATGTTGTAGTAATATGTTGCTGTCATTTTTGACGGAGTCATCTGTCAAGTTATTTGCTTATGTTTTTATCATAAGAATAATTGTGTCTTTACCTGCGATGTCAGGTTGATTAGGGGTTGTCTTCCCTTGTTTATTCATTCATTGTGTTTGACCTTTAGGGTCAAAGGTAGTCAGTTCTGGCGTATGCCCATAGGCAGGGTTTTTTAAGCGGGAGTTGAGTTAGACTTCCGGCAAGCCGTGAAGTGTCCTGGTTTCTGAAGGGACGAGAGTCCATTGTGTTTTTCGGGGAGAATCTTCGAAGTGACTGCGATGGCAGTTTTCCCCAGTGAATCTCTGTGCGTTGGAATGACAGCAGAGTTCCTTGTTATATTCTGTGGATTCGGTTACAGGTAATACCGACTTTTTCCATTACTATGCTTTCGGTGGCAGAACATGTTAGAAGATTGCCTAGTCTGTGAACTGCAGCTCACCGATCCTCCATTTCAGAACTTATATTTTGTGCTCGAGGTAGCCATCCAAGACTATTAGTCTTTATATTGTCCAGAAATCCAGTGACGAAGATATATTGTGGGAACCGCAGATTGGCGGTATTTATGTCTACAATAAGCATTACTGCAGGGTTGATGGTAACCTGCTTATCAGAAGTACACAGCTGACGTCAGAACGAGGACTGTGTTTTCGGCTAATGTACTACAGCCTAGTACAGTGCAATTGGCGGGGAATGCCAAGTTGCACCTATGTGTCAAAGTGATTAAGGTATCTGACGCGTTTAGTCAGTGATACCAGGGCGACGCCACGAACTGTCATTATTGAAGAACATTGTATTGTCCATGCACGAATATTCAAATGTTTACCAGCTTGTTGAATGCCTAATGTATACCTATCGATTTCCGGTCAGCATGACCTTGTTACACTGACTGTTCCTGTTGATACCATGTGTGTTCTCGTCAATAAATGTTTTGAAACGTGCCTGCAGTGTCCAAGCATCCTTGACTACTGAATGTGAGTGTATGGGTTGCAGGGTCTACATATATACGAGCCTAAACACATTCGCGCCTTCATTCGCACCCACACTCAGTTCATCATACGCTCGCACTACACACCTAACAACATGTATACTGTCTTGGGCCAGTGATCACCTCAACAAGAGAAAAAGACAGTTACATTTCTGGTGGACCAGTTACGTGGGCTCTTCTGATACATTTCTGGTGGACCAGATCTGTGAGTTTAAAAAGAACAGAGCGAGCAATTAACATTATTGGTGTCATTAATGGATCCAGAAATTTACATTTCTGGGTGACCAGCTGATAGGGCTATATAAATCATCCTATACAGCACTCCAGCCTTAAACAGACACCCCACCAGGCTATTTACAGTTGCTGTTACATGTATGATGTCTCCAGTGTTGTCCAGAAATTTACAAGAAGGACAAGTACACATTACATTTCTGATCTGTGGGTCTAAGCTACACACTGGACAGCTGTAACACACATCGCTAATTCTACACTTGCAAGTTTTGGCTGCAACAGGACAGAAATAGGTCATCAACTGTTGACCCAGATAAACAGTGCTAGCATTTATGTTATAATGCTGCTTGAACAACAACAGGACAAATACTGAAGTTGGCATCGAGGCGTTTGCTACGTGGACCATAGCTGCATAGAAGGCGAGTCTCTATTTTGAACAGTACTGCTGGTTGTTACACTGACTGTTCCTGTTGATACCATGTGTGTTTTCGTCAATAAATGTTTTGAAACGTGAAAAAAAAAAAAAAATTTCATTTTTTTTTTTTACAGGATGTTGTAGTAATATGTTGCTGTCATTTTTGACGGAGTCATCTGTCAAGTTATTTGCTTATGTTTTTATCATAAGAATAATTGTGTCTTTACCTGCGATGTCAGGTTGATTAGGGGTTGTCTTCCCTTGTTTATTCATTGATTGTGTTTGACCTTTAGGGTCAAAGGTAGTCAGTTCTGGCGTATGCCCATAGGCAGGGTTTTTTAAGCGGGAGTTGAGTTAGACTTCCGGCAAGCCGTGAAGTGTCCTGGTTTCTGAAGGGACGAGAGTCCATTGTGTTTTTCGGGGAGAATCTTCGAAGTGACTGCGATGGCAGTTTTCCCCAGTGAATCTCTGTGCGTTGGAATGACAGCAGAGTTCCTTGTTATATTCTGTGGATTCGGTTACAGGTAATACCGACTTTTTCCATTACTATGCTTTCGGTGGCAGAACATGTTAGAAGATTGCCTAGTCTGTGAACTGCAGCTCACCGATCCTCCATTTCAGAACTTATATTTTGTGCTCGAGGTAGCCATCCAAGACTATTAGTCTTTATATTGTCCAGAAATCCAGTGACGAAGATATATTGTGGGAACCGCAGATTGGCGGTATTTATGTCTACAATAAGCATTACTGCAGGGTTGATGGTAACCTGCTTATCAGAAGTACACAGCTGACGTCAGAACGAGGACTGTGTTTTCGGCTAATGTACTACAGCCTAATACAGTGCAATTGGCGGGGAATGCCAAGTTGCACCTATGTGTCTGTTGCATGCATATTTTGACGCACATATTACAAAAATCGATATGGCTATTTAATATGGAAAAAATATAGACATTCATTCATTTGTGTATGAAAATGCTGTCTATGGGGAAAGCGAGATAATCCATGTTTGATTCACACTTTTGATTATAGGAGTAATCGTTCTGGATATTGATCCGGCGCAAGGATATTGCTCTTATATTTGTACTTTTTTTTAGGGCCAGAAAATAGATTAATTTGCTTATTATGTTTATGGCCTGAATTCATATGTATTACATATTATTAGTACAAGTAGAATCAGTCCTATATTGTATATTTTGGATGGGTAGGCGGGACTAGATTCTTGTTATTCCGGTCTAGCGGAAGTATGAGTTGTCTTGACAAGTCGTGATGAGTTCCGATGTACCGTGATAATGGCGGGTACGCACTTTTCAAAGGGCTGGTA
Organism: Oreohelix idahoensis; assembly: GCA_024509875.1. Classification (NCBI taxonomy): domain Eukaryota; kingdom Metazoa; phylum Mollusca; class Gastropoda; order Stylommatophora; family Oreohelicidae; genus Oreohelix; species Oreohelix idahoensis. Next base: position 1,111,732 of record JAMPIV010019646.1, read on the forward strand.
GATTCTTAAGGAAATATGATTCATGAAGTGGTTTTCTTCTAAAGGAGATGGTATCTCTACTATAGTTTATGTTAGAGACTCTCCTAAGGTACGGTACAATGTATAATTCGGACTCAATGTATTGCCAGACCCTATTTTGATGATCTCATGTCGATTCGACCTAGATGGAACATTTTGCTTCGTATCGCTAGGGTCGTGTTTTGTATCGACGAAGATGACAGACTTTCATACAGCGGTTATGGCTACGTGAATTAACCTGATCACCGTAGAGCTGTATGGAAACATTTATGAAATCATTTATATACCCATTATAAATTAACTCTGGCTTAAATTCTCCTTCCTATGAATGAGTGAACGACAACTCAGGGAGGCGGCCATGTTAGATTTCGGTCATCATATGTTTTGATCACTGCCAAGAGAACAGATTATTTATCCTATTATCGGACAGTGACAGGGAGATCTCAATCTTGCTAGAAACCCCCCTTTCGTGGTTTCATAATATATACTACAAACTATGGACGTCAAGTAACTTTAGTTATTTACCGATCTGCCTTCACTGACGCGTTTAGTCAGATAGGGGGATGTGGCCATAATGTATCATGACATTGAACTTTTGATGTACTGCCCATTATTTCTGAATGTGTCATGACTTCAGATCTGCTATGTATACCTACAAATTTATATGTCAACATACCATGATGTACTCGTATGTCCCAGTGTGTACGTCTGAATAAATTGAGTAAACAAAGATTCCAGCAGTCTGCATTGGTGCCTTGTAGACACAAGTGTATGAGTGGTTATATTGGTCAGCACACGAACAGTACACCATTCGCGGTAATCACACTCTACACTTCTACTCAATACATACACCATCCTGCGTCGGTTGAAGTGACCAAGTTTAGGGCCTGCTTCCCCTGGAGCCTTTGCCTTCCCTAACTCAGGACTAGGGTGAGTTACCCATTTACAGCTGGGTAGACTGGAGCATGCCTGATCTCAACAACACACCACTCTTCCTTACAGAGCATACAGACTGACACTTTACAGAGTGGGAAATAAACAAATAAAGAAGAAAGAAACTTTACAGTGGCGAGCCAGATACCTGGGTCCAGCTTACGCAGTTTTGTGTTGAGAATCACAGTTTACAGCTGAAAGAACATTTGTTTGAACACATCAACACCAGTAGGACAGCTATACAGTCGATGTCAGCTTGACCTGTATTACCGATAGGATGCTGTATCTAGGTCAGCGCTTGTTGACAGTTTTTCGCTGTACAGACAGTATTACACAGGACAGTGGTATCAAGTGTAGAAAATATCTGGAGCAGTATTGTTGACATTTCTCAACGTACAGAAGAATCACAGTGTTGTTGAACATAAAGTGCATAGTTCATCGTTGGATCTTCATATGCTCAACAGAGAAAAATTGACAGTGTAATAGTTTAAAATTAAATCTATTACTGAATAAAGTGGCAAGATATTAGTATTAAAATAAACTGTGCCTGCTTTACAACACTATACCTGCAACACATTCCATTCATGACATAAATTATATTGTATGCTATATGCTATTTAGGCTTACATGTTATTTGTTATGTATTAAATTAGTTTATGTTCTGTGTGACTAGTACAAGGTATGCCGAGTGACATTGGTCTGGTACTAGTATTCTATAGGTACACATTTTCTTAATTGGAAATTTGTTAGCAACAATTTGCTGCTATTTCTGTTAGTTGTGATGAGGTGTTCTTTTCTTCGTTGTTTTTGTTAATAATTTTGTGTTCCTTAGTTTTGTTTGATTTGTTTGTATAATTGTAGGTCTCATCTTTTCTATTTTTGATTTCTTTACACCCTTATGTTTATACACTGTGGCGTTATTTGTCTTGTTATCTTATTGCAGTTATCATCACGGATTCTGTGATCATTTTTTTTCATTTCTCCTATTTAATTTAATTTGATCTCTGCAAATGTTTTCAGATTGTCTTTTCTTGTTTGTCCTTTGTAATGTCTTTAGTTGACATATGACACAGGAGTTATAGTGGTATACACTGATAGTATAGTACAGATCAGTACTTTATGATTATTTTCCACAGGTACCCAAGTGATCTTTGATTACATTGAGGTATACAAGACCTTTGTAAGGCTTGTCTCCCACAGTATTTGAGATACAGTTATTGTTGTCCACAGGTACTCAAGTTATCATTGGTTATTACAAACCATACAAGTTTGGACTAAGACTAAGTCTATGGTATAGACTTGTCTCCCATTAAAGTGAAATAGGGTAATTTATTTACTTTTTCAGGTTTCTGATTTAAGAAGACAATATGTCTACATTAGATTATTTTATTGCACAAGGAAAATCTCTTGATAAGACTGGAAAAGACTTAGAACAATGGGCTGTTGCTCAATATGACAAAGCATTAGCTGCTGAAGAGAGAAAAGCTGCTGCTGAAGAAAAAAAAAGCTCTGGCTGAAGAAAAAAGATTAGAAAGAGAAGCTGCTGCTGAAGAAAAAAAAGCTCTGGCTGAAGAAAAAAGATTAGAAAAAGAAGCTGATACTGCTGCTGAACTAAAGAAATTGCAGATGCAAGTGGAGGAAAGGAGATTTGATGCAGAACAGAAGAAATTGGAAGCTGCTGCAGAACAGAAAAAATTAGAAGTTGCTGCTGCTGCAGAACAGAAAAAATTAGAAGCTGCTGCTGCTGCAGAACAGAAAAGATTAGATAGAGAGGCAGAAGAGAGAAAAGCAATAAGAGAACATGAGTTTGAATTAGAGAAATTAAAATTGATATGTATGAGTAATGTTAATCAGGCATCTGGTGGTAATGGTAAACCCTTTGTGTACAAGGTCAAGGTACCAGCGTTTAACCCTACCAGTGATGACATAACATTTTGGCTTTCTAGATTTGAACGGGCTTGTCGATCTCATAATGTTGACAAATCACAGTATGTGAATCAGTTGTCTGAAAATCTAAAAGGGGAGTCTCTGAGTAAGTTATATTTTGTTGAAGAGGCCGACAAAGATAATTATGATGCTGTTAGGGCAGCTTTGATAAAGAGATATCAGCTGTCTGAGGAAGGTTACCGTCTTTTGTTTAAAACAATGAGACCTGAGGTAGGTGTAGAATTCTCAGATTTCATCTCAAAAGCACGAATTACACTTTCACGATGGATTGAATTATCCAAAACAGAGAAAACATTTGATGGTCTTATGGATTTATTGCTAAGAGACAAGGTTATGTCTTCTGTAAATAAATCATTCCTAGAGTTCTTACATGAGCGTAAACCTGGTACAATAAAGCAAATGGAAGAATATTGTGACCAGTATGCCACGGCACACCCTGACATGATTCTTAGTAACTCTAACATTAAAGAGAGTATGCCAGTTGCTTCGGCAACAGAATATAATCAGAATTACTCACACAAAATCCAAGGAGCTAAAAATAAATTTGATAAAAAGGTTAATTGGAATAAGTATCAAAACCAAGATAACCACTCAAATCAGGGTTCTTCTTCGAAGAACTGGAATCGGGCTGATAGTCCTCGACACGCGAGGGGTACCCATAATGTTAGAAATTCTCGGAAAGGGAGTAGCTATAGGAACTACCCAAGTGCTTCATGGAGACAAAAAAACCAATATTACAGGGATACTCAATATAATGAGCGTGATGATTATGATCATGAATATTATGATTCAAACCCAAATAGGGGTTATAAAAGGGGAAATAATAATTATAGAGACAATTATAACCGAGGTAGATCACAACACAAAAGACATGGTAAATCTTATTACCAGGCTAACTCTGCACAACAGGAGTTCCACGACACCGATAATCAGAATAATGATAAAAAAGACTCCAACAGTGTAGCAAATTCCGCTTTCGATTTTGCTAGAGCATCTGAGTGTTCGCAATGCAAAACATTATTCGATCCAACCACAGTTTCTACTTTAAGCTGCGGTCACCCGCTTCCCGCTCTCCATGCGTCAATTGCGCATAATGGAAGGGGTGCTCTTGTCTTTAATAGGGGCCTAATAGATGGTACTCCGGTATCAATTCTTTTCGATTCGGGGTGCACTACCATTGGAGTGAGGCAATCACTCGTAAATCCTTCTCGAGCTACAGGCAATATAGTCAAATGTGTAACATTTGGTGGCACATTGGAGAAGTACTCCACTGCCATTATCAATATTGCTACGCCTTTCTTTACAGGAGAGGTGCAAGCATGTCTCTTGCCGAATCCGATCGCTGATCTTATCATCGGTCGCATTCATGGAGTGAAAGAATGCACTCCACAGCAAATCTCTAATTGGGAAAATGTTAATATGCAATCTGCTAATGCAGTAATCACTAGGGCTCAAGCTCTTAATATGCCACAATCTTCACATTCTGAAGATAATGATGCGCAGATCCAAGATGATGCCTTGGAGATTTCCCGCGATTCCTTTATCAAACAGCAGGAAGATGATCCTACTCTAAAGAAATTCTTTACTCTGGCAAAAAAAGGTGATCCGAATAAGGATACAAATCGTAAATCTTGGATTACGATGAAGAATGGCGTACTTGTACGTATGGTACAAGACTCCGCTAAGTCCATTCATTCTCAAATCCTTGTGCCTAAAAATATGAGAGTTAAAATCTTACAGCACGCTCATGATTCGCAGTGTGCTGGACATATGGGTTTTTCCCGTACTAAAGCTAGAGTTCTTCAATCTTTCTTTTGGCCTGCTGTGAATAAGGACATACGAATCTATTGTCGATCTTGTAAAGTATGTCAAGAGATTAAATCCAGAGGTCCACGCCATGATGCACCTATTCAGGCTGCAGACATTCCCATTCGGCCATTTCAAAAAATGGCGATAGACATCATTGGTCCATTTAAGATAAAGTCTGCTAGAGGACACCAATTTATTTTGACGTGTGTTGATATGTGCACACGTTGGCCGGAGGCTGTTCCTCTAAAGAGCATAACTACTGCTGATGTCGCAGATGCTCTTTGGTTAATATTTTCTCGTCTGGGGTTTCCAGCAGAAATATTATCCGACCATGGTACCCAACTCATATCGGATACCATGTCTCAAGTAATGTCGACTCTGAAGATAGAGAGATCGCTGAGTAGTATTTATCATCCTATGTCCAATGGGATGGTGGAACGTTTGAATAGAACTCTGAAAAACCTACTAGGTAAGATAACAGAAGATCATCCTCAGGATTGGGATAGGGTTTTACCCGCGGCTCTCTTTGCATATAGAGAGGTCGCCAACGAACATACAGGATTTTCTCCCTTTGAACTTGTCTTTGGCGCGAAACCGCGAGGTCCTATGTCCTTACTTCATGATCTTATAACTGCTGATAATATTGTCGATGACACAAAATCCTCTTATGAATATGTCATCGCACTTAGACACAAGATTATTGAAGCATGCAAATTGGCAACTGCTTCTTCTGAATTTGCGAAACAGAAGGCAAGGGAATTTGCCAATAAAAAGAGATGTTTGCGACAACTTTGTCCAGGTGACAAAGCATTTGTCTTGCTACCTTGTAGGGAAAATAGACTTCTCATTTCTTGGAAAGGTCCGTACGATATAATATCAAAAGTTTCCGATGTTGACTATATCGTCGATATTGACGGGAAGCGTAAAACCTTCCACATCAACATGCTCACGGAATTCCATGAACGTCCTGATTATTTACAACCTGTTTTCCAGGCAACGGACGATTTTCCAGTCCAACATGGACAGTACTCATCTCTGTCAGTAATACAGGATGAGGAAACGAGTTTCTCGGATGTAAATTTACCTTTTCCAATGATTCCTCTTCACTCTAATGAATCATGGAAAGATGTTGCAATTTCTCCAGAATTATCTCCAGGAGAGCAGAAACAAGTTTCTACTATGTTAGAACAATTTCAGGATGTCCTTACTGACATTCCTGGTCAAACTGATGTCATTCAACATGACATTATTCTTACTGACCATAGTCCTATAAGAGTCAGACCGTATCCTATCCCGATACATTTTCAAGCACAGGTAGAGAAAGAGTTAGATGAGATGATAGAGTTAAAAATTATTGAACCATCCACATCAGCATATTCTTCGCCGATGGTTATAGTACGGAAAAAAGACAATAACATACGTCTTTGCGTGGATTATCGCAAATTGAATCAAGTGACTAAATTTGATGCGGAACCTATGCCTTTACTAGATGAGCTACTTACGAGACTATCGAATTCTCATTTCTTTACTAAACTCGATTTGTCTAAGGGATATTGGCAAGTTCCATTATCCGAACACGCCAAACCGTTTACTGCTTTTTCGACGCCTAGGGGTCTATTCCAATGGAATTTCATGCCTTTCGGTCTTATGAACGCCCCTGCAACATTTGTACGCATGATGCGTCGAATCCTATCTCATCGCTCAGATGTCATTGCGTATCTTGATGACATCTGTCTTTTCAGTGATACTTGGAACGATCACTATAATGGTATAAATGAACTATTGTCTATCTTACGCGAGCATAACCTGACAGCGAAACCATCGAAAGCATGTATTGGTTTTAGCGAAATATCTTTCTTAGGACACCGTGTTGGTCATGGGTTCCTAAAAACAGAAGACCATAATACAAGTAAGATACTTAACATTTCTATTCATAAGACTAAAAAGCAAGTACGAAGTCTCTTAGGTCTAATACAATTTTATGGACGATTCATCCCGAATCTGTCCTCCATTATGTCACCTCTTTCTTCCTTGCTAAAGAAAGGGTCTCCTAATGTAGTCCATTGGACTCAAGAATGTCAATCCTCTTTGGATAAGGTTAAAACTATGTTTTCTACTTCACCTATCCTAGTATTGCCTTCTAAGGATAAGACATTTATTCTTCGTAGTGACGCTTCATCCACCGGGATTGGAGCTGCACTAATGCAAGAGTACTCTGGAACTCTGCATCCTGTGATGTATATTTCTCGGAAATTAAATGCCGCAGAGAAGAATTACTCGGTCCTAGACCGTGAATTATTGGCTATGGTTTGGTCAATCCTTAAACTGCAAAGATTTCTTCTGGGCGCGCATTTCATTGTGGAAACTGACCAGAAAGCTCTTACGGCTATTCAGAGTAAAAATCTGAAGAGCGCGAGATCAACGCGATACGTGATTGCTCTACAGCCATTTCATTTTTCGGTGCGAGCTATCCGTGGGTCAGAAAATGTGATGGCAGATATTTTGTCTAGATGCCCACATGATTCATAACTGTTATACAACTTTGATACAGTTGTTTCTATGTTGAAATGTGTACACATATGTAATATATCATATATTGATTGTAACACTACTTAGCGGTTCATTGATATTTATTCACCGCTGATCTTTCAATGTTTTTCGTCTGTGATGATCATGATGTTAAGATATCTTAGATGAAATTTATGTATAAACTAATGTGGAAATTGTGTCATTGCTAATATTGTAGTATGCGTTGGTGACACCTCTCTGGAAATATTAATACTTAGAGAAGTACCTTCTCTAAGGTCATAAAACTTATGCTTATCATCTGCGCATTGTTATTGGTGCGTTGTGAGCCTATTGTATGTTGCTCCTAGATGTGTTTCAAAAAAAAAATGTACCATTTTTTTTTCCCGAGGGGTGTGGTAATCTGTTGCGTGCATATTTTGACGCACATATTACAAAAATCGATATGGCTATTTAATATGGAAAAAATATAGACATTCATTCATTTGTGTATGAAAATGCTGTCTATGGGGAAAGCGAGATAATCCATGTTTGATTCACACTTTAGATTATAGGTGTAATCATTCTGGATATTGATCCGGCGCAAGGATATTGCTCTTATATTTGTACTTATTTTTAGGGCCAGAAAATAGATTAATTTGCTTATTATGTTTATGGCCTGAATTCATATGTATTACATATTATTAGTACAAGTAGAATCAGTCCTATATTGTATATTTTGGATGGGTAGGCGGGACTAGATTCTTGTTATTCCGGTCTAGCGGAAGTATGAGTTGTCTTGACAAGTCGTGATGAGTTCCGATGTACCGTGATAATGGCGGGTACGCACTTTTCAAAGGGCTGGTAGATTCTTAAGGAAATATGATTCATGAAGTGGTTTTCTTCTAAAGGAGATGGTATCTCTACTATAGTTTATGTTAGAGACTCTCCTAAGGTACGGTACAATGTATAATTCGGACTCCATGTATTGCCAGACCCTATTTTGATGATCTCATGTCGATTCGACCTAGATGGAACATTTTGCTTCGTATCGCTAGGGTCGTGTTTTGTATCGACGAAGATGACAGACTTTCATACAGCGGTTATGGCTACGTGAATTAACCTGATCACCGTAGAGCTGTATGGAAACATTTATGAAATCATTTATATACCCATTATAAATTAACTCTGGCTTAAATTCTCCTTCCTATGAATGAGTGAACGACAACTCAGGGAGGCGGCCATGTTAGATTTCGGTCATCATATGTTTTGATCACTGCCAAGAGAACAGATTATTTATCCTATTATCGGACAGTGACAGGGAGATCTCAATCTTGCTAGAAACCCCCCTTTCGTGGTTTCATAATATATACTACAAACTATGGACGTCAAGTAACTTTAGTTATTTACCGATCTGCCTTCACTGACGCGTTTAGTCAGATAGGGGGATGCGGCCATAATGTATCATGACATTGAACTTTTGATGTACTGCCCATTATTTCTGAATGTGTCATGACTTCAGATCTGCTATGTATACCTACAAATTTATATGTCAACATACCATGATGTACTCGTATGTCCCAGTGTGTACGTCTGAATAAATTGAGTAAACAAAGATTCCAGCAGTCTGCATTGGTGCCTTGTAGACACAAGTGTATGAGTGGTTATATTGGTCAGCACACGAACAGTACACCATTCGCGGTGATCACACTCTACACTTCTACTCAATACATACACCATCCTGCGTCGGTTGAAGTGACCAAGTTATTGGGTCACTGAACACGGGCCCGCTTAACAGTGAGCTGATTGAGAAGTAAGTGGGTCATGTGTAGGCTCATACAGTCTCTGAACCAGCACCAATTAACAAATACGTATTGCCTACAGCATTGGCAAAGCGGCAGCTACCTTTGCCCGCCTCACATCTTGTGTTTGGGGAAACTCCAAACTCAATGAAGACCAAAGCTGCGGTAGGCATATATAATGCCTGCGTCACCAGCAACCTCCTATATGGCAGCGAGACCTGGACGACCTATGCTAAGCAAGAAAGAAGGCTCAATACCTTCCATTTACGGTGTCTACACCGCATCCTCGGCATCTCGTGGAAAGATAAAGTGACAAATGTCGAGGTGTTGTCACGTGCTGGCCTTCAAAGTATGTATACACTGCTTAGACTTCGCTGGCTTGGCCATGTTTGCTGCATGGAAGATGGTCGCATCCCAAAAGATATCTTCTACGGACAATTAGCTGACGGCAAGAGAACAGTTGGGCGACCACAGCTGAGGTTCAAAGATGTGTGCAAGAGAGATATGAGGGCACTGGACATGGATCCAGCAACATGGGAGGATGAAGCTGCCGATCGCACTAAGTTGCGATGCTATTTACGGCGCCACCTCAGATTGGACGAAGAGAGGCTCACACAACACGCAGAGGAGGGGAGAAGACGTCGAAAGGAGCACCAAGAAAATAAGCAGCTGAGGGCTGTCACCTCAGGGGCGCATTTCCATAGTCAGTTATGACTGAAGGGGCTATTATTATTATTGCCTACAGTGTAAGTGATAAACAATACTGCCCTTGCATAAGATATGGAAAACAGTATTGCCTGCCTTTGCATATGAAAAACAGTACTGCTAGTATAATATATGAAAAACAGTATTGACTACACTGTATTACTAGCATAATTCAGATAAACTGTGCTGTAAGAATTATAGCAGAAAAACAGTGATGCCAGAGTTAAATAATAAAAGTAAGTGGAGTCACCAAGGTTGAAAGTCTTCATCATATATGAGTCAAGAAAACATGGGTTGAAAATAGAACATTTAGAAAATTACACCTCTTGCAAAAGCGAGTCTACAAACATGATTCCAACGGTCACACTTATAGAGAGTATTTTGGCGCAGTGTCCAACTTATACCGGTGGAGACTTTCTTTTGTAATTTAGCAGAGTATTCTAAAAGCACCCCACAGATCTCCCATCACTGAGTGACATACCTGAGCACCTTACTATTGTTTTGTGACGGGCCGTAAAGACGCCCCCTTCATGTTCAAGGCATATTTATCGCCCATATATTTTCGATGTGCGCGCAGCACGCTGGGATGTGAAGAGTCTTACCCAGTAGAAGATTTATTACTAGGCCATAATAAAGCCTAAAAATTAGTTATATTTGATAGTTGTGTGTTATATTAAATAGCTGTAGGTTTTATTTGTGTTTTCGCTATTTCTAGAGCGATAATCGCGTGTGTTATTCATATTCATTCATAACCCTCCACTCCCAAAGGAGCATAGGCCTTCAACAAACACATGCCAAGTCCTCCTGTCACGTGCCATCATCTCAAGTTCTTTCCATGTTCTCCTCATCATTTTTACCTCTGTTTCCAACTCTCTTCTCCATGTGCTTCTTGGTCTACCTCTGCCTCTCTTGCCCTGGGGGTTCCAGAACAAGGACTGCCTTGTAATGCTATCAACAGGTTTCCTCAGTGTGTGTCCTATCCATCGCCATCGTCTTCTTCTCATCTCTTGTTCCACTGGCACTTGTCCAGTTCTTGTCATCAGTTCCACGTTGGTAACCTTGTCATACCATTTTAATCCCTCTATTCTACGCAAGCACCCATTTATGAAAGTCTGTAGCTTTTTGGTTGTTGTCTTTGTTGTTCTCCATGTCTCAGAGCCATACAATAGGACTGACTTCACATTTGAGTTGAATATTCTTATTTTCGTGTTGGATCCTATTTCTCTTGATCTCCATATATTTTCCAATGCAATGAAAGCTCCTCTTGCCTTTTGTATTCTTATTTTGATATCGCTGTCTGTCCCTCCAACTTTGTCTATATTACTGCTAAGATATGTGTACGATTCTACATCTTGTATTGGTGTTTCTTCAAGTTCAACCCTGTTATCATTACCTGCATTTATTCTCATTATTTTTGTCTTTTCCCTGTGTATTTTCAGACCCAATTGCTGTGACCTCTCATCGAGTGTTTTCAATTTGTCCTGCATCTGATTACGGTTATGGGACAGAAGAGCCAAGTCATCAGCAAAATCCAGATCATCCAACTGCTTAGTCAGAGTCCACTGGATTCCATTTCTGTTGTGTGTCGTCGATGATCTCATAACCCAATCTATTGCCAGCAAGAAAAGAAATGGAGACAAGAGGCATCCCTGTCGCACTCCTGTTCTTATTCCAAACGGTTCTGTAAGCTGTCCTTCATGAAGAACTCTGCATGTCATGTCTTCATATGTTTTCTTTATTAAATTAATGATCTTCAGGGGAACTCCATAATGCCTCATCAATTTCCAAAGTGATTCTCTGTCTACACTGTCAAATGCCTTTTCGTAGTCCACAAATCCGATGTATAGTGGTGAATTCCATTCCAGACTTTGTTCAACTATTATTCTCAAAGTGGCTATCTGGTCTGTACATGATCTGTTTTGTCGAAAACCTGCTTGTTCATCTCTCAGTTTCTTGTCTATGGACTCTTTTAATCTCTCAAGGATAATCCTGTTTAATACTTTTCCTGGCACTGATAGTAACATTATTCCTCTATAATTTGTGCACTCTTGTAAATTTCCCTTCTTAGGCAACTTAACCAGATATCCCTCCTTCCATTCTGCTGGTATCTCTTCCTTTTCCCAGACTTTACCAAGTAATTTATATAACATCTCTGTAGCCGTGTCGATATCTGCTTTGATGGCCTCTGCTGGAATGCCATCAGGTCCAGATGCTTTTCCATCTCTTAGAAGCGTTATGGCTTTCTTTATTTCTTCCTTCGTTGGTCTTTCCCCGTTAATTTGTAGCTCTTCTTCTGCTGGCTGGATGTCCGGTGGGTTTAGTGGAGCTGGTCTATTGAGAAGGTCCCCAAAATATTCTGTCCACCTCTTCATTTGCTCTTGTATATTGCTGAGCAGTTTCCCATTCTTGTCTTTTATGAGGCAACTTGTTTGCTTGTATTTCCCTGTTAACTTCTTTGTGCTGCTATACAGTTCTCTCATATTTCCTTTGGCTGCAGCATCTTCTGCCTCTCTTGCCAACTCCTCAATATACTTCCTCTTGTCTCTTTTGATACTTCTTTTTACTTCTTTGTTTGCTTCTGTGTACACTTCTTGAGCCTTGGCTTTGGAACTTCTGGTTTTGCTTGTGTTTAACTCTGCTTTCTTGTTTTTTGTCTTTTATCTTATTGATGGTTTCTGTTGTTATCCATGCTTTTTGTTGTCTTTCCCTTTTCCCCAGTATTTCTTCACACGTCTCCTTCCATACAGTTTTGACCTGCTGCCAATAGTCTTCTGTATTCTCTACATCTTCCAGCTGTTGGAGCACTTGGAATTTGTTAGATACTGTGACCGCAAATTTGTCTCTTGTTTCTTGATTTCTTAGCTGTCCTACATTAAACTGTTGTCTATAATTTTGCATTGTTGCATATCTCTTGAGTTTCATTTTTACTTTGGCTATCAGAAGATGGTGATCTGATGCCACATCTGCTCCTCTATATACCTTTACATCCTGCAATGATGATCTAAACTTCTTGTTTATGCATATATGATCGATCTGATTTTCTGTTCTATGGTCTGGTGATATCCATGTTGCCTTGTGTATTCTCTTATGTGGAAACATGCTTCCTCCTATAGCCAGTTGATTTGAAGCACAGAAGTTTGCGAATAGTTCTCCATTTTCATTCATTACTCCTAGCCCATGTTTTCCCATGACTTCTTCAAATCCGGTGTTGACTGTACCTATCTTTGCATTCATGTCACCCATCAAAATTGTGATGTCTTTTCTTTTTACTTTATCCATAATTTCCTGTAGTTTAGTATAAAATGCTTCTTTCACAGACTCTTCTTTGTCATTAGTTGGTGCATAACATTGGATGACATTTACATGAATTTTCTTTTTAGCTGTTTTGAAAGTAGCTGTTATTATTCTGGGTCCAACAGCGTCCCATTCAATGAGTGCTTTCTTGCTTCTTTAGATAACATAGGAGCTACGCCTTCACTGTGGTGTGAACTTTCGTCTTCATGTCCTGAGGACAGCACCAATTCACCTGTGATGAGTTTCTTCCTGTCTACCCCCTTCCACTTTGTTTCACACATTCCCAGAACCTCGATTTTGTATTCCCTCATTTCTGCTGCTACTTGCGCCACTTTCCCTTGTTCGTTTAATGTCCGAACATTCCAGGTGCCAAATCTGGAAGTTCTCCTAGAAGAAAGAAGGTTAGTCAGCAACACAGACTCCTTTCGGCTTTCTCTGTGTTGCATCATACGCCTCCCAGCGAGAGGACCTTCCCCTGTCTTGGATGGCTGTGTTTTATTTTCTTTATTTGACTTGTCCATATTTGTTGAAGTTTTTTGTGGTTTAAATTTTTTTACAGGATGGGGTAACCGGCACCATGCTCAACCCTCCTTAGTCGCCTTCTACGACATGCTTGGCAGGGGACAGTGTTACTATTCTTTGCTCCCCTTTCGGGCCCCGGTAACACACGGGTGGTGTGTTATTTGCGTGGCGCAATTAATACGCGCAGCGCACTGAAGTCCAGTGATTAGCCTAATGCCTATATAAAGAGATAGCGAGCAGCAAACAGGCCTATTTGAAGATTCAGTCCAGACAAGAGAAAACGAAGATACGAGGCGCCCTGTGTGGGTAGAACAGAGACATGACACATTAGCAATCGAGCACAGGCTGGGTGTTTGTTTGGTTTGTTGGTTTATTTGTTTAATGTTTGCTTCGTGTGTATAAATGTCACTGATAGGGTTGTAGAAATAAATACAGCCCCTGCCACAAGAATCAGAGTTTTATTGTTGAATCGGGTCGGTTGCGAGTGTGCAAGAGAGTGATCAAATATCACAACATCATCATCATCTCGCCCCACCCTATCACAATATGCGTCGTCGACAGGATAGGCAGACAGTGACACTGAGCAAACAGCAAACGAACAAATATAACAAATATTGTAAACACCCAGCGGTGCGGTATTGCAGCAAGATGGCTTCGATCAATGTGCCCGTGAAGGTAGTATACGTGAAGGAGCCGGAGGTAAGGCTATTTGGTGGAAAGTCAAGTCCTACTTGGCAAGAGTTTGTGGAAGATGTAGAGGCCATGTGGAAGATGGCGCCCTTTTGCGCAGAAGACAAGGTAGACGTGATCTGGAACAACGTTATACCAGTAGTCTCTAGGGAATTACGGATACGTGGCGGAGCCAAGGCCAGCCCTAAGCAGTTACTCAAGATAGTAGAAGAAGCCTACAGTGAGCAACCACCAGTCAGTGAGATGACCAGGAATTTCCAGGCCATGAGTCAGGGACCTTGGAAATATGCTGTTTTATGTGAAGGTAAAAAGCCTGATACACTGGTGCAGGTAGCCAGTGTAGAAGCTCACAATGAAGAAGAGGCACTCAGAGCAGAATTATCCCTCCTAAAGTCCCAGATAGCACAGATGTCAGAGACCAGTTTGCCAGTACAAGAGGAGGTGCAAAGAGAGAAAGAACCAGGCCAACCGCGAGAACAGCCAATGCAAGATGAGGAGGTGTGTCCGCAGGAACCGCAACTAGCCCTTCTTGTATGTGAGAGTCAGGCTGTTGTCAAGGAAAGCTGCGAGCTGACAGCACCAACAAACGCAGCTGCACCGACAAGGCGAAAAGGGATTTGCAAGTGGTATAGTGTCCACAGGGGATGGGGGTTCATCACACAAGATGATGGAGGTATTGATGTATTCGTACATCAGACCAAGATCTTTAGAAAAGGATTCCGGAGTCTGGCGAGGAATGAATGAGTAGAATTTGACAGCAAACCATCGGTCCAGGGCATGGAAGCAGTCATTGTGTGCGGCATTGGCGGTCAAGAATGCAAAGGAAGTAGGAGGCGACCCATGGCACAGAGAAAGCCTACCAGGTTGAGGTGCTATAATTGTGTTGAGTTCTCAGGCCACATGGCAGCCAAATGCCCTCATGGCCCTCTCCCAAAACGATGTTTTAGATGCAAGTCTACAGAACACTTGATGTCTGCCTGTCCCTCAAGGAGCTCTTTCCATAGGCGTACTGCTACAACTAGGTTACCTTTAGGGTGCAAGCCAAGAGATGGCCACGACAACTGTCACACTAGGGGCGCCGACAAAATTGGTCGTCGTCTAGGGGAGGAAACCCGTCCTAAGCAGATATGAGGGAGTGCGCATCAGTGTCCAGAAGAGGAGACTCATCAAAAGCAGATTGTGGGGAATGTGGGCCACCGTCCACACAAAACGACTGTAAAACACGTCGAGAGCGATCCCCCTACAAAGTCGACAGCTACACGCACTGACAAGCAGATGTCACAAGCAAGCAGCGATGCGGCACAAGTAGGCAAATCTTCTAGACCACAGCAACTGCCAGCCCGACAACGTAGGGACATGACGACCAAGAGAGTTCCCAGCCGGGTTGTACCGATTACAGAAGCTCAGACCAAAGCATTGCCGCTCAGAAAGAGTCATGCGCAGCACCAACGATCTGAGAGATTTCGACTGAAGCGCCAGAGGTAGTGATGTTGTTTGGACGACAACAAAATCAGGAGGGAGATATGTGATGGGGCCGTAAAGACGCCCCCTTCATGTTCAAGGCATATTTATTGCCCATATATTTTCGATGTGCACGCAGCACGCTGGGATGTGAAGAGTCTTACTCAGTAGAAGATTTATTACTAGGGCATAATAATGCCTAAAAATTAGTTATATTTGGTAGTTGTGTGTTATATTAAATAGCTGTAGGTTTTATTTGTGTTTTCGCTATTTCTAGAGCAATAATCGCGTGTATTATTTGCGTGGCGCAATTAATACACGCAGCGCACTGAAGTCCAGTGATTAGCCTAGTGCCTATATAAAGAGATAGCGAGCGGCAAACAGGCCTATTTGAAGATTCAGTCCAGACAAGAGAAAACGAAGATACGAGGTGCCCTGTGTGGGTAGAACAGAGACATGACACATTAGCAGTCGAGCACAAGCTGGGTGTTTGTGTGGTGTTTGGTTTGTTGGTTTATTTGTTTAATGTTTGCTTCGTGTGTTTAAATGTCACTGATAGGGTTGTAGAAATAAATACAGCCCCTGCCACAAGAATCAGAGTTTTATTGTTGAATCGGGTCGGTTGCGAGTGTGCAAGAGAGTGATCAAATATCACAACATCATCATCATCTCGTCCCACCCTATCACAGTTTATTTTGTGAAAAATCCAGCTCTTCCAGTTGTTTCCTCCATTGTACGCATTTACTTGTAATGGCTACTCCACAACAGATGGAACAACAGATAGTACAGTTGCAGCAACAGAATCGGCAATTGCAGCAACATTTCAACAGCTGTCCAAACAACAGGCCATTAACCAGCCATTACCGGAATCTCTCGACTTTTCAGTACATGCATTACAGGAGATAACCTCTACCCTTCATACGGTAAACCAGTCTGCCAATTTCCAACATATCCGTTCGCTGGTTACACCATTCTCTGGGGAACCCTCCAAGTTCCGCCAACGATGGAGACCGCAAACGCATTGCATTTTTGTCATCTGAATCATTGGTAACAGGATCTCTCCGACGTCGCCCCAAGACCTATCCTGGGGAAATATTTGAATCCTTGAAGAAAGAACTTGTTCGTCGATATTCTTCGATAATCGATTCACAACACGCTTGGACATTACCTAGGCGCATTCGGCAAGATCGAAATGAGTCAGTTCAATTTTTTGCTGATCGTTTGCTCAATCTTTCAGAGGATGCTTTCCTGGATGAATCGGTTCCTTCAGCCAATATGGACAATCACCTTGTCGGTGTTTTTGTAGATGGACTTGCTTCAGACTCGTTGAAGTTACATCTCATACGCAAAGATCCCAAGTCCATTAATGAGGCCATCCAGCTGGCTGTCACTGAGGATAATGTTAAGCGTCGATTTCATCAACGATTAGGTCGGGATCCACATCTAGACGTGCCTCGTGATGAGGAACCTATGGACGTTTCGCACCTCCGCCGTTCCTGGCATCGTTCTGCAGGTCAACCTCAACAATTTGATCTTCCATCAGGGCCTTCTTATCAACAACAGCACTTCTCAACTCAACATCAGTCTAGACAAAGTCATTCGAGTCGACCACAACAGCAAGGGTCTCAAATACATAATGTGTCCACACTGACTTGTTTTAAATGTACTAGACCAGGCCATATTGCTCGTGATTGCCCCCAACGTAAGTCACATTATTACCAACAAAACTCCAGGTCCGGACATTGGAACAGCTTGAACAGGAGAAGAAATAGAATGACAATAAGAAATTTTATAGCAGAGATAAGACAAACAAAGATATGGGAGGTAAACTATAGTTCATGTAGAAATGAACGAAGTTGTGTCATGACAACAAAAGGAAGGCCCATATATACCCAATAAGATCGGGAACTTCTTTTTCTTCCTCTTCTTCATCACTCCCTGATGACTCTTCCCTCTCCTCCTTCCACCGCTATTGATCGTCAGCGTCAATTTTGTGATTCTTCTACCTCGGAAGATGATGTTCCTATCCCTGAAGTTGTTCATCGTCTTCGGTCCCGTGATGTTTATCGTGCTTCGCTTCCTCCCATCACCCCTGGGCCTCCCGCTGACTATCACTTGCCTCCCTCTATCTCTGTCCTCTCAGATGCAATTCTTCCTCCCTCTACTACAGCTACCACCACCCATTCCTTGGTGTCTCCTGCTATTCCACTCTCTGCCAATCCCTCGGTGCCTTCCGGCTTTTGCTCTCCGGTGGATTATGACTTCGAGTCCGCCACGGCCTCTATCCCCAGCACTAACGCTGAAGACAGTCTTTTCTCTCCCGTCCGCCATCCTCTCAAGAGGCATCTGTCTAATACCTCGGATGATTCTCCTCCCCACCCCAAGTGGTTTCGTTTGCCACAAAAACATGTCCGCCCTTTATTTCCTCGTTCCAGGCTCCCTGTACGCCAGCCTCTTAGTCCATCACGACTAACTCAGTTGTTTCCTTCTACTCTGCGTAAGCCTTCCAAACTCTCTAA
Organism: Oreohelix idahoensis; assembly: GCA_024509875.1. Lineage (NCBI taxonomy): Eukaryota > Metazoa > Mollusca > Gastropoda > Stylommatophora > Oreohelicidae > Oreohelix > Oreohelix idahoensis. Next base: position 1,129,937 of record JAMPIV010019646.1, read on the forward strand.
ACAATATCGTTCCCCTATTCCAGTTCGAACCCCTACAGTTAGTTGTCATCCTCCTCCACGTACCTTCGCCCTTCCTCCAGTCTGTCCACAGCCCATTCCCCTCTCTGCCCCCTCCCTCATCCCTCCCGTCCTGTTCCATCTCCTCATGTCATCCACATTGTCTCCTCTCCTTATCAAAGTCAATGTTATGATTCAAGATTATCATCCCAACAAGTTGCGAAAACTGAAATGCTCAAAATTATATCCCAGTCGTTCATCCCTTGACTTTCCAGTTTATTATCAGAGGGCGCTTCTCGTGCCAGTTACCATGTTGAAGCCGCCATGTTTTTTTGCTTTTCTATTTATTTTTTATTTAATGATTGAATAAAGCATTGTTTGTTAATTTTCATCATCTCGCTAATGTCAGTATTAACTTAATGACTTGTGTTTTATGCTTGCTCCTTATGTGCTTACATTTAACCATGCCCGATCTACATAGTCTATCTTTGTGTCTGCTCAATCATGATAGATGCCCATTTTATCATACCTTTTGTATTCCTATTGTTCATGTTAAAAATTTTTTTTCTCTCACTCACTCCTTTCTTGTTTGGAAGTCTCTCTATGTCTACCATCCTTCCCTCCTCTTCATTCACTATTCCTCCTGCTCTCCCTCCTACCTCATTCCCCTTTGCTTACCAACCTGTGCTTTACCCCTTGATTACAAACCCCTGCCATTGGAGTGTGTCATCCTACATTTTGCCATGTACTAGCCGCGTTTAGCCAGTCATATAATTTACGAGCGTTTAGCTTACTTAAAATGATACTTCCTGACTGTGTTGTTCTCTTTGATGATTTTTTTCCCCCATTTTATCGTTTTCTAATCAATTTCGAGTTGATAATTAAAACGTATAGTTAATTGTTAGCACTTATGTTTTTATTAAAGCAGTGCTTATTCATATATTCATTCTATATCTACGATGTTGTCCATGATCACCCACAATCAATGCCCAGTTCATTAAGGCTCTAGACGGCTGAAATTTTTACCTTGAAAATGTGTGCGTTAGCACGGCAATTATGTTATTGACGTAATTATTTTCATTTCATGTGTTTGAGATGTAAAGCCATTTTGAGCGCATCTATTTGCATTATGACTGTTAATGCCATTCATTATATATTTACGTTGTGTCATTTTTTTCGGGTTTTAGTTTTTCTAGGATGAAAATGTCTCCCCCAGGGATACATTTTGGTGGCCCCGGAATGTATGTGACAGGTAGGCCTACTCCTACTACTTAAGCGCGAATAGCGCTACTATTAAGTAGAATATTGTATTACAGTCTAGCTAGCAACTTTAGCACTAGTCGTAAATAAATGACATCATCAAATCTGATGTAGGGAAACAAAATAACTAAGACCGGAACGAAAAAAGAAAGGGGAGTTAAGTCAAGGAGAGAGTTTTGGTTTACGAAGCGGGAAGGTCGTCATGCTGGTTGTGTTAGATTTTGTAGCTAGAAAGTTTTAAGATTGACATGTATACTTCAAATGGATGTGAACACCTAGAGCTGACAGTGATAAGTAAAACAGTATATTAAATAGTTTTCAGTGAACGAGAATACACTGTGTTGTATGATTTGTACGGACAGAAAGGTCGAAAACAGGTAACCTTCTGACATGTCAACATTGGGTCACTGAACACAAGCACGCTTAACAGTGAGCTGATTGAGAAGTAAGTGGGTCATGTGTAGGCTCATACAGTCTCTGAACCAGCACCAATTAACAAATACGTATTGCCTACAATGTAAGTGATAAACAATACTGCCCTTGCATATGAAAAACAGTACTGTTAGCATAAGATATGGAAAACAGTATTGCCTGCCTTTCTATATGAAAAACAGTACGGCCAGTATAATATATGAAAAACAGTATTGACTACACTGTATAAGAGAAACAGTATTACTAGCATAATTCAGATAAACTGTGCTGTAAGCATTATAGCAGAAAAACAGTACTGCCAGAGTTAAATAATAAAAGTAAGTGGAGTCACCAAGGTTGAAAGTCTTCATCATATATGAGTCAAGAAAATCTGGGTTGAAAATAGAATCTAGAAAATTACACCTCTTGCGAAAGCGAGTCTACAAACTAGATGACTTGGCCACATCCGTCCTGTCACAGAAGTTTATTCTATTCAGTTTTCCCTCCTTATTTCTCTCCCCCCCCCCCCCCCCCCTTCCCCGTTATCACTATAAAAACGAGTGTGCATTATAATTTCAAGGTAGTATAGTTCCATTATCCCTTTTCCCCGTCTCCCTTTAATCATTACTATCATTACAAAAAAATGTACAATGTATAGCCCTTTTAAATGTGCAAGAAAGAGTTTTATGTAAATGAGTGGGTGCGAGGAAGTTAAAGTTTTTTTTTTTATTGTATATAACTGTTCATTGTGTAATTGTCTTTGAAATTTCTTTATGAAAATATGTAAAATGAACATGTTATGTAAACTCCAATGGAATGCGAATAAAGATTGGGGGGAAAAAAATATGCACTGGATGAGAACAATGAAAAAAAAAAAAAAAATTTGTGGAACACGAAACTTTTTTTGACGGCGTAACTGCCTTACATAAATTTTTATATAAATAAGAATGTATCTGTCACTGAATAAATGAAAGGAGGATTGCTTTTCATCCAGTACAAAGCAAGGCGACCACGATTGAGGAAATAAAATGGAATCGGAAAGTGAAAGTCAGTGTTACTTTAGAAAGCAAAACGGGAAAGAAGGGTTTTAATTGTATCTTCACTTAAACATTTTAGTGGAAGTTTTGTCTATTCAGTTTTTCCCTCCTTATTTCTCTTTCCCCCCCCCCCCCCCCCTCATCACTATAAAAACGAGTGTGCATTATAATTTCAAGAACAAGGTAGTGTAGTTCCTTTTCCCCGTCTCCCTTTAATCACTACTATCATTAAAAAAAAATGTACAATGTATAACCCTTTTAAATTTGCAAGAAAGAGTTTATTTTGTAAATGAATGGGTGCGAGGAAGTGAATTTTTTTTTTCCTATACAACTGTTCATTGTGTAATTGTCTTTTCACTGAAATGTCTTTAAAAAATATGTAAAATGAACATGTTTTGTAAACTCAAATGGAATGCGAATAAAGATTGAAAAAAAAAAAATTCAGTTTTTCCCTTCTTTCTTTTCCTCTTCCTTCTTTTAATCAACACTATCATTACCAAAATGTAAAATGTGTAACCTGGGAGTACTAGAAAGAGTGTAAATGAGTGTGTGCAAGGTGTGAAAGTAATTTTTTTATTTATATTTTTACAGCTGCACAGTGTATTTTCATTGTTATGCTTATGTTCAAACTATTATTGTCAATGTTTCCATGCATATGTGTTTAGGAAAAAAAAAAAAAAAAGCTTGGATAAACAAGCACCGTCGCTTGAAAAGATGGTCAGACAGATTATACCATAACATATTGTCGCTGACCGTCAAATTACCTGGCGTAACTTAACACGTCTTTGTGAAGCGTTTAAGTGACACCGTAAGATAAGAATTACTCCCGTAGCAAATACTGCCACAGGGGAGAGGCGTGTTAGAGACTTTCCCCATGTATGTTCAGCATAAAGAGTAAGATGTATGAAGAGAAAAAATGGAATGCCAAACAAAAGCGATCGGAGATAAAAATAAAGGAAAGGAAATGATACTGCTGTAGAGCTGGAGGTGTGAGAGATCACACAAAAGGACAGGGACAGACACTCCGTCACAAATATATCTACATAGTAAATGAATACTATTGATTACAACAACGAAAAATGTGCAATGTATATTTAGAGTACAAGAAAGGAAATTTTAAGTCTCAATGTTTATTGTGTTCCACGCCTCTGTGGAACACGAAACTATTACTGACGGCGTAACTGCCTTACATAAATTCTTTATATAAATTTAAAAAAAAAAAGAATGTATCTGTCACCGAATGAATGAAAGGAGGATTGTTTTTCATCCAGTACAAAGCAAGGCGCCCACGATTGAGGAAATAAAATGGAATCGGAAAGTGAAAGTTAGCGTTACTTTAGAAAGCAAAACGGGAAAGAAGGGTTTTTAATTGTATCTTCACTTAAACATTTTAGTGGAAATTTATTCTATTCAGTTTTTCCCTCCTTTTTTCCCCCCCCCCCCCCCTTCCCCGTTATCACTATAAAAACGAGTGTGCATTATAATTTCAAGGTAGTATGGTTCCATTATCCCTTTTCCCCGTCTCCCTTTAATCACTACTACCATTACAAAAAAAATGTACAATGTATAACCCTTTTAAATGTGCAATAAAGAGATTTTTGTAAATGAGTGGGTGCGAGGAAGTGAAAGTTTAAAAAAATATATATATACAGTATAACTGTTCATTGTGTAATTGTCTTTTCACTGAAATTTCTTTATGAAAATGTGTAAAATGAACATGTTTTGTAAACTCCAATGGAATGCGAATAAAGATTGAAAAAAAAAGAGGGTCTTCTATAATTGTGCATGTGCCAGTCTCAAACGGGTTGCGCCTCGTCAAAGTATGGCAATATTTAAGTTTTATTTTTGGCACCTAAAAAATATACTAGCTAAAAGTACACCCAAAGAAAAATCTTTATTTAACATTGTCACGTGACTGATAATTTATTTTACCATTTCGTTCCATCTGTTATTAACTCTTTTAATGTTCTGTTTTCCTAGACATTTTGTATTTCTTTTCTTTCATTTTTTCACCTTTTCAAACCCCACCCGACGGTTGGTTACGTTCTGGCTGGCCTTCAGAATAAATTCCAGCTGCAGTCAGCGTAGCGGTAACGTAATGTTATCTAAACGCACCTGTGGTCCGTCCGAACAGGGGGAATTTCTCTGGTCGCGCTAAGCCTTTGATCACGAGCGAGAGACGGTTTCTGTGAAAGAAACCGCTTGTCTGTGGGAGGTAACTTCTGCAGGTGGTCTCTGTGTTTCGCCTTCAGAACGCATTAGTGATCATAATATTATGTCTATCGGGGAAATTTTCTCAAAGTTGTTGCTTCTGGAACCTTTTGTCTTACTCTCGATTACGTCTTTCGCCGAACATCTGTAGAAATATGCAGGCCAGGTGTCCGGGGGGAGCGTCCTTTGTAATCTATAAGAGTAGACGGGTTTAATAAGCCAACACACTCGTGAATATTCCTGGCCCGTAGATGACCATATGAGAGTTAGGCAGAGTTAGCACTGCAGAACTAGAATGTGTTTGCCTATGTTCTAGTCGTTTTCGGGGTGAGTTGACATATCTTATAATTATAATAATATATATTCATGTTAGTTTTATATATCTGATAGGAAAGTGACTTAAATTCATTTATGAGGACTTCTCCTAGTAATTTAGTTCAGTGATAATGTAGCGCTGTCTACGGCCTTAGTTAAGTGGTGCTTAAACAGTCAGGTGTCAGTGTTATGGTTTATCATGGGTTAAATGTTAAACTTACAATAACAGATACTAGGCGTAGAATCAGTTCATACAATGCTTACCATTGGGTTAAGAGTCAGCAAAATTAACTGTCATTTCTGCAAGATAAGGTCAGAAGTGTGGATCATTCACTTAACACTGAATTATGGGAGAAAGTCACTTATTCCTTTTTGATAGATACTTCTAGTGGCAAGTGAGAATCATTTTATGCTTACTTGTGTGGCTAGGCACTAGTCTATAACTTTCACAGAAAGCAGTCACCAGGCATAGATATAATTATATCTTATGATTCAGCCCCAACTGTATTATTATAGCAAGAACATTGCATTTTCTATGTACTCATTTGTGGAATGTTAATATATTTCCCCAAGGGGACATATGATTTATTTGTGTAATGTCACATGCTGTAATCTGTTTATGTAAATTCATTTAATGTTGTAAGATGAATAAGCATATTCATTTAACTGTAACTGCAAGGTTAGGTTTCCTGTATGTTTAGTTGGAAGAAGAGGAGTAGATTGTTGCTGTCAGAACGATTACTGACAGGTACATGGGTGTACAAAAGATATTAAGCCTATGCGGGCACATGCTATAATTGATAGAATGGAAGGAGCGGAGCATGACTAGGTTATAAAACATTAGATTGATTTTGTTGTTGCTTGATGTAAAGGGTGTCTTTTTTGGGTCTCAGTTTCAGGGAGATCGAATCGCTAGAGCAGACTCCAGTCAGGCGAAGAACGTCATGTTCTCTTCGATCTAGAGGGTTTCGGAATACCGCTAGCGTCACGAGTCGTCAACCCCCGTTCCTGAATCAAAACCCCTTTTGTCAACGCCAAGTAAAGCTCACGCAGTGAAACGAGCCAACGCTAAATCTGGAACCACCTAATGCAGTAGTAGTTCTCTACTCGCCCATTGGATTACCAATCAGAGCATTTCTATAGCAGAATCTGATATCACCCGACTTTGTGTGCCTAAACGGGGCACTCAGCAAACCACAGCCAAACCAGTTTAAACAGGATTTACAGCCAAGCAAGCAATAGCGCCGGATAAGAGCGCCTGGGACTCCTTGTCCTCAACTAACTTCGTCATGTGTATTTCTGGGTTTATGTAGAACTTCGCACGTATGAGCAGCCATCTATGGACAGAGTTCCAGCCCCCCTCACGCAAGTAGCGGTCACCAACGTATAGCACCTACAAGGAAAGTTATGCAGTCTATTTAAATCATCTTGAAGGATATATGCACGTAAGACACTTTCTGGAGCTAGCACATTTGGTCCCACGAAAGCGGACAGGCTGTCGCTCAGTTCGTTTAATTGGTCAGCAGGAGATAAACAGCGTCTTCCAGTTTTCCCTCACGCATTTAAGGTCACCAAAGCATAGCACCATCAAGGAAAGTTTGGTATTTCACTTCATTCATCTTGAAGGATATTTATCTGTAAGACACTTTCTGGAGCTAGCTTCTGGTCCCACGAAAGCGGACAGGCTGACACGCAGTTTATTCATTTAGTAAAACGGAGGTAAAGAGAGTCTTCCAGCCCACCTCGCGCAAGTAGGGAGGAGTCACCAATGATAGCGCCTATACAGTGATTTTATTCAGGTTAATTCCATCACCCATGGAGGATATGTACGAAAAAAAACCACTTACTGGAGCTAGTTCATCTGGTCCCCGAAAGCGGACGGACTGACACTCGATTTATTTACCTCTCCGTGTTCTACAGGTTTTATGAGTGTTGGTGGTGTGTGTGTTTTTGCATTATTGTGGTTATTGATGATTATGTTGATTATTGATGTAATTTTATGTTGTTGGTGATGAAATGCATTATTTTCATACATGCTTCTTCATTTAATAAAGCTTACACCTTTATTAATGCGCTGTTCACGACCCTTCCATCCATAATTAACTTGTTTTAGCTCTTTACTATAATCTCTATGTTTGATAAGAGAAAAGAGTGAGAGCAGGAGGTGCTTAGACAGTAAAAGTGAGTTGAGGCTTGGAGAGAGAGATCATTTTGATAAATCTTCTTCCAGGTTGTCTCAAGTCCATCTCCTATTTACACCTTTCTGTGTGTGTAATCTATAACTCTGTCAGTCCACTATCCCTTGTCGATTTCACTACTATTGTCCAACTCGACAAATACTCTACACTTGTGTCCTAATATAACAGGCGTTATCCGTGTGTCTCGGTTGAATGGGTCGTGTCTCACCAAAAAACTCAGCACAATCACTGTGTCTTTTATATTTGAAGTATGTATGACAGAAAATAACAATCATGTTTTATTTACAAGCAATAATGTATATATGTTTGAAAAGAACGTGCTACGAAAAACAGTATTAAGAACGTTAAAAAGGGAAGAGTTGGACTATTCTTTCTTGGTGCGCCAGGTCGGAAAGGGAATATGTGTCTTGTTAATTTGCTTCTTGCTAAAACTCGGAAGCAGAATAAAACTGCTTTTGCGATTCCGTCATAAGAAATAAGAGTATTTTGTAAAAATTCGGAAACAAATTGAAAAGCAAAAGTGAAATCACTCTACTGGTAGAACCATACGGAATAACAGTATTTTGTGCGGCTTGCATTTGCAATTACTGTAAACAAGGCACGAGGATAGTCACTTAAAGCGGTAGTACTTAACTTAAAATTCATTTTCACTCTAATATCAAAATATTATAATTTTATTTTGACATTTCATGCGTTTCCTACACAGTTACTAGGAGAAATCCGGGCAACATCGGGTCCATACAGCTAGTAAACCAATATTAACCTTTTTTTCATCTTTAGAATTTAGTTTACTTTATTTATTCCATTTTAGTCTCTTACGTTATTTAAAATGTTTAACCCTTAATATTTACTTTTTAACTGTGCAAGTGAAAGTGTGATCCACGAGTGTTTATATGTAATTTAAAATGTACTTTCCATGTATTCCATTTTGTAAAATACACATGATTTTGTAAATCGAAAAGAAATGCAAATATAAGTGTTTTTTTTTAAGAAAAGATAAATGATCATGCTTAGAAAGACTGATGCAAGGGGAATGGAAAAACAGAGCTAGTAATTAATCAATTGACAAATAATCATGCTTGGAAAGACTGATGTAAGGGGAACGGGAGAACAAAGCTAGTTGTTACGATGGTGTTGTTGATGTTTAAATGCCCGAGTTCATATGATCTTCTAAGGTATATGTCTTCTGCACAACAGATTGGCACTGGAACATGAAGAAGTAATTGAATAACTCGTTGAGCACAGCAGTACCACAATTTATTTTACTGACAGTGACACAAGTGATGACATCAGCAGCACATTTACAGCACAATAATCTCCTGTGGTCGGTCATACATCAACTAGAAACTCAAGTGTGGTGTATCTATGCCTCTACACCCACACCCACACTCTCATCTATCACTAGAGCACCGAATCACAACATGTACAAATCACACAGAAACGGCTCCTTTCATCAATATTCACAGCTCTACTTAAAACACATCATCACACCTCCGAATCTCCCAGCCAACTCCTGGTTAGCTCGCCCACTCACACCTAAACGAGAACATCGACCCTACCTCTCTCTCTCCCAAACATCACCCGTAACGCATTCTCGCCACCGAACACACGAAGCTCGCTCCAATAAATAAACATACACCTTTCTATTCCCTACCCACACTATTCTCATTTACTACTGTTCCACAACACTAGTAATTAATCAATTGACAAATGACCATGCTTGGAATGATGATGCCATTGCTTAAACTGAAAGCCAGCACATGGTGATATATAAGAATACGCTTCTTGCCCAGAGTAAAGAGCAGGGTTGTCACTGAACAAGACAGAGCTTACATGACAATAACTTCCTGCAAGAGAATGGAGACAGAGGCAATGAACAGGAAGTCCCATGTAGTTCCTGGGAGTCTCTGTAGTGACAAAGCAAGGATGACGGCACTCTCAGGCATTCATACAAGACAATTAATATGAAGTTGTGTATGAGGCTAGTAACCTCATGTCAAACAGTCACAGAAACCACCACTACTAAAGGTTGTGTATGAGGCTAGTAACCTCATGTCAAACAGTCACAGAAACCACCACTACTAAAGGTTGTGTATGAGGCTGGTAACCTCATGTCAAACAGTCAAAGAAACCACCACTACTTAAGGTTGTGTATGAGGCTAGTAACCTCATGTCAAACAGTCACAGAAACCACCACTGCTAAAGGTTGTGTATGAGGCTAGTAACCTCATGTCAAATAGTCACAGAAACCACCATTGCTAAAGGTTGTGTATGAGGATAGTAACCTCATGTCAAACAGTCACAGAAACCACCACTGCTAAAGGTTGTGTATGAGGCTGGTAACCTCATGTCAAATAGTCACAGAAACCAACACTGGTAAAGGTTGTGTATGAGGCTGGTAACCTCATGTCAAACAGTCACAGAAACCACCACTGCTAAAGGTTGTGTATGAGGCTAGTAACCTCATGTCAAATAGTCACAGAAACCACCACTACTAAAGGTTGTGTATGAGGCTGGTAACCTGATACCTTCCGATTGTTACTGTAATACTCATTCGATACTTCACAAGAGTTTCTTGGGGCACACTGGTACAACTCTCATATGTGATGTCTGTCTCTTCTATACTAACGCCACTCAGGCTACAAGCTAACACTTGTGAATTAATATCATGCGAATTTCACGGGTATCAGATCCTATAAAACTAGCACACCACTGATACCGATAAAGGTGGGTTATGGATACCGATAAGTTTGTTGTCATCATTATAAGGCGTCTATTGTTGATACATACACATACGCCACACAGGCTAAATATAGAGATACGTTGCTAAAGGATTCTGTATTACAGGCCACGCCCACACAGAGCTATTCCTAAATATGTTAAGTAGGTATAATCAGTCTTGCAATATAGCAGTAGATCCTGCTTGATTGTAATCCACCACTTGATAAGAATAGGGTTATGTTTCAAAGGTATGTGTGTTCAAGTCTACATCATCGCCACATAGGCTAGTAATAAATATGTGTTACTACTGTCATGTCTAGAATATTGAGTGCGTGTGTTGGTTTAGTCGTTTACACCACAGGTACGTATACAAGAGTCATGGATGGCTGTAAACGACTGGTGACATTTAATACTGGTTTATTCACGTCACAACACATTGATATAAAATGCACATAGTCAGGATACAGTTCACAGCATAACACGAAATATATCTTAACACATAAGGACTGCGCACTCGGCAGTTACAATGATATCAGCGCTATAAAGTATCATCAATAACTCAGCGCTATCTCTTCCTCAACAACTATCCTCTCACAGGAAACAATGGCCTTTATATAATTCATCAGCGCTTCAAAGTATCATCAATAACGATCCTCTCACAGGAGATAATGGCCTTTGTATAATTCATCAACAACTATCCTCTCACAGGAAATAATGGCCTTTATATAATTCATCAGCGCTACAAAGTATCATCAATAACAATCCTCTCAAGGAGATAATGGCCTTTATATAATTCATCAGCAACTATCCTCTCACAGGAAACAATGGCCTTTATATAATTCATCACAGGAAAACAATGGCCTTTAAGGACTGCACACTGCAGTTATCAAAATGGCCTACACAAAATCTTCAACCACTGTCCTCTCACAGGAAATAATGGCCTTTGAGGACTGCACACTGCAGTTATCAAAATGGCCTACACAAAATCTTGGCCTCATAAACATTTTCACAATAATTCAAACTGCAGTTTTATACTACGCTGTACCCACAGCGAAAAATCCGTCGACATTTTGACTTCAGCACTGTACAGGCATTTCACACTTCCCAAAAACACAGGCCTGACCTACCCGGTCAAAAACCCAGAACACTCTCCCCAAAAATAACACACTCGTTCCGCTCAAAAGCAGTCACGAGACTTCCTCACGGTCAACACAACTCAGTCAATCAATCATCTGTGGGCGAACCGCAAGCTATTCTCACTCCGCTCAAAACATTACAGAATAAATATATCTCACACTTGAGATGATCAGCGTTTTTCCACGCCTTCTGTAATCTATCTCTCGAAACTACCACGAGATATTTTCAAAACAATTCAATAGCCAACAAGCAAACAAGTGCTCCAACTCAGAATCTATCTTGACTACTAATATACTCAGATTTACACCCCTTACACCAGTTCTGTTCTTAACATAACCTCATGTCAAATAGTCACAGAAACCACCACTACTAAAGGTTCTGTGTGAGGCTGGTAACCTCATGTCAAATAGTCACAGAAACCACCATTACTAAAGGTTGTGTATGAGGCTAGTAACCTCATGTCAAATAGTCACAGAAACCACCACTGCTAAAGGTTGTGTATGAGGCTGGTAACCTCATGTCAAATAGTCACAGAAACCACCACTGCTAAAGGTTGTGTATGAGGCTGGTAACCTCATGTCAAACAGTCACAGAAACCACAACTGCTAAAGGTTGTGTATGAGGCTAGTAACCTCATGTCAAATAGTCACAGAAACCACCACTACTTAAGGTTGTGTATGAGGCTAGTAACCTCATGTCAAATAGTCACAGAAACCACCATTGCTAAAGGTTGTGTATGAGGCTAGTAACCTCATGTCAAACAGTCACAGAAACCACCACTGCTAAAGGTTGTGTATAAGGCTGGTAACCTCATGTCAAACAGTCACAGAAACCACCACTACTAAAGGTTGTGTATGAGGCTGGTAACCTCATGTCAAACAGTCACAGAAACCACCACTGCTAAAGGTTGTGTATGAGGCTGGTAACTTCATGTCAAACAGTCACAGAAACCACCACTACTAAAGGTTGTGTATGAGGCTAGTAACCTCATGTCAAACAGTCACAGAAACCACTACTGCTAAAGGTTGTGTATGAGGCTGGTAACCTCATGTCAAACAGTCACAGAAACCACCACTGCTAAAGGTTGTGTATGAGGCTGGTAACCTCATGTCAGTCACAGAAACCACCACTGCTAAATGTTGTGTATGAGGCTAGTAACCTCATGTCAAACAGTCACAGAAACCACCATTGCTAAAGGTTGTGTATGAGGCTAGTAACCTCATGTCAAACGATCACAGAAACAACCACTACTAAAGGTTGTGTATGAGGTTAGTAACCTCATGTCAGTCACAGAAACCACCACTGCTAAAGGTTGTGTATGAGGCTAGAAAACCTCATGTCAGTCACAGACACCAACACTGCTAAATGTTGTGTATGAGGCTAGTAACCTCATGTCAAACAGTCACAGAAACCACCATTGCTAAAGGTTGTGTATGAGGCTAGTAACCTCATGTCAAACAGTCACAGAAACCACCACTGCTAAAGGTTGTGTATGAGGCTGGTAACCTCATGTCAAACAGTCACAGAAACCACCACTGCTAAAGGTTGTGTATTAGGCTGGTAACCTCTTGTCAAATAGTCACAGAAACCACAACTACTAAAGGTTGTATATGAGGCTAGTAACCTCATGTCAAATAGTCACAGAAAACACCACTGCTAAAGGTTGTGTATGAGGCTAGTAACCTCATGTCAAACAGTCACAGAAACCACCACTACTAAAGGTTGTGTATGAGGCTGGTAACCTCATGTCAAATAGTAACAGAAACCACAACTGCTAAAGGTTGTGTATGAGGCTAGTAACCTGATGTCAAACAGTCACAGAAACCACCACTGCTAAAGGTTGTGTATGAGGCTGGTAACCTGATGTCAAACAGTCACAGAAACCACCATTACTAAAGGTTGTGTATGAGGATAGTAACCTGATGTAACACAGTCACAGAAACCACCACTACTAAAGGTTGTGTATGAGGCTAGTAACCTGATGTCAAACAGTCACAGAAACCACCACTGCTAAAGGTTGTGTATGAAGCTAGTAACCTCATGTCAAACAGTCACAGATACCACCACTGCTAAAGGTTGTGTATGAGGCTAGTAACCTCATGTCAAACAGTCACAGAAACCACCACTACTTAAGGTTGTGTATGAGGCTAGTAACCTCATGTCAAATAGTCACAGAAACCACCACTGCTAAAGGTTGTGTATGAGGCTAGTAACCTCATGTCAAACAGTCACAGAAACCACCACTGCTAAAGGTTGTGTATAAGGCTGGTAACCTCATGTCAAACAGTCACAGAAACCACCACTACTAAAGGTTGTGTATGAGGCTGGTAACCTCATGTCAAACAGTCACAGAAACCACCACTGCTAAAGGTTGTGTATGAGGCTGGTAACTTCATGTCAAACAGTCACAGAAACCACCACTACTAAAGGTTGTGTATGAGGCTAGTAACCTCATGTCAAACAGTCACAGAAACCACTACTGCTAAAGGTTGTGTATGAGGCTGGTAACCTCATGTCAAACAGTCACAGAAACCACCACTGCTAAAGGTTGTGTATGAGGCTGGTAACCTCATGTCAGTCACAGAAACCACCACTGCTAAATGTTGTGTATGAGGCTAGTAACCTCATGTCAAACGATCACAGAAACCACCATTGCTAAAGGTTGTGTATGAGGCTAGTAACCACATGTCAGTCACAGAAACCACCACTGCTAAAGGTTGTGTATGAGGCTAGAAAACCTCATGTCAGTCACAGACACCAACACTGCTAAATGTTGTGTATGAGGCTAGTAACCTCATGTCAAACAGTCACAGAAACCACCATTGCTAAAGGTTGTGTATGAGGCTAGTAACCTCATGTCAAACAGTCACAGAAACCACCACTACTAAAGGTTGTGTATGAGGCTAGTAACCTCATGTCAAACAGTCACAGAAACCACCACTGCTAAAGGTTGTGTATGAGGCTGGTAACCTCATGTCAAACAGTCACAGAAACCACCACTGCTAAAGGTTGTGTATGAGGCTGGTAACCTCTTGTCAAATAGTCACAGAAACCACCACTGCTAAAGGGTGTGTATGAGGCTGGTAACCTCATGTCAAACAGTCACAGAAACCACCACTGCTAAAGGTTGTGTATGAGGCTGGTAACCTCATGTCAAATAGTCACAGAACCCACCATTGCTAAAGGTTGTGTATGAGGCTAGTAACCTCATGTCAAACAGTCACAGAAACCACCACTACTAAAGGTTGTGTATGAGGCTAGTAACCTCATGTCAAACAGTCACAGAAACCACCACTACCAAAGGTTGTGTATGAGGCTAGTAACCTCATGTCAAACAGTCACAGAAACCACCACTACTAAAGGTTGTGTATGAGGCTAGTAACCTCATGTCAAACAGTCACAGAAACCACCACTACTAAAGGTTGTGTATGAGGCTAGCAACCTCATGTCAAACAGTCACAGAAACCACCACTGCTAAAGGTTGTGTATGAAGCTAGTAACCTCATGTCAAACAGTCACAGAAACCACCACTACTAAAGGTTGTGTATGAGGCTAGTAACCTCATGTCAAACAGTAACAGAAACCACCACTGCTAAAGGTTGTGTATGAGGCTAGTAACCTCATGTCAAATAGTCACAGAAACCACCACTGCTAAAGGTTGTGTATGAGGCTAGTAACCTCAAGTCAAACAGTCACAGAAACCACCACTACTAAAGGTTGTGTATGAGGCTGGTAACCTCATGTCAAACAGTCACAGAAACCACCACTACTAAAGGTTGTGTATGAGGCTAGTAACCTTATGTCTAACAGTAACAGAACCTACCACTGCTAAAGGTTGTGTATGAGGCTAGTAACCTTATGTCAGTTACAGAAACCACCACTGCTAAAGGTTGTGTATGAGGCTAGTAACCTCATGTCAAACAGTCACAGAACCCACCATTGCTAAAGGTTGTGGAAGAGGCTAGTCACCTCATGTCAAACAGTCACAGAAACCACCACTACTAAAGGTTGTGTATGAGGCTAGTAACCTCATGTCAAACAGTCACAGAAACCACCACTGCTAAAGGTTGTGTATGAGGCTGGTAACCTCATGTCAAACAGTCACAGAAACCACCACTGCTAAAGGTTGTGTATGAGGCTGGTAACCTCATGTCAAACAGTCACAGAACCCACCATTGCTAAAGGTTGTGTATGAGGCTAGTAACCTCATGTCAAACAGTCACAGAAACCACCACTACTAAAGGTTGTGTATGAGGCTGGTAAACTCATGTCAAACATTCACAGAAACCACCACTGCTAAAGGTTGTGTATGAGGCTGGTAACCTCATGTCAAACAGTCACAGAACCCACCACTGCTAAAGGTTGTGTATGAGGCTAGTAACCTCATGTCAAACAGTCACAGAAACCACCACTACTAAAGGTTGTGTATGAGGCTAGTAACCTTATGTCAGTCACAGAAACCACCACTGCTAAAGGTTGTGTATGAGGCTAGTAACCTCATGTCAAACAGTCACAGAACCCACCATTGCTAAAGGTTGTGTATGAGGCTAGTAACCTCATGTCAAACAGTCACAGAAACCACTACTACTAAAGGTTGTGTATGAGGCTGGTAAACTCATGTCAAACATTCACAGAAACCACCACTGCTAAAGGTTGTGTATGAGGCTGGTAACCTCATGTCAAACAGTCACAGAAACCACAACTGCTAAAGGTTGTGTATGAGGCTAGTAACCTCATGTCAAACAGTCACAGAAACCACCACTACTAAAGGTTGTGTATGAGGCTAGTAACCTTATGTCAGTCACAGAAACCACCACTGCTAAAGGTTGTGTATGAGGCTAGTAACCTCATGTCAAACAGTCACAGAACCCACCATTGCTAAAGGTTGTGTATGAGGCTAGTAACCTCATGTCAAACAGTCACAGAAACCACCACTGCTAAAGGTTGTGTATGAGGCTGGTAACCTCATGTCAAAGTCACAGAAACCACCACTGCTAAAGGTTGTGTATGAGGCTGGTAACCTCATGTCAAACAGTCACAGAAACCACCACTGCTAAAGGTTGTGTATGAGGCTGGTAACCTCATGTCAAACAGTCACAGAAACCACCACTTCTAAAGGTTGTGTATGAGGCTGGTAACCTCATGTCAAACAGTCACAGAAACCACCACTACTAAAGGTTGTGTAAGAGGCTGGTAACCTCATGTCAAACAGTCACAGAAACCAACACTACTAAAGGTTGTGTATGAGGCTGGTAACTTCATGTCAAACAGTCACAGAAACCACCACTACTAAAGGTTGTGTATGAGGCTAGTAACCTCATGTCAAACAGTCACAGAAACCACCACTACTAAAGGTTGAGTATGAGGCTCGTAACCTCATGTCAAACAGTCACAGAAACCACCACTGCTAAAGGTTGTGTATGAGGCTAGTAACCTCATGTCAAACAGTCACAGAAACCACCACTACTAAAGGTTGTGTATGAGGCTGGTAACCTCATGTCAAACAGTCACAGAAACTACCACTACTAAAGGTTGTGTATGAGGCTGGTAACCTCATGTCAATCAGTCACATAAACCACCACTGCTAAATGTTGCGTATGAGGATGGTAACCTCATGTCAAACAGTCACAGAAACCACCACTGCTAAAGGTTGTGTATGAGGCTGGTAACCTAATGTCAAACAGTCACAGAAACCACCACTGCTAAAGGTTGTGTATGAGGCTGGTAACCTAATGTCAAACAGTCACAGAAACCACCACTGCTAAAGGTTGTGTATGTGGCTAGTAACCTCATGTCAAACAGTCACAGAAACCACCACTACTAAAGCATGTGAATGTTTGGTGTAGACTTCCAGCAAGAGGACCAGCCACAGGTGGCTCCATGTTCTATAAGGAGTGTCAAGGAAAATGATGATGAATGTCTAGGTCACATTTTGTGAGGAAAAAAAATATTAAAAAACAGCTGACGGTTGAAGCTTGAATTATAATTAAAACTGGTTGTATATTTGAATTATTTGGGTAAATATGGGTTAATCTACACGTGACCATTAATAGTAATTTCTGAGATATTTAATTACAATTTAATTTTAAAAAATAGGTAAAGATAGTTTTATGCCAGATGCTGCCATAGCTACGTGAAGTGTTAGAGACTTCGCTATGATAGGCTCAGCTTCAATATGTGGTGTGACCAGTTCCCTTCTTTGCTGCCTATGCTTTCCCCAACTCATGAGCACAGTCAGGTAACTATTTACAATTGAATAGACTGGATTGATTCCAAAGGTTGTCATTGCCGGGAGTTGTAGTGAGGATAAGCTCTCACTGCAAATAAGTGCTTCTATGGCATGTGCCCTAAATAGCCTCTGACAACCTAGCCCAGCTCCCAGCCTTCACGTATGGCTCAATTTGAGCCCAGCGGAACAGTTTCCACTGATGGGAGAAAGGGGGATTCAGCTGCTTCAGGCAGATAAGTTTCGTGATTCTTGGTTGGTAGGCTATCTATGAGAAGCTAAAACTCTGAATTTAAACCACCGATGCCTTGTGGGAATGACTGTTTATGGGAAAGGCTTCGGGAGTAAACCTTGTCAGTGTCAGAGTCCCTAAGGCAATCAAGTGTTGATTCAACATTATTCTAGCAACTCCTGCAATGTGGCTGGTACTGAACTGTAAGGACTACACATTTTATTGGCAATGGAAAGTCCTTAATAAAACTAGAGAACATGAGGTACATTTGGCTGTACAAATATTTTGCTAACTAAAATGGTTAAACCAGGTGAAAATGGATCAAAACGCCTGTTAACGTTCTGCCTGCAAACTAGTGCATGCCCCATCACCCTTGTCAGTGTGTATGCTCCTGCTCTGTTCTCTGCCTCAGAAGCTAGAGATGAGTTCTACAAGAACCTAGCAGCAGTCATCAAAAGTACACATAAGAAAGAACAACTTGTTCTCCTTGGTGACTTCAATGATAGAGTGGGTGCCGATAATGTTTCATGGCCTTAATGTCTCGGCAGATTTGGTATTGGCAAGATTAACAATGGACAATAGCTCTTGGAGTTGTGTCTTTCATGACCTCTGCATGACCAGGACCTACTTTCAGACAAAACCCCAGCATAAGGTCATGGAGACACCCACAGTTCAAACACCAGAACTAACTGGATCTTATTCTTGTCATATGACAAAATCTCAAGTCTGTGTTCTCTACGCACTGTGATACAGATCACTCCCTGGTTTGGTGCAACATATAGCACAACCAAGAAAACTCCATCGTGTCAGACATGAAGGGAAACCACGCATCAATATCAGCAAGATGTCAGACCCTGTTATGATCGCTCAATTAACCATGATCTTCAACAAAGCATTCAGTATCCTACAGCATGGTGATACTGTTACAGAGAACTGGGAGCACCTACGGAACACCATTCACAGTACTGCACTTGCTACCTTTGGTAAAAAGAAAGTGAATTCAAATGACTGGTTTGATGCTTCATCAGATGTGATGACACCTATCAGTGAAGTTAAGCGCAATGCTGCAACTGAATACAAACGTTCACAGAGTGTTAGAACCTTACAGATCCTGAAGGCTATGAGAAGCAAAGTCCACCAAACTACTAGAAGCTGTGCAAATGAGTGTTCGCTCCAGCTCAGTGAGAGCATCCAAAGCACAGTACAAACAAATAGTGATAGACAAATGTACAACAGTATAAAGAATGCCCCTGGTCCCCAAAAAGTAAGACGGCACCACGTAAAACCATCAGCGGGGGAGAAACTAACCGATAAGAGTAAATAAATGGAGAGGTGGGGCAAGCACTACTCTTAGCTTTACACTAGAGAAAATATCATCACGCCTGCAGCCCTTGATGCTGTAAAATGCCTGCCAACTATATAGGAGCTGAATGCTGAACTAACATATAAAGAATTCAGCAAGGTCATTGGTTGCATGACCTCTCGCATAGCACCAGGCAGATGGATGCGACTAGTTTTGGGCTGTATGCATGATACCTCTATTGTGACAATGTTATACATGCATGGACTGCTGTCCATTAGATCCAGATATGCGATGGCCCAGGCAAAAGCGTATATGCTGGTAACCACCGAGTAAAGACACCCCCTACATGAGAATGTAGCTGACATCAAAGCAGCAAGAATAAGAGGGTGCTGTCATGGATGGCACAAACAGAGGCTATGATTGGTCAGGTGACCAGGGTTGAAAATATATCCAAAGGGGAAGAGTGGAGTAAGTCAGTGGAGAACTGGATAGACTATCAGTACCCGCATGTCATCATTAGCATTGGTAGAGAGTGCAGAACTTGGGGCAACGGAAAAGCAGAGCTGAAGATTAATCAGCTGACAAGTGATCATGCTGAGGATGATGACGCCATTGTGTACACTGATGGATCTGTTGTGTGGTGAGAAATTAGGATGGGGCCTCTCTGCGAGAATAAAGGGCAGGTATATTGTCAGATTCTCAGGCCATGCCTCAGAAAGTTCAGAATGGATGGCTGCGGCAAGAATGGAAGACATCAACAGAATCCTCAAATCTCCAAGAACTGGTGTGGATCTACTGTCCTGGTCATGCAGGGGTACATGGCAAAGAGAGAGCTGACAGACTGGCCTCGAAAGCACCCATAGTGGGGACTGGATATGGATAAGGGAGAAATACTAAGGGCAATTAATGATCGTCTGCTAGAAAATGACACTGCAATGGATGAATTAACAAGGTTGAGACTGTTGGAGTTTGGCATTAAATGCGGGACTAGCAGAGATGGACATGAGAGAGGATGTATCCATCGAATGTACAACCAGCGTGCTACAGGTACAATTAGCATTCGTACTCTTCAACATTTGCTGAGAGAGACTATGGGTTTGTCCTGAGTGCAATCAGGTCGATTCTGATTAACAATAATAATAATAACCAGGCAGCAATGGGATTCATCCCGATTTAATCAAATGCTGTAAGAACATACAATTACATCCCCTGCATATGGTGCTGTTCCAGTGCTGGGAAGAGGCAACTATCCCTCAAGACATGTGAGATGCCAAGATTGTAACACTATATAAAAATAAAGGAGACAAGTGATTGCAATAACTACAGAGGCACCTCTCTTCTTAATATTGTTAGTATGGTTTTTGCCAGTCATCTTAATGTGACTACACAAGTTAGCTGAGCGCATATATTCAGAGTTGCAGTGTGGATTCCAAGCTGGTAGATCAACAACAGACATGATCTTTTCTCTCCGCCAGCTTTAGGAAAAATCAAGAGAGCAGAAAAGGCTTTTATATATTGCCTTTATAGACCTCACAAAGGCATTTGATCTAGTTAGCAGGATGGACCCTTCAAAATCCTCCTGAAAATAGGCTGCCCCACTAAATTGCTGGAAATGATAAAGCCATTCCATGAAGACATGAAGGGAACAATCCAATATACTGTAAGCACATCACAGCTCTTTGACATACGCAGTGGCGTTAAACAAAGCTGCGTACTGGCTCCTACCCTCTTTTTTATGTGTTGCACTTGAAACATGCATTCAGAGATACATCTGAAGGAATATGCCTTCACGCTAGGTCAGATGGCCAACTGTTTAACGTCCCAAGGCTGAAGGCAAAAATGAAAATCAGAATGCTCACTGTAAGAGACTTGTTATTTGCTGATGAAGCTGCTATCTTCACTCAAAGTCAACAGAAGTTTCAGAGTTTGATGAATCGCTTCACCCAAGCATGCAAGGACTTTGGCCTCACAATAAGTCTAAAGAAAACAAATGTGCTGGGTCAGGATGTGGATGTTGCACCAATTATCACTATAAATAACTATGAATTGGCAGTGGTGCACCACTTCACATACTTGGGGTCTACCATGAACGACAAACTCTCTCTGGACACAGGAATCGACAGCCACATTGGCAAAACTGCAGCCACCTTTCACCGTCTCACAGAGCGTGTTTGTGGAAACTCAAAATTAACAAGAAAGACCAAATCTGTGGTATAATGCCTGCATCACCAGCACACTTCTATATGACAGCAAGATATGGAACAACTATGCTAAGAAAGAAAGAAGGCTCAATACCCTTCCAACTATGGTGTCTATGCCACATCCTCTGTATTTCATGGAAGGACAAAGTGGCAAATATTGAGGTGTTGTCATGTGCTGGCCTTCAAAGCATGTATAAGTTGCTTAGATAGCGCACACTACATTGACTTGGCCATGTCCGCTACATGGAAGATAGTCGCATCCTGACAGATATCTTGTACAGACAACTGGCAGATGGCAAAAGAACAGTTGGGTGACTACAGCTGAGGTTCAAAGATGTGTGCAAGAGAATCATGAGGGCACTGGACATAAATCCAGCAACGTGTTAGGATCGCACCAAGTGGCAAAGCTCTCTATGGTACCACCTGAGATTAGGTGGAAAGAAGCTCTCATGGCAAGCAGAAGAGAGGAGAAAATGTTGAAAGGAACACCAGGAAAAAAAGCAGCTGAGAGCTGTCACCTCAGGGGTGCATTCCCACAGTCAGTTATGACTGAAGGGGATATTATTATTATTAGACTGGAACATGGGACCACCATATTTTGAACCTGATACTTTTGTTGCAATAGATCATTGCTCTAACTACTCTGCCAATTGGATGATCTTAATTATAATATATATGTAATTAAAATAACAATATGTCTGTATGTAAAAGAATCAAAACATAGCATATAGCAGAAAGGTGTCTTGTGTATCCCCATCCTAATTCTAAACCCTTTAAAAATAAAGCTTGTTCATTCCTTAATACCTTATCATAGTTTTTGTTCCAGTTATTCTGACATCCTAGCATAATAATTTTGCATTACCTGTCACATTCCACAAACACCTTTGATTTAACACACTTAGGGTTTATTATTACTTCATTAACGCTACTCAGTGTTAATAAAAGTTCTATTAATTTATTTAAGTATGGGTATTCCAAACTCCCTGCCATCACCGGTGTCAATACCTTGTCGAGGTATGGCGGCTTGCGTACCCTGATTACCCCCAGAGCTATGCCAGCGGGAGTTTTACTCCTGGAAGGTTCTACTAAGCTGGACAGGTTTGCGTGGGCAGGGGTCAGACAAAAGCAGACACCCTGGTCCTCCAGGTTGGGGGTTTTAGCATAGGGCTGACACCCCTTTCTATGTAAAAAAAATTGAAGTTACGGAAACAACAATGAATAAACAAACTTTGCTGCGGGACAGACATCCGGAGTCTGAGGTTCGTATGACTGTCAATGGTGAAAGCCGAAAGGAAGCCACTGACATGAGAACGGACGTCCTGACTGCAAAACATGATACAAGAATAGGATTTTGGAATGTCAGGACAATGAATGAGATGGGTAAACTAAAACAGGTCACGGCAGAAATGAGAAACTATAGGTTACACATTCTAGGGATAAGCGAGAGCAGATGGACAGGGGCAGGAAAGGTTAAAACAGCAACAGGAGAAACAGTACTTTACTCTGGAAGAGAGGATGGACAGCACAATGAAGGCGTAGCCATTATTCTACAGAAAGGAATAGAAAGGACATTACTGGAATGGAAACCCATCAACAACAGACTGATAAGATTAAGAGGTAGATTCACAAATACTACAATAATACAATGCTACGCACCAACGAATGACAGCGATGAAGAGGTCAAGGATGAATTCTATCAACAACTGCAGAAAGAAATGGAAGACACACCTAGATATGATCTTATTATAGTAATGGGAGACCTCAATGCGAAAGCTGGTACACACATTACATATAATGAAAGAGTAATGGGGAAATGCGGCAGCGGAACAGCAAACGAAAATGGGGATAAATTAATAAGTTTCTGTAGTATTAACAACCTGGTCATTGGAGGAACACTTTTCCCACATAAAGAAATTCACAAATTAACATGGGAATCACCAAATGGTCGGGACAGAAACCAGATAGACCACATCATGATTAACGGTAGATGGAGACATGCATTACAAGATGTAAAGGTAAGAAGAGGTGCAGATGTGGGAAGTGATCACCATTTAGTAGTAGCAAAACTGAAAGTGAAACTAAGAAGGGCTGGACCAACTGTAACTACACAGAAAAGGTTTGACATCAGCAAATTGAAGGACCCCCTTACCAGGAAAGCTTTTGCGGCTGACATAAAGAAACGATATCAATTTGCCAAAAGTCAGGAAAAGACATTGACTGATGATATAGACCAGAAATACAACACCATTTCAACAATATATAAGGAAAGCAGCAAATCATGCTTGGGATTCCAGGAAAGGAAGAAGCAAGACTGGATAACACCAGAAACATTAAACACCATAACACTGAGAAAGGAAATGAAAAGAAAGAAAACAGAAGCGAAGTCCCCCAGGTTAAAGCAACTATATAGTGAACAGTACAGTCAGCTGGACAAGGAAGTTAAACGCCAAACCCGAGCCAACAAAAGGAATTTCCTAGACGATCTTGCAAAGACAGGCAGAAGAAGCAGCACTGAGAAATGAACAAAGCACAGCATACAAAATAACTAAATTCATCAGCGGAAAACGAGGTGCAAACAACATTACATTAGTAAGAGATAAGCAAGGAAATCTCATCGCGACAGCAGAGGGACAGGAAACAAGATGGGCAGAGCACTTCAGAGAAACTCTGAACAAGGAACCACCAGAGACACAACTGAATGTTCCTGAGGCTGAAAACGATCTAGATGTAAATATAGACATTCCATGAAAAGAAGAAATCATCACAGCAGTCAAAGGGTTAAAGAACGGAAAAGCTCGTGGTCATGATAACTTACATGCTGAGCTATTTAAGACAGACCCTGAGCTAGCAGCAGAACTATTAGAACCACTATTTGCACAAGTCTGGAAAATGGGGACAACACCATCAGAGTGGAACAAAGGAATAATTGTCAAATTGCCCAAGAAGGGAGATCTTGCAGACTGCAATAATTGGAGAGGAATCACTCTTCTCTCAGTTCCAAGCAAAATAATAGGCAGGATAATTATACAGAGAATTTCAAAAGAAGTAAACCGCAAACTGAGGAAAGAACAAGCAGGATTTAGAAAGAACAGAAGATGTGTAGATCATATATTCACTCTCAGGAACATTATAGAGCAGTGCTCAGAGTGGCAAAGACAGCTGTACATTAATTTAGTTGATTTTGAAAAGGCTTTTGACAGCATACATTTGTGGAAAATACTGAGGGCTTATGGAATTCCAAGCTGCATAGTGTCAATCATATAAAGCCTCTATGCCAACTTTACGTGTAGTGTTGAGCAGAGCAACCTAACCTTTGAGGTGAAGACGGGAGTACGACAGGGATTTTTAACAGTCATAGATTGGGTGATGCGCCAGACAACAGAGGACAGTCCAAGAGGAAAAGGATGGACTACATTTTCTACATTGGAAGATCTGGAATATGCAGATGACATTGCACTACTAGCACATTCACATCAACACATCCAGGAAAAAACGGATAGACTTAATAAGTTTAGCCAGCAGGTGGGCTTGAATATCAATTTAAAGAAGTCAGAGGTCATGACGCTCAATGTGAGCAACCCTGAGCCCATATCAGTAAGGAATTGGCAACTGGTACAGACAGACACCTTCACATACCTAGGATGCATAGTAACACCAGACAGCGGGGCAGGCAAAGACATCAACATCAGAATGAATAAGGCAAAAACAGCCTTTTTTAGCCTAAACAACATCTGGAAGTCCTCTCAATATAGCACAAGCACAAAATTAAGATTATATCAGAGCTGTGTGCTTTCTGCGCTTCTCTATGGTGCAGAATGCTGGAGAGTCACAGAGAAGGAAATGTCAAAATTGTCCTCTTTTCACACATGCCTAAGAAAAATTCACCGAATCTTTTGGCCGAATACCATCACCAACCAAGATCTGCTTACTCGGAGCAAGCAAGAGGACATGCACACCATCATAGCTGGCAGACGCTGGAGCTGGGTTGGCCATGTCCTCAGAAGAGACCCTGATGCCATCACAAGAACAGCTATACTTTGGACACCTAAAGGAAAACGAAAGAGAGGCCAACCAAAAACAACCTGGCGGAGGACTGTGGAGGCTGAGATGCAAAGAATGAAACAGAGTTGGGGCACTGTACGAAGGATGGCCACCGACCGAGCAAAGTGGAATCAATTTGTTGTTGCCCTACAAAACGCCACTAGGCGTGATGGCCACAGACTGCTTTGACGGTCGGTGGCTAAGGATCAAAGAAGAATAATTCCAAACCCCAAAAACTTCCTGCACTCAGCTTTTCTATTATAGGTCTTTTTAACACGCTTTTATTTATTTAACTTCACTTGTATGTCATTTTCATGTCACTTTCAAATCTTGCAATCGATTTTTCAATCACTTCCAGATGAGCAATAGCTCTGAAACTTGGCATAGTTGTGTATTCCCAAAGACAATACAATAAACAGTCAATTATTTAATAATTTAATATTGTAATTATGACATTATGATTAATTAAAGTTTTTCGTAAAGAAATGTAAACAAATCAGAGGCCATAATCAAGTTAATTAAAAATTCAAGAGTACGTGGTGTGCTTTATTTTTCTATGCATAAAACAGGGCAGTCCTCAAACAAGTGTCTAGTTAAATCAAGGGGAACAATTCAAATTATAAAATTATTATTAAAAGTCGTAATTTACAACCTCACATGTCTTTATTTTACACAGCAATTTAAATTATTTAAATATACTATTTTGTTTATTTAGCCAATATTATATAGTTTTTCACAGACTAAAATTAGAACTGAAACAGACCGCAACATCTGTTATAAAAGAAATAGGTCTTTATCACATTGCTGGACCGAAAGGTCTTCTATAATTGGACATGTGCCAGTATTAAACGAAGTGCCTCGCCAAAATAAGGCATGAGTAAATTAACACATTAACTACCGCGAGCCAGTGGGACTGGCTTTTGAAATCCTATCATTTGGACCGCGAGCCGCTCTGAGCGCCGATCTAATTTTAGTAATAAAACGAATGAAAAATTTACTGAAACACTTTCTGATCTGGTTCGAGATTTTAAGGTGCCACCGGAAAACAAATTCCTAAAGCATGGTTGTTGTAGAACACTGGAAAATTGATATTATGTTCATATTTTTCAGCGTTTTGGCAAGAGCAAAGTAAAAAAGTCAAGAAAATGAAACAGCTAAACAACGCGAGACATGGTTGGCAAGGAACTGACAACAACATGTGAAATCAAGAGCTAAAGAAACAGTAGAACAGCATGTCATGAAATATTCTAATCCACATATATAAATTATTAGGTAAATATGAAGCCTAACAAATAAAATTAATAAAGAGAAGAGCAATGGTAAAATGACAGTGCTGTCACAAGGAATGTACTCGAAATCCCCCTTGTTTTCTGCTTCGTCTGCAAATTGTAACGCTTTCACGTTGATATAAAAGCTTACTGTATTATTACCCGCCTTCTTCAATGAAACGTGTGCTGCATTTCTAAGAAAAACATTGAGAGACTGCGTAATGACCTAAATTAATCCTAACATTAATTATATTACGTTACCAAAACGAACGAACAGATGGACAAAAGGATAGCGAGAGGGGAGGGCTGAAAATCAGGAACGCATGCAACACGCGACATACAAATGCTGGCATCACGCGTGTAAGTCTACAAGCACTAACTTTTTCAGACGGACAGTGATAAAATACACTACCCTTTCCCAGAGTTAGGTTTATAAATCATAACAGACTCTTATTAGAAAAGATAACAATAGATGGGTTTACGTTTGAACACATAACAGTACCCAGACAGCACATCTTCGAAACAGGAGGTAGAAGAAATTGCATATTTTGAACGCAGCCACGTAGCTCCTTTAAATTAGTATTTTTGGGTTCCTTAGGGCTTGCTGACAAATAATATGTAAAACGTTACGCAAATAGTCCAGGAATTAATAAATTATACCCAAAATAAAATATTGGGGGTGCCTGACAGCATAAAATCATTTCTGCTCATAAAATTTTTTTATAACGTGTTTGAAAAAAACCTTACGTTACATAAATAGCCTACCATGTAAACTCCAAATTGATTGGAGCGCAACAAATGAAAGCCTAACCACGATTGGTCGGGCTATAAATACTATCTTGGTTGTTAGGGGAGACGGGAAAAGATAACATTTTTTCAAACACTTGTCGAAACGTGGCTCATTGGCCAGTCTCGCTGATATACACACTTGGGAGCGTTAGTTCGAGACCACTTGTTTAAAATAGCTTGATAAAGCATCAGTGCGTTGAAGCCAGCATATATTTGGCTCAATAAAAGCCTGGAACATAGGCAGATGGAAGTTTGTGCCAGTTTGTGCCAGAATTCATTGCTAATCAACGTATCTGTGTTATTCGTATGAATTGTGGTAAGCTTGAACCATTTAATATCTTTTAATGAAAATTGAATGTGAATTGTTGATTTATGCCTGTATATATATGTGTAGTTCAGTGGCAAACGTGAGGTAAAGCCTAAAATGCTCCAGCCTGAACAGAGGGTGTCGGAGAGAAGTAAAACGGCATGGAATGGCCAAATAGTACACTGACACCTGGATGATTGATTAGACAGAAATAATGCTGGAAGTGCAGAGGCGTAGTGACCATTAGGAAGGGTAATACTGGAATAAAGTATTTCAGATGAAGCTGACTGTTGGCCTAACGCTCTGAACGCAATGTTTGTGCTGTATTGTGATCAGTGTAAAAGAGAATATAAATTAGTTATGAAGTAGAAGGTACATCCTTCTTGATTTCAGGGACAGTGGTCTTGATGGTACTGAGCAGCACCTGGTCAGAGCTTGGCTGAATCCAGAGTCGGACAGCATACTCCTTGGTCTTTTAGCTATCAGTGAGGTGTCTCCTGAGCCCAGAGGAGAATTCGAGCAGAGGAGTCCTTTCCTGCCGCCATCACGCCAGATAAGCGAATTGGCCAGCTGAGCTCAACATTATGTCCCCTCATCTTGAAATAACTTTATAAAAATACCATTCAGAGGGGAATTTACTTGTCTTAAAATCAGGAACTGTGAACATCTCCAATACTAGTCCCTAAAGACAAACTATTGAAGTCATGATGACAAATACCAACAGAGCTTGAACAAAACAAAACCAGTATTACCTCATTTTACTACTACACAACTGACACACATAGAACATTTGTAATAATATATGTCACTACAATATTCATATTAAATACATTCTGTACATAACTTGTAATTAAAATTGATTGTGATTCCTGGTTCCCTTGTAGTTGAATCAGGACACATATTCATTCATGACAGCACTGAATACATATTGTTATTTGAAAGTTATCAGTGACTCCTTTAAGATATTCTCATAGAGTGTTATATGTATGTGAGTGTCACAGTGTTGTCAAGAGTAGTGGATTAAATTAAATTGTTTATCTGTCTGTTGTTGTGACTTACACTTCACCATACACATACCCTAGACACATAACGTAGCATCACACTATTCCAGAATAATTCTGACTGAGATATATAGATATGTGGCAGCAAGTAAGGTTATCTATAATACACTACTCTTAGTAGATATAGATACCTTCACAGCTGATCTCAGTCAGTACACTAAGTCCCCTATAAATATTTATAACATCCCACTTCACCACATATATTGGGGTCTCGCTCTTGGGATTTTGAATCTTTAACTATTAAAAATATTGGGGGTAATTCACTTCAGGGAATATAAGAATTAAAAGGTATCCTTGGGTGGAATTAAATAAGGTTGAGCTCACGGTGCCTGTGTTGTCCATTAGAGATTGAATTGTTGGTTAGACATTGTATAAATTTACCTGATAGACAATGGCGGACCTGGCCAAATTTCGATCTGCTGCGGTTCAGACTGCAAAAGAGTTAGGATTAGATGGGCAAGTTATGGTTGCCTATGTCACGACGGAATGTGACAAATTTATTGAACGTGAAGAAAGAAGGTTTGAAGCCGAAAGAAAGTTAGAGGCTGACAGGGAAATTAAGAAGTTACAATTTGAAGCTGAGGCTGAGACTAAGAGGTTGCAGATTGAGGCTGACAAAGAGGCTAAGAAATTGGAAGCAGAAGAGAAGAAATTAGCTGCAGAAAGGGAAGCCGAGGAAAGAAGACAGGCTGCAGAAAGGGAAGAGAGGAAATTAGCTGCAGAAAGGGAAGCAGAAGATAAAAGATTACAAAGGGAACATGAGTTACGACTAAGGGAGTTTGAGTTTCAAGGCCATGCTCCGGAAAATGGTGCCAGTCCCTTTGCCTCTGATGCTACGGTTACTCAAGGAGCCTCAACCTCAGCTATGAATTTTCATTTAGATCATTTTGTTGAGAAAGACGATGATATTGAGAGCTATATAAATAGGTATGAACTATTAGCTACCACGTATGGGTTAGAGAGAGAAAGGTGGAGCTTAAAGTTATCTCAGGGACTTCGTGGGGCAGCTTATGAAGTTTTTGCAAAAATGAGCAGAGGTGATCAGGAAAATTATGACATGCTAAAGCAGGCTCTTTTGTTAAGGTATGAAAAGAATGCAGAGTTTTACAGGAAAAAATTTAGGAATGCTAAACTACTGTCAGGTGAAACCTATCACCAGTTCTCTGCACGAATAGAGACATACTTGGAGAAATGGACTTCTCTGGGGAAAACCCAAGATCTTAAGGAAATGGTCCTTATAGAGCAACTAAGAGAGTCCATGGCTCCAGACCTGAGAAAGTTTCTCATGGAACAAGGTGCAGAGAGGCTGGGTGAGTTGCTAAATGTTGCTGAAAGGTATCAAGCAGCTCAAGCAGAGGTAACAGGTAATAAAAAGAAACAGGTGGATAACTTTAGGGCACCACAGAACTTTAATAAATTTGATCCTAGGGATCAAAATAAAGGTAAGCACCAATTTGATAGGCCACGGTATGACAATAAAAATAAATTCCCACAATTCGATGAAAGGAAATATGATGAAAGAAAATCTTTCAACCAAGGAAAAAGGTGGTGTAAGAATTGTCAGATGGACAATCATGACACTGACCGTTGCAGAAGGAAACCTGTGTATATGGCAACCCTTCAGGTCAGGTCGACCTCAAGACAGGAGGAGGATATTATGTTAGATACCACTCCAGAAGAGATGAGGAGGCACAGGCTGGGGATAAAACACTCAAGCCTTGTTTCAGAAAATTGTCAACTTGTCATACAACTCCAGGCAAGGGAGATTTTTACATGAAAAACAAGTTGATGTATAGGAAGACTGGAGCTAGATCCAAAGGTCACGGACAGCTGGTTCTTCCAAAAAGATATAGGACAGAATTAATAAGGAGCCTACATGTGAAACCAGATGGGGACCATGAGAAGATAGGTACCATCATTCAAAAGGTGGCTCACAATTATTATTGGCCCAAAGCAAGATGGGACATTGAGAATTTTGTAGAAAGGTGTAGCATAGCACATGAGGGAACACCCACAAGTGGGAACATGGATCAGGACCTGGACACGCCACGGGGCAAAATTAGGCCTGATAATAAAAGGAAAAATAGATTTGATAAAGTGGACCAAATGGAATGGGAAGCCCCTTTTCACGGACAAGCTTCACTTAACTGTTTTACAATGGCCACTATGCGGAGAGTGCAAAAAGATGTCTTACCCCAGGATAAGCCGAAAATCCCTCAATCGGACTTAAACAAACTGGAGGAAGAGGATGTAGAGAGGAAATCTCTCATCAAGAATTTTAAGAGGGGAGAAAGCCCCAAAAGAAAAATTGGTAGCGGTCGTTTTGTGAATGATAATTCTGGGAGGAAAAATCATCACTATAAAGCTTCGAGTGGAAGAGACCATACCGGTGCATGGACAAATAAGTCCACACAATTAAAGGTCCATATGTAGCTTTGTTAAGAACGTGGACTGATGAAAAGGCAGAGGAAAACATTACATCTTCATACCAATATGTGAATGAGCTGACCACTCGGTTAAAAACTGGCTGGAAACTTGCCAATGAAAATTTGAAACAAGCCAGGAAGAAACATGCTGCCTATTATAACAGGAAGGCGAAAGACAGAAATTTGGCTGTGGGAGAGAAAGTACTGCTTCTTTTGCCTGGGAGTCAGAATAAGTTACAAATTGGATGGCAGGGTCCATATACAGTTCTAGAGAAGGTGTCTAGAACAAATTATAAGATAGATAAGAAGGGGAAAGAAAAAATCTATCATGTGAATCTCCTGAAGAAATATTTGGAAAGAGAACATCAGGAAGAGACACATTTGTTGACCTTGTCCATCGCCATGGAGATGAAAAAGGAACCACTTTCATCATTTGAATATCCATTACACCCCTGTGAGACAGCAGCACAGGTGAAAATAGTACACATTTAACGAAAACTCAGAAAGAGAGAGTGCAACAGGTTCTAAATAATCATGCAGAGGTGTTAACAGACCGACCAGGGCATACAAACCTATTGGAATATGATATGAAACTCATAGACTCCACACCTGTCTGTATGAAACCATATTCGATTCCGTTTGCTAAGGAAAAAGCTTTGAAGGAAGAGATAGACTATCTATTGAAGGAAGGAATTATTTCGCACAGTGAGTCTTCGTATAGTTCCGGGGTGGTACTCTTAAGGAAGCCCTCTGGAGAACATAGACTCTGTATAGATTACAGGAGACTGAATGCTATTACAGAAGGACAGGTGGATCCATTGCCGGATACAAATCAGCTGTTTGCCAGACTAAATAAAGCTAAATATTTCTCAAAAGTGGATCTGAGTAAAGGATACTATCAGATTCCAGTAAAGCCTGAGGTTAGACCATACCTAGCTTTTAGTACCTCAGAAGGACACTATGAGTTTAATAGATTGCCATTTGGATTGAAGAATGCGCCTAGTGTCTTCTCTAGAATGATGAGAAAATTATTGGATCCTCTGAATAATCCCTGTATAACAAATTTTATGGATGATATCCTTATAGCAACAGAAACATTTGAGGAACACATTGACTCTCTGAACATGCTGTTTGATCGACTTAGGGAGGCAAATTTAACAGCCCGACCAACCAAATGTTGCGTTGGATGTAAAGAATTGGAATTTTTGGGACACACAGTTTATCAGGGAAACATGACCCCTGACCCAAAGAATTTAGAGAAACTACAGAAAGCCCCGAGACCACAAACCAAGAAGGACGCGAGATCCTTTGTCTCATAATGTGGTTTCTACCAGAAGTATATCAAAAACTTTAATTCCATATGTGCACCTTTAACTGAATTGACACGTAAAGGACTTCCAGATCGCATTACATGGACACCACAATGTGAAATGACTTACCAAGAATTGAAGGAAAAGCTCACAAGTAAACCCATTTTGAAATTACCTGACTTAAGTCAAGAATTCATAGTAAGGACGGATGCAAGTAATATTGGGTTAGGTGCAACTCTACTACAGAAATCAGATGCATTGGATGGGGAATTAAGCCCAGTGGCATATGCTAGCAGAAAGTTGAATAAAGCTGAAATCAACTACTCAACTAGCGAAAAAGAATGTCTTGCAGTAATATGGGCAATAAAGAAATTCGATATTTATCTATATGGGAAGGCATTTAAGTTGCAAACTGACCACAAACCTTTATCGTTTTTAGCACAGGCTAAGCATGAGAACTCTAGGTTACTCCGATGGTCTTTGCTTCTGGCTCCATATAATTTTAGCATTGAATATATATCTGGAAAAACCAATCTGGGAGCGGATTTTTTAAGCCGCCATCCGTGTGATGAGAATCACCGTAAACCCCAGAAATAATAATAAATTTCTCTATGTGTATATAGAATAAAGGACTGACATATAATGTCTGTTTTAAGAGGGGAGGTGTCATGAAATATTCTAATCCACATATATAAATTATTAGGTAAATATGAAGCCTAACAAATAAAATTAATAAAGAGAAGAGCAATGGTAAAATGACAGTGCTGTCACAAGGAATGTACTCGAAATCCCCCTTGTTTTCTGCTTCGTCTGCAAATTGTAACGCTTTCACGTTGATATAAAAGCTTACTGTATTATTACCCGCCTTCTTCAATGAAACGTGTGCTGCATTTCTAAGAAAAACATTGAGAGACTGCGTAATGACCTAAATTAATCCTAACATTAATTATATTACGTTACCAAAACGAACGAACAGATGGACAAAAGGATAGCGAGAGGGGAGGGCTGAAAATCAGGAACGCATGCAACACGCGACGCGCGATATACAAATGCTGGCATCACGCGTGTAAGTCTACAAGCACTAACTTTTTCAGACGGACAGTGATAAAATACACTACCCTTTCCCAGAGTTAGGTTTATAAATCATAACAGACTCTTATTAGAAAAGATAACAATAGATGGGTTTACGTTTGAACACATAACAGTACCCAGACAGCACATCTTCGAAACAGGAGGTAGAAGAAATTGCATATTTTGAACGCAGCCACGTAGCTCCTTTAAATTAGTATTTTTGGGTTCCTTAGGGCTTGCTGACAAATAATATGTAAAACGTTACGCAAATAGTCCAGGAATTAATAAATTATACCCAAAATAAAATATTGGGGGTGCCTGACAGCATGAAATCATTTCTGCTCATAAAATTTTTTTTATAACGTGTTTGAAAAAAACCTTACGTTACAGAAATAGCCTACCATGTAAACTCCAAATTGATTGGAGCGCAACAAATGAAAGCCTAACCACGATTGGTCGGGCTATAAATACTATCTTGGTTGTTAGGGGAGACGGGAAAAGATAACATTTTTTCAAACACTTGTCGAAACGTGGCTCATTGGTCAGACTCGCTGATATACACACTTGGGAGCGTTAGTTCGAGACCACTTGTTTAAAATAGCTTGATAAAGCATCAGTGCGTTGAAGCCAGCATATATTTGGCTCAATAAAAGCCTGGAACATAGGCAGATGGAATTTGTGCCAGTTTGTGCCAGAATTCATTGCTAATCAACGTATCTGTGTTATTCGTATGAATTGTGGTAAGCTTGAACCATTTAATATCTTTTAATGAAAATTGAATGTGAATTGTTGATTTATGCCTGTATATATATATGTGTAGTTCAGTGGCAAACGTGAGGTAAAGCCTAAAATGCTCCAGCCTGAACAGAGGGTGTCGGAGAGAAGTAAAACGGCATGGAATGGCCAAATAGTACACTGACACCTGGATGATTGATTAGACAGAAATAATGCTGGAAGTGCAGAGGCGTAGTAACCATTAAGAAGGGTAATGCTGGTATAAAGTATTTCAGATGAAGCTGACTGTTGGCCTAACGCTCTGAACGCAATGTTTGTGCTGTATTGTGATCAGTGTAAAAGAGAATATAAATTAGTTATGAAGTAGAAGGTACATCCTTCTTGATTTCAGGGACAGTGGTCTTGATGGTACTGAGCAGCATCTGGTCAGAGATTTGCTGAATCCAGTGTCGGACAGCATACTCCTTGGTCTTTTAGCTATCAGTGAGGTGTCTCCAGAGCCCAGAGGAGAATTCGAGCAGAGGAGTCCTTTCCTGCCGCCATCACTCAAGATAAGCAGAGTTGGCCAGCTGAGCTCAACATTATGTCCCCTCATCTTGAAATAACTTTATAAAAATACTATTCAGAGGGGAATTTACTTGTCTTAAAATCAGGAACTGTGAACATCTCCAATACTGGTCCCTAAAGACAAACTATTGAAGTCATGATGACAAATACCAACAGAGCTTGAACAAAACAAAACCAGTATTACCTCATTTTACTACTACACAACTGACACACATAGAACATTTGTAATAATATATGTCACTACAATATTCATATTAAATACATTCTGTACATAACTTGTAATTTAAATTGATTGTGATTCCTGATTCCCTTGTAGTTGAATCAGGACACATATTCATTCATGCCAGTAATGAATACATATTGTTATTTGAAAGTTATCAGTGCCTCCTTTAAGATATTCTCATAGAGTGTTATATGTATGTGAGTGTCACAGTGTTGTCAAGAGTAGTGGATTAAATTAAATTGTTTATCTGTCTGTTGTTGTGACTTACACTTCACCATACACATACCCTAGACACATAACGTAGCATCACACTATTCCAGAATAATTCTGACTGAGATATATAGATATGTGGTAGCAAGTAAGGTTATCTATAATACACTACTCTTAATAGATATAGATACCTTCACAGCTGATCTCAGTCAGTACACTAAGTTCCCTATAAGTATTTATAACATCCCACTTCACCACACAGCATGAAAATCGTTTGAGTCAAATGAGGAATTCTACAGTGGCACGAACAGCTATATTAAATGGACATCCAGAAATATTTGATAAGGAAATTAACAAATTTTGCGACAGCTTTTGCAACTTATGCACACAAAATGTTATCCAAACCAAATAAGTGCCTTAACACTCACCAATGTGCCATCATATTTACCTGATCCGCTTAAAGAAAAGCTTACTTTTATGCCATCATTGTAAAAGCCAAGTAACTAGCAGAAAAACAATATCTCCTTCAAAAGCTTACTGGAACAATCTCAATCCCGAACAATTCCACATGAAATTCAAGTACTTTCTCAACCCGAACAACGATTGCTATCCTGAATAATACCATTTGTGAAAGGTGTCAAGTTTTCTAGTGTTTATGGACAATATGGTTTTTGTGGTCAGGCAGTTTTCTTTGCTCAAGACAAATTTGAAGTCAGCAAGGAACTTCCAAATATGCTTCCAAGAGCATCTAATATGACCAGCATATTAATAGTTACAGAGCGGTTTGAAAATTTAGATGTTACCCGTGAATTCTTGATTTCTCGCGAAAGGGTTATGGAGCATTACAATGGCTCGTTGCAAACAACCCTCTGAATAATGTTGTGATAATCAATACTGGCGTCCAATTAAACAAACATGATTTCATTTGAGTTGCTGGTGGAACAGAAAGAGTCGAGATAAATCAGGCGCACAATGATAATGCTTACACACCAATTGGAGAAGCTTCAAGGATCGTTTGTGCATCATGGCATCAAGTGAATCAGGACATCTTTGATTCAGACTATGCAGGGGTACAATGTTGTGCAATGGTTTTGGCGAATATTGTGAGAGCAACAATTCTTACACCAAATAAATGGGACACAAACACTCTAAATTACAATATGATTGAAGCAGATGGAAAGTACAAAGATATTCGTCATTTATCTACTGAAAGACAGAATGCACATCCAATCGATGGGAGTGGTTACCTCAATGTACGCAATTTTGACATTATAAAGAATGATTTTATCACGTTCAATCAGTCATTTGCAATTCAATACACCAACGACTCAACAATTTATGGAAGCCTTTGCAACAGTGCAAACATAGAAAACATAGGACTAACTTTAATGGCAGGACTTAAAAAATTTGATGGCATCATCAAAAATGTTGGGAATAATGCGGTATGATCAAAAATGCAGCAAATGGCAGAGCGTGAATAATTGAATGCGACAACCTTCAAGAGCTTCACTGTGTATGCAAACGTTCAACTGGAACTCAAAACGTCAACTACACCATTGATTATATTGATGTAATTCCAAAGAACAACATCATAAGTATCCAAGAATCCGTGAATGCACAATAATTGAAGCAAGCCCCCAACTATATGATAATTCAATTCAAATTACGCACCAGCCGGCAATTCATTACGTTCCTGTGCACATTTCAGTCACGGCTCTGATAGATTGTGCACAACCAGATTTCAATTCAGAATTTTGGGCAGCGACTATAGATTCCATCGAAATGATTATCTGTTCTACGCACTTTCAATGTTCGAGTATTACTGTATCAAATCAACAATCGCAGCATGTGGGAAGAAAATTGAAGGTCAGGATGGAATGATTGAAGACGTTCATCTATATATCAAGAACTTGAGGGGATATAGTGCATATTGGTGTACAGCACTCAATGAATTGATTGCTCAAATAAGATGCCTTGGACACCTCAAAACTTTGTGACTTTCAGCTGTAACGATTTTGATAGGCTGGATATGTGGAAGGCTCTTTTGATTGCTGATGACAGACCAAATGAAGATCCAATTTGTCTGGACATCTATACAACACAAAAATTGATTGAAAAGTATCCAGTTGTTGTAAGTCGTCATTTTATGATTCGCCTGAATGCTTTGATGAAATTCATCAGAAACAACAATGAAGTATTTGGTGGACAAGTGAAAGATGTTTGGTGGAGAATCGAGTTCCAGAATCACGGAAGCCCTCATTTACATATGGTTGTCTGGATTGAAAATTATACTTCATTTGACACAGTAGAGGGAATTCATATAACTGACCAAGTGTGTTCTTTGAAATGCAGCAGAAGATTCGGAATGGTATGACCTTGTGAGGAAATGCCAAATGCACCATCACACAGCAATATGGCAAAACAATTCTACATCTACATTTCGATTTAGCTTCCCACGTCAAGAGTGTGCTGAAACACGCATCGTTGCACATTGTTCGGATGACTTCATATGCAGTGGAGGAAGAATTTGTCTATTAAAACGATGAAAAGAAGATTGATGGGTCAATAACTACATTCCAACTTTGCTGAAATTATGGAAAGGAAATATGGACATTCAACCTTGTGGAAGCAATGAAGCAATTGCGTTTTATATTGCCAAATACATGTCTAAAGCAGAACCAACAGAGTTTGATGCAGGTGTTGCACAAGCAATTCAACAAATACGTGAAGAAACTGATATCTCGAGAAAAATGTTCAAAATTTGCATGCGCATCTTGAGGGAGAGACAAGTTTCTGTGTGTGAATGTGTGTACCAACTTTGTTATCTCAATTTATGATATAGCTCAAGGCATTGCATTTTCCTGAACACACGCAAACCAGAACGGCGTTACAAAGTACTACAATTTGATGAGAGAGGACGAGCAAGTGGTTACTGCACAAATATATTTGAAAGATATGAAAAGCGTCCAATAGCAGTGGAAGGAGAACATCTGCAATTTTCAGAGTACAACTTCAACAATATGAATCTTATGAAATTTGCAATGTTGTTTGAGCCGTATTACGCAAAATCACAAAATGACAATGATGAGAATATTGATCTGGATGCATATGAAGAACCTCAGCAATGTACACGAAGACGACTATTAACATTGAGTGATAATTCAAAAATGGCTTTAAGAAACATTCCAGCAGTTGTCCGAGTTCCTTACTTCAAAGTTACGGAAGACGCTGAGAACTATTATTACAGCCTTCTCCTACAGTACATGCCATTTAGATCTGAATGTGAGTTGCTTAGAGGTTTCAATTCTGCAAAGCAAGCATTTCAAGCACGAGAAGTTCTACTAAAGCTAATTAACACCGAAATGGAATTTCATCATGTTTGTGACAGGCAATTAGAGACTGCATTTAATCAAATACACGCATTCGAAATTTAGGAAAATCACGAGCCTGCAGAAATTGAACTTGATGAGGAGGAAGAAGGGCAATTCAAATCCAAACATTTTGCAATCTTGATGCAAAAAGTCAATAAAGAAGCAACTGGAGAATTTTCACTTGGGAAGGCCCTTCGTATATATCCTACAATTCAGCAAGTTCAAGACCACAATCAAGCAATCTTACTAAGTTTCAGGGAAAAAAATATTGAAATGTTTAAAGTAAAAGCTCAGGATCAACTCGTTGATACAACTCACATCACCAACAATGTCAATTTGGAGAACATCATTCCATCTGACATCAATAAAACTGGAGGTCTGCCAAAAGAATTAGAACTGTTTGTTGGAGCTAAGGTGATGTTGAGGTCCAATATAGATGTCTTAAAACGATTCGTAAATGGTGAAACTGGATTCATTACAGAAATAAATTGGCCACTCTTTCGCAGAACCCAAATGTATGAAACTGATATTCCATCAGTTCGTGTTGACTTTGGATGTGATAGTGTTCATATCATTCAACCTAAGTCAATTCAATTTCCTGCAAAATATAATTATAAAACTGCAGAAAGAAGAATGCTGCTGGTAGTTCTTTCATAGGCTTCGACAGTTCACAAAATGCAAGGGAGTACAGTCAATTATGCTGTAATCTAATTAGGACCAAAATTATTTGCTGAAGGTCAAGCATACGTCGCCTTAGGTCGAGTTTGATCCCTAGATAGCCTTCAAATTGAAGGAACTGATTGCACCAAATTAACAGGCACAAAGCCATGTAATATTGACATTCTAAAAGAAATGGATCGTTTAAGAAATTTTAGACCAGATTTACAATAAATAAAAATTTTGTTTATGTTTTAGTATGTCATAATTTTTCTAACACTTAAAAGAAGAAAATAAAAAAAAAAATTTAAATTTAAAACACATGCACTGAAAACCCAAAAATAATTTTTCAAGGATTTTATAGCTTGCAGTAAAGAAATGTAACATCAAATTGACAAAAAGTGTGGGGCGCTTAAGCATTTATCATATATTTTATCCATAACTGTCAAATGAAGTATA
Source organism: Oreohelix idahoensis (assembly GCA_024509875.1). Classification (NCBI taxonomy): domain Eukaryota; kingdom Metazoa; phylum Mollusca; class Gastropoda; order Stylommatophora; family Oreohelicidae; genus Oreohelix; species Oreohelix idahoensis. The sequence continues at coordinate 1,169,681 of JAMPIV010019646.1, forward strand.
AAGCAGAAGTTAATTTCACGCAGAATCAGGGCACCACACATCCGACTTCAGCACAGCAGTTTTTAGGACCGGGTTTGCCTTCCCTCTTCGATCCCTACTCTCTAAGCTAAAATGCAGTGATGCAGCCTGTTTCCAGGACCATCACTTGGAGGTGGAGTAGGGTCTTGGTCAGCTCTGGTTTGCTGACCCTGACGCAAGCAGTCAAGCAATGGGTCGCTTACTGCATTCCTCACTTTTGATGCGTCTTAGGTCGCCATATGTATTCTATTTTGTGTTTGTAAGTTACCTGATTGAGCAAATGCAGCATTACAGAAATCACACTTGTAAGGTTTCTTTCATATATGCACTCTTTTATGTGCTTGTAGGTTACCTGTCTGAGTAAATAATGCACCACAAATATCACACTTGTAACGCTTCTCTCCTGTATGTACTGTGTTGTGTCGTTTTAAGCTATGTCTTCGAGTAAATGCTGCACCACAAACATCACACTTGTAAGGTTTCTCTCCTGTATGTAGTCTTTTATGTGCTTGTAGGTGTCCTGTCTGAGTAAATGATGCACCACAAACATCACACTTGTAAGGCATCTCTCCTGTATGTAGTCTTTTATGTGTTTGTAAGTTTCCTGTCTGAGTAAATGCTGCACCACAAACATCACACTTGTATGGTTTCTCTCCTGTATGTAATGTGTTATGATATTTTAGGCTATATCTGTTAGTATATGCTGCACCACAAACATCACATTTGTAAAGCTTCTCTCCTGTATGTAGTCTTTTATGTGCTTGTAAGTTTCCTTTCTGAATAAATGCTGCATCACAAACATCACAGTTGTAAGGCTTCTCTCCTGTATGTACTGTGTTGTGTCGTTTTAAGCTATATCTTTGAGTAAATGCTGCACCACAAACATCACACTTGTAAGGTTTCTCTCCTGTATGTAGTCTTTTATGTGCTTGTAGGTGTCCTGTCTGAGTAAATGATGCACCACAAACATCACACTTGTAAGGCATCTCTCCTGTATGTAGTCTTCTATGTTTTTGTAAGTTTCCTGTCTGAGTAAATGCTGCACCACAAACATCACACTTGTACGGTTTCTCTCCTGTATGTACTGTGTTATGATATTTTAGGCTATATCTATTAGTATATGCTGCACCACAAACATCACACTTGTAAAGCTTCTCTCCTGTATGTAGTCTTTTATGTGCTTGTAAGTTTCCTTTCTGAATAAATGCTGCATCACAAACATCACACTTGTAAGGCTTCTCTCCTGTATGTATTCTTTTATGTGCTTGTAAGTTTCCTGATTGAGTAAATGCAGCACCACAAACATCACACTTGTACGGTTTCTCTCCTGTATGTAATATTTCATGATATTTTAGGCTACTTCTGTTAGTATATGCTGCACCACAAACATCGCACTTGTATGGTTTCTCTCCTGTATGTAATATTTTATGATGTTTTAGGCTACTTCTATCAGCATATGCTGCATCACAAACATCACACTTGTAAGGCTTCTCTCCTGTATGTATTCTTTTATGTGCTTGTAGGTGACATTTCTGAAGAAATGATGCATCACAAAAATCACACTTGAATGGCTTCTCTCCTGTATGTAATCTTTTGTGTTGTTTTAAGTTATATCGGTCAGTAAATGCTGCATCACAAATATCACACTTGTAAGGCTTCTCTCCTGTATGTAGTCTTTTATGTGCTTGTAGGTGTCCTGTCTGAGTAAATGATGCACCACAAACATCACACTTGTAAGGCTTCTCTCCTGTATGAAGTCTTTTATGTGCTTGTAAGTTTCCTGTCTGAGTAAATGCTGCACCACAAACATCACACTTGTAAGGCTTCTCTCCTGTATGTATTCTTTTATGTGCTTGTAAGTTTCCTGTCTGAGTAAATGCTGCACCACAAACATCACACTTGTACGGTTTCTCTCCTGTATGTACTGTGTTATGGTATTTTAGGCTATATCTATTAGTATATGCTGCACCACAAACATCACACTTGTAAAGCTTCTCTCCTGTATGTAGTCTTTTATGTGCTTGTAAGTTTCCTTTCTGAAAAAATGCTGCATCACAAACATCACACTTGTAAGGCTTCTCTCCTATATGTAATCTGTTATGTTGATGTAGGTTACTTTTAACAGTATCAAACTTGTAAGGTTTCTCTTCCTCTCTTGTCTTGTGAGTCTGAATGTTTAAATCACTGTCAATAGCAACAGCTCTATCACTTTCACTAAGGTGAACATTTATCTCACTGCTAGAAATTATTTTACTACAATTTATGTTACAGTTTTCATTTTTTAAATCTTTTGTATTACAATTTAGGTTATCAGAAAGGTTAGCTGCCCTGTCCTTGCTGTAGACAAAGTTCACTAATGGTGCATTATGAGTGAGTCTAAGTTTCATGTTGTCTTCTCTTGCTGCATCACCAAAAGTAACATCTTTTTTCGTTTTTACTGTTTCATTCACTCTGGTTCTACTGTTTTGTGGTAACGCATCCTGAAGATCATCATGTTTATTATCAAACTTCCAGTGTCCATTTCTGTGTACTGTTTTCATATGTTCATCCAGGACATCTGGTTGAAAGAAAGGAATGTTGCACAGAGGACAAGAATATGTGTCTGAAATAATGAAAATAATCAGCAAAGATAAATAATAAAATACATTTCCTATATGTTTAGTTAAAATCTGGTAAGCAAATGTTCTAGCAAAAATATAAGTATAATGTCCTGGTAATTATCATTCTTCAGCTCTACAAGCAGCACAGACCTACAACAAACTTATACCATGTCTTATACCATCAGCTCTTGGATGACTCAATTATATTGTTTTGTTTAGTAGACCTGTCCATATTGTTTTGTTGAAATTTTTGGTGGGTTAGAAATTCTACAAGATGGCGTAGCCAGCACAATGCTGAACCCTCCAAGCTGCTTCTTATGCTATGCATGGTAACAATACAGTGTTACTACTGTTTTCTCCTATTTTAGGTCCAGGTAACACACAGGTCTGTTTTCACTGGTGTCTATACCTTGAAGAGAGAAATCCAAGAAGAACAGTTTGGTTTCAGACGAAACAGTGGAACAAGAGAGGCAATATTTTGCCTAAGAAGATTAGCAGAAAAATATACAGAGGTTCAAAAAAGTATGTATATGTGCTTCATTGACTATAAGAAGGCTTTTGACAGAATCCATCATGAGAAAATAATTGAATGCCTCAAAGACATAGGTATTGATGGAAAAGATATAAGAATACTCAGTAACCTTTATTGGGAGCAAACTGCCACAGTAAGATCGGGAAGGAATTATTCACCATACATGGAAATAAAAAGAGGTGTCAGACAAGGTTGTGTGCTGTCCCCTTGCCTATTTAATTTATACACTGAAAAAATTTTCAAACAGATACAGGAAATACCAGGACTGAACATCAGTGGAAGGTCAATAAACAACCTTAGATATGCAGATGATACCATGTTGTTAGCTGAAAGCGAACAGGAGTTACAAGAACTAGTGAAGCAAGTGAACAGTATAAGTCATGAATATGGACTCGACATTAATATTGAGAAAACAAAAACTATGATAATTAGCAAAACAGATGATAAACCCACATTAAAGATAAGCGTAAATGGGAAAATCCTGGAACAAGTCAAGAGCTACGTATATCTTGGTCATATAATAACAGAAGATGGCAGATGTGAAACAGAAATCAAGAAGAGAATAGGAATGGCCAAAGCTACATTCAACAACATGAAACATATACTGACATCCAAACAGTTATCTCACAAATTAAAACGGAGAATCATAAAGTGTTATATATATTCTGCATTTCTGTATGGTGCAGAAACATGGACGATGAATAAGCATTTGGAAGAAAGAATTGAGGCTCTTGAAATGTGGATATATAGAAGAATGGGGTGTATCTCATGGAAAGAGATGAAAACAAATGAGGAGGTCCTAGAAAATCTAGGTATGAAAAGAGAACTAATGAGAGAGGTCAAAGTTCGGCAGCTAAAATACTTTGGCCACATAAAAAGGCATAACACCTTGCAGAAGACCATAACAGAAGGGAGAGTTGAAGGCAAACGTGCAAGGGCAAGACAGCGCTATAAGTGGGAAGATAACATCAAGAGATGGATGGGAAAGAGTCTATCAGAGTGTACCACCAAGGCAAGAGACAGAAGACGTTGGAGATCCATTACAGCCAACCTTCGTTGTGGAGATGGCAACTGATGATGATGATGATACCTTGAAGTGGGAAGGTGGCTTGAGTACCCTGACAACCCCCAGTGCTATGCCAGCTTGAGTTTTACTCCTGGCAGGTTCTACCAAGCTGGACATGTCTGCATGGGTAGGGGTCAGACTAAAGCTGGCATCCTGGTCTTCCAGGTTGGGGGTTTTAGCACAGGGCCAACAACCCTGTCTTTGTTAATAAACACAAATTAGTTATGGAAACAGCAACAAATCAAAAAGCTTTGATGGGGGTTAGACATCTGAAGTCTGAGGCTTGTATGACCTACAGTGGTGAAAGCCAAAAGGAAGCCATTGCCATGAAAGCAGATGCCTTGAATGCAAAACACAAAACCAGAATCGGATTCTGAAATGACAGAACTATGAATGAGGCAGGAAAATTGAAGCAAATCAGAACAGAAATGAGAGACTACAGATTACATATACTGGGAATAAGTGAGAGCTGATGGACTGTGACAGGGAGAATAAATACAGCAACAGGAGAAACAGTACTTTACTCAGGAAGAGTTGATGGACAGCACAATGAAGGCATTTCCATTATCCTAAAGAAAGAAATAGAAAGGTCATTACTGGAATAGAAACCCATCTATAGCAGACTAATAAGAACAAGACTGAGAGGGAGATTCACTAACACCACAATAATACAATGCTATGCACCAACAAATGATTGTGATGAAGAGGTCAAGGACGAATCTATCAATAGCTATAAAAGGAAATGGAAACCACACCTAGATGCAATCTTATAGAAATGGGTGACCTCAATGCGAAAGTTGGAACACACTATACATATAATGAAAGAGTAATAGGGAAATGCGGGAAGCGGGACAATAAACGAGAATGGGTATAAATTAATAAGCTTCTGCAGCATTAACAACTTGGTAATTGAAGGAATGTTTTTTCCACACAAAGAAATTCAACAATTAACATGGGAATCACCAAATGGCCAGGATAGAAACCAGATAGGCCCCATTATGATCAATGGTAGATGGAGACATTCATTACAAGATGTGAAAGTAAGAAGAGGTGCTACTTAGTAGTAGCAAGACTGAAGGTGAAAACTCAGAACTGCTGGACCAGTTGTAACTAAACGGGAAATGTTTGACATCATCAAAATGAAGGATCCCCTTGCCAGAAAAGCTTTTGTGGTTGATATAAACAGACGATATTAGATTGACAATAGCCAAGAAAAGACAGCAACTGATGATGTTGACTAGAAATTCAACACCATTTCAACAATTTATAAGGAAATCAGCAAATCATGCTTGGGATTCCAGAAAAGGAAGAGACAAGATTGAATAACACCAGAAACATTAAATACCATAGTGATGAGAAAAGAAATGAAAAGAAAGAAAATAGAAGCAAAGTTCCCCAGGTTAAAGGAATTATATAGTGAGCAGTACAGTCAGCTGGATAAGGAAGTAAAACGTCAAACCCGAACCAACCAAAAGGAAATTCCTAGACAAACTTGCAAGACAGGCAGAAGAGACAGCACTGAGAAATGAACAAAGCACAGTATATAAAATAACTAAAACCATCAGCAGAAAATGCAAATATTACATTAAAAAGAGACAAGCAGGGAAATCTCATCACCACAGAACAAGGGCAGGAAACACGTTGGGCAGAGCACTTCAGAGAATCATTGAATAAGGCTTAACCACAAAAGAGGCAGCTGAATGTTCCTGAGACTGAAACTGATCTAGATGTAAATATAGACATTCTGCGAAGGGAAGAAATCCTCACAGCAATCAAACTGTTAAAAAAATTGAAACGCTCCTGGTTGCAACAATTTAAATGCAGAGGTCATGACACCAAATGTGGGCAATCCTGAGGCCATCACAATGAGGAACCAGAAGATGGAACAGACAGACACATTTACATACCTAGGATGCATAGTAACACCAGATGGTGGAACAAGCAAAGACATCAGCAACAGAATTAATAAAGAGAACAGCCTTTGCTAGTCTAAACAACATCTGGAAGTTCTCTCAGTAAAGCACAAATACCAAATTAAGATTATATGAGAGGTGTGTACTTTGTGTGCTTCTCTATGGTACACAATGTTGGACCCCTGAAGGAAAGCGAAAGAGAGGCTGACCAAAAACAGCTTGGTGGAGAACTCTGGTAGCCGAGATGAAAAGAATGAACCAAAACTGGGGCCCTGCAGAAAGGATTGCTGCCAACCAAGCAAAGTGAAAACTGTGTGTTGCTGCCCTACAAGACACCACCAGGCGTTATGGTCACTGACTGCTTTGACAGTTGACAGCTAAGGATGAAAGAAGAAGAGAACACACAGGTGCAGGTAATCATGTCTAATGTATAACATCATCCATAACCGTATTTAGATTCTCATTTACTTAGTCATCCCTCTTCTACCGTGAGGTGTAGAGGTTTGGAGGAGGGGGCACTGTAATATCCTGTCAGCTGTCTTCCTTCTGGCCTGGTTCCAATCTAGTCCTCGGTCCTTTAGAGATTGCCTAATGTTGTCCTCTCAGCAGACTCTGGGTCACCATGGAGGTCTGGATCCCTGGCTATTAGTTTCCCATACATGTTGTGGTAGCCGATCTTCCATTCTGCAGACATGGCCAAACAATCTTAGTTGGGATTGTTCTACTTGAGTCTGCAGTGGCTGGGTTTTGAGGCCTTGCCCTATTGCCTGGTTGCAGACCATATCTCTTCTTGTTACTTCAACCACCTTCCTCAGATCCCTCATTTAGAGGTTTGGAGCTGGCTTTTGTGGGTTGTAGTCATTGCCCATGACTCACATCCATATGTCAAGACTGTTTTAAAAGTGGAGCGGTATAAAAATATTACTTTTTGCTCGTGTTATATACTGTTTTACTATATTGTGCAATTCTCTAGGTATATCTTTCCTGAACACCTGTTCAACTATTATGGATGAATCACATGCCTGCAAATAATCATATATTGGTTTTCTCTGTTGTTTGTACGTCCTTCAATTTAGTAGGAAATGCTTTGCATATCAGCAATTGAATACATTATATGAACACGATGACACTATATATCCCAGTTATAACCCATCAGAGCTTAAACGGGACATTTTTCTTTTCAATTAAAAAAAGAACTTGTTGGGATCACTATTACTTATTTTTCTTCTTGGTCGTTTGCTCTTAAATAATCACATCTATCTCTCTTATAAAGCTGACAGTTCATCTCAGGCTTCTCTCACCACTATTCAGTTTCTCCCTCAACTGGGCTGAAGAAGGTCATGCTGCCACCCTGCTCCTCTCATGGACCCAACCTTGTTGGGAGTATATGTGTTACTGTTTGTTTGTCCTTCCCACATGGGCACATATTTGTGACTGTTATATTTATTAAAGAACACATGCAGAAGAGAACTTGAGACATAAACAAAAATGAGAAAGACAAGGACAATCTTTGAGCTGATGTCACTTGACTGTAGGACTTGGCATGTATTTACTGGAGGTCTTTGAGCTGATGTCACTTGACAGTAGGACTTGGCATGTATTTACTGGAGGTCTTTGAGCTGATGTCACTTGACAGTAGAACTTGGCATGTATTTACTGGAGGTCTTTGAGCTGATGTCACTTGACAGTAGGACTTGGCATGTATTTACTGGTCTTTGAGCTGATGTCACTTGACAGTAGAACTTGGCATGTATTTACTGGAGGTCTTTGAGCTGATGTCACTTGACAGTAGAACTTGGCATGTATTTACTGGAGGTCTTTGAGCTGATGTCACTTGACAGTAGGACTTGGCATGTATTTACTGGAGGTCTTTGAGCTGATGGTAATTGACAGTAGAACTTGGCATGTATTTACTAGAGGTCTTTGCTCCTTAGAGAGCTAAAGGGTACTAACTGATTGATAATATCACACAAAATTATTTAAAAATTATATTTAACATTGAATTCTACACCACAGGCTCAATAACAGCTTTGTATTAAATGTTATAAAGACATCTTCATTTACACAGTCATAACATGAATTTCATAAAAACACTTGTTATTATCCATACCTTCTTCATCTCCAAAAGAGCCTAATTGTTGTTTACTTTCTGGCATTTCCAAGTAGTTAGGATCCATTATCTCAACTTTAATGTAGCTGTTGTCACAATCAGCCTGAAACACATTTGACCAAGTAAGGTTTATGTTACTACCAAAATAAAAACAAAATATGTAGAGATGTGTTTTTCTGTAATCTCTTTCTCATTACTGCCATCACTTATACACAAGTAATTTGGTAAAGGAATGTGGTTTCAAACATGAAAATTAGTTGCTTCAAATGTTAAAACATACAAGGTCTGTCCGGAAAGTAATGAGACTGATTCCATAAAATTGGTTTATTTCAAGACATGCTTACATACACTTAAAATTCTTCGAAATAACATACTTGAGCATCAATACACCGTTGCCAGCGGTTTTGCCACGCGTCGTAGCTCTCCTGGAAGTTTTGAATGGGGATCTCTTTCAAAGCACTCATCACGGCAGCTTGCACGTTTTTAACAGTCCCAAAATGGTGTCCTTTCAAGCTGGATTTGAGCCAGGGAAACAAAAAGAAGTCAGCCGGGGCCAAGTCCGGGCTGTATGGAGGTTGAAGCAGCGTTGCCACGGTTTGTTTCGCCAGAAACTCTCTCACTAACAGGGACGCATGAGCCGACGCATTGTCGTGGTGAATAACCCAGGTGTTGGCCATCTCCGGGCGGACGCGCGTGACTCTGTTCTTCAGCCGTTTAAGCACTTCCACGTAAAATGCAGTGCTGACCATTTGTCCAGGTGTACAAACTCCTTATGGACAAAACCTTTAGAGTCAAAAAAGACAATGAGCATCGATTTCATCTTTGATTTGCTCATTCGAACCTTCTTTGGTCGAGGAAACTCGGTAGTGTGCCACTCAGAGCTCTGCCTTTTCGTCTCCGGATCGTACTCAAAGACCCACGTTTCATCACCGGTTATCACTTTTTCCAAAAAATCAGGTTCACTCCTCACACAGTCCAAAAGCTCACGAGAAATCGACACATGGTTTTTCTTCTGTTCGTCGGTCAAAACCTTAGGAACCAATTTGGCACAAACTTTCCGCATCTGCATTTCTTTCGTGATGATTTCATGCACAATGGATTTTGGAAATCCCACTTGATCTGCTATCAATCTAAGACTCAGACGTCGGTCAGAGTCCAAAACCGCTTTCACCTTATCCGCATTGTCCGAAGTGTGAGACGCTGATGGGCGCCCTGTGCGTTGTTCATCCTCGACGCTCTCTCTTCCTTCTTTGAAGGTTTTTGTGCCACCGAAACACCTGTGCTTTCGATAAAGCATCCTTCCCGTAGGCTTTCTGTATCATAGCAAGCGTCTTGGTGGCGGATTTTTCAAGTTTTACATAAAACTTTATCGCGTATCGCTGCTCGACATTCCTCTGCATTTTGACCGTTACGTGATGCTCAAACAGCTGTCCACTTCGCAAGCGAGCTGCACTCTGTAAAAGCTCAGAGCCAACTGACGAGAAATCTATCGTTTACCTAACATCCCCCACCAACCGTCACACCTGGAGACTCCGCCACTCGGCCCTTCTGATTGGCCCAAGAAAATCAGTCTCATTACTTTCCGGACAGACCTTGTACACACACAATATATAACTAACAAGCAAGCATGCTAAATAAATCTATTAAAATTCTCAAAATCAAAAAGGCTGAATACCATCACCAACCAAGAACTGCTTACGTGGAGCAACCAAGAAGACATTCACACCCCATCATAGCTGGCAGACGCTTGTATTGGGTTGGCCACATCCTCAGAAGAGACCCAGATGTCATATTAAAAAAACAGCTATGCTATGGATCCCAGAAGGAAAGTGAAAGAGAGGTCAACCAAAAACAGCTTGGTGGAGAATCATGGAGGCATAGATGCAAAGAATGAACTAGAGCTGGGGCACTGCACAAAGGTTGTCTGCCAACTGAGCAAACCAGAAGCAGTTTGTTTCTACCCTACAAGATGCCACCAGGTGTTATGGCCACAGACTGCTTTGACAACCAGCGGCTATAGATCCAAGAAGAACTTACGGATACAGTTTGCCTGAACTATATTTCATCATCATCAACTTTGACAACCAGCAGCTATAGATCCAAGAAGAACTTGCTGATACAGTTTGCCTGAACTTTATTTCATCATCATCAACTTTGACAACCAGCAGCTATAGATCCAAGAAGAACTTGCTGATACAGTTTGCCTGGACTTTATTTCATCATCATCAACTTTGACAACCAGCAGCTATAGATCCAAGAAGAACTTGCTGATACAGTTTGCCTGAACTTTATTTCATCATCATCAACTTTGACAATCAGCAGCTATAGATCCGAGAAGAACTTGCTGACAGAGTTTGCCTAAACTTTATTTTATCATCATCAACTTTGACAACCTGCAGCTATAGATCCAAGAAGAACTTGCTGATACAGTTTGCCTGAACTTTATTTCATCATCATCAACTTTGACAATCAGCAGCTATAGATCCGAGAAGAACTTGCTGACAGAGTTTGCCTAAACTTTATTTCATCATCATCAACTTTGACAACCAGCAGCTATAGATCCAAGAAGAACTTGCTGATACAGTTTGCCTGGACTTTATTTCATCATCATCAACTTTGACAACCAGCAGCTATAGATCCAAGAAGAACTTGCTGATACAGTTTGCCTGAACTTTATTTCATCATCATCAACTTTGACAATCAGCAGCTATAGATCCGAGAAGAACTTGCTGACAGAGTTTGCCTAAACTTTATTTCATCATCATCAACTTTGACAACCTGCAGCTATAGATCCAAGAAGAACTTGCTGATACAGTTTGCCTGAACTTAATTTCATCATCATCAACTTTGACAATCAGCAGCTATAGATCCGAGAAGAACTTGCTGACAGAGTTTGCCTAAACTTTATTTCATCATCATCAACTTTGACAACCTGCAGCTATAGATCCAAGAAGAACTTGCTGATACAGTTTGCCTAAACTTTATTTCATCATCATCAACTTTGACAACAGCAGCTATAGATCTAAGAAGAACTTGCTGATACAGTTTGCCTGAACTTTATTTCATCATCATCAACTTTGACAATCAGCAGCTATAGATCCAAGAAGAACTTGCTGACAGAGTTTGCCTAAACTTTATTTCATCATCATCAACTTTGACAACCTGCAGCTATAGATCCAAGAAGAACTTGCTGATACAGTTTGCCTGAACTTTATTTCATCATCATCAACTTTGACAACAGCAGCTATAGATCCAAGAAGAACTTGCTGATACAGTTTGCCTGAACTTTATTTCATCATCATCAACTCTGACAACCAGCAGCTATAGATCCAAGCAGAACTTGCTGACACAGTTTGCCTGAACTTTATTTCATCATCATCAACTTTGACAACCAGCGGCTATAGATCCAAGAAGAACTTGCTGATACAGTTTGCCTGAACTTTATTTCATCATCATCAACATTTTTCTTTCTTGCTCCCTATAGAGCATGTATCCACTAATGCAGGTGGTCACCTTGCAGGAAGTCTGTATCAAACATTCCCAAGCTCTTACAGTGGTGGTTTCTGCAGTAGTTTGTTTATATGATGATGTTGACACCCCATACAAAACCTTATATTAGTCACCTTGTACAACATGTCAGATAGTGTAGTAGTTTGTTTATATGATGATGTTGACACCCCATACAAAACCTTATATCAGTCCCCTTGTACAACATCCTAGACGGTGCAGTAGTTTTTTTTATATGATGAGGTTGATACCCCATACAAAAACCTCATTTCAGTCACCTGGTACAACATGCCAGATGGTGCAGTAGTTTGTTTATATGATGAAGTTGACACCCCATACAAAACCTTATATCAGTCACCTTGTACAACATGTCAGATGGTGTAGTAGTTTGTTTATATGATGAGGTTGACACCCCATACAAAACCTTATATCAGTCAACTGGTACAACATGTCAGATAGTGCAGTAGTCCCATTCTTCTTTTATCTCCTCAGAGATCCCTAGGAACTATAATGAGCCAACTACAGATACAACATCCTAAATCAACATTAGCATCGGCGGGTCATAAGTTTATATTGATGGTTTATTTAGTTTGTTTAAATAACAGTATATTCCAGAGCCTAAGGAAGGAACTTGTCCCCCTACCAGGCACCTCAACCGGGTGGTGGATGGTTGAATAACCTCTAGATATAGAGGTTAGCTGTGAATACTGGATAATCAGCCATGAACCAAAACAGGTGGTTGTCACTAAGGGTGAGGTGGGATAGTTGTAAGGGACAGCTGTCTGTATCAAATCACCTCTGAAGCTTTATAACATGAGAACCAGCACGATGGAGGTGCTTTAACCTCTTCCCTCTCAACTGTCTTGTGGGTTTGATTTTTTAGTGTCAGGCTAGCAGAGATAACCATACACAAACCGTCATAAAGCAACAGGAAACTACCGTCGTATTATCCCTTGTATAATCATGAATTGAAACAACTTCCTAGTAAAAGATAATGACATTACAAAGGATTCCAGAGGAATCACTTTGTCCTGTAGGGAGCATCATGTGTTACAAGTGATATCTGATCATTATCATGCTACTGTTAGCAAAATTAAAATTAAGGATAACTTAATCGTAGGAACTTGAAATGTCAGGACACTAATGGAGAATGGAAAATCAGATAACATCAAGATGGAAATGGAAAGAATGAATGTAAATGTATAAGGACTATATGAAATGCGATATATCGGAACAGGTGAAATATATTCTGACAACTAAAAAATAATTTATTCCGGAGGAAATAAACATAAACGAGGAGTAGGCATAATATTAGATGCAGTAAGAGCAAGAATAGTAAAGAGATTTTAGGCAATATCAGATCGAGTCCTGTTAGTTAAACTGAGTGATATCATTTTATACAAATATGTACCCCAACGATTGTACAGAAGAAGAAATCGACACATTTTACAATGAACTTGATAAGTCAATGACTCAGTGTAAATCTCATGTTGGAAATGAAAATGTTGATGATGTGACTGGTGGTTATGGCCTGGTAGAAAGAAATGAGAGAGCTGACAGACTGACAGAGTGGGCAAGAATACATGATATGCTAGTAGGAAACACCTGGTTTAAACAACATCCTAGACGCATCAGGACATGGAAAAGTCCACGGAACAATGTTCTTAAATCAGATTGACTACATACTAATATGCAGGAGATTTAGAAACAGTTTGAAATCAGTGAAAACTAGGCAAGGAGCAGATTGCAACAGTGGCCAAGTACCAGTAATAGGATAACTTAAAATAAAATTGAAAAAAGTAAAATGAGTTTTAAACAACATCATGTTAAACTTAGCCTTATGTGATCAATCAATCAATACCCTTTAGCTCCCAGGGGAGCATAGGCCTTCAACAAACACATGTCAAGTCTTCCTGTCCTGTGCCATCTGCTCAAGATCTTTCCATGTTTTCCTCATCCTTTTCACCTGTTTCCAGTTCTCTTCTCCTTGTATTTTTTGGTGTACCTCTGCCTCTCTTTCCCTGTGGATTCCAGAGCAAGGACTACCTTGTAATGCTATCAACAGGTTTCCTCAATGTGTGTCCTATCCATTGCTATCGTCTTCTTCTCAGCTCCTGTTCCACTGGCACTTGTCATCAATTCCACATTTGTGACTTTGTCATACTATTTCAGTCCTATTCTACACAAGCACCCGTTTATAAAAATCTGTAGCTTTTTAGTTGCTCTCCATGTCTCAGAGCCATACAATAGGACTGGCTTGACATTTGAGTTGAAGATTCTTATTTTCGTGTTGGACTTTATTTCTCTTATGTGATGAGGGGTTATAAATTTTGGGCACTAGGGTGGAGCTTAGGAATCCCCCTAAATTCTTTTTGATTTTTTGGCCCGCCCAATTCATTTCTTTTCAGTCCTCTGTAGTTGTAAAGTGGGGTAACTAGCTTGTCATTTTAAATTGGACAGGTTCACTCCCCTTTTTCTTCACTGCTGTCAGGATAAATTTTTGACGCATCCAGGACTCTCTGTTGCTGAAGGCGGCATCTTTCTTTGAGTTTCTTTGACCACGAGTTAAAAAACCTGGCACCTGGTTTCAGGGAGTAGAGCAGCAAACTTTCCCTGACCTTTGACACCAGGGAAAGCCATCACCTTTTGTGTGTCCACGGGTAGACCTGATTATGCCAGAAATGGTGGTCTCTCTCTATTAGCTTGGTTTTCATCTATGGAACACGGGAAATTAGTTCTCCTGGGTTTGTAGTGGTTGTGTCATGTTATGGTGCAACCCAGGCGAAAGAGTCACTCAAAATCACAGGAGGCCGGACACCTGTGGCCTGAGAGTTACTATAATGTCTGAACTCTTTAGTTGTTTGGCACTTAATGCTCCAGAAATTCTAGTAGAGTGGACATGTCATCTTTATTAGGCAGATTCACCCAGCTACTGTTGGTGTTAGTGGATTTCTTGCATCTTGGTAAGGGCGCTAATTTTATTTAGATAGTTTGTGTAGGTAGAATCTATCACACTGATCATTACAAACACAGAGTTCCCCCATAAGCGCATACATGCATACACTATATGTGAACCAACAAAGAATGAGAAGTCAGTGATCGACTATGCCATTGTTAGGAGGAGCTCATTCAAATATGTCCGGGATGCTAGAGTCTGGAGGGGGCCAGAAATTGGAAGTGATCACTAATTGCTTACAATTAAAAGAACAACTGAAAGAGTTGCTCAGCCTAGGAACTGCCCAACATCATGCAAGAAGCCAAGTAAACGACGGGAGAAATGAGCATTAAGACCTACAAGCTGAGAGAGCCAGAAATTAAGACCAGATATCAGGGGCTTATTGCTACAGCGATGAGAAACACAGAAGAACAGCCTGATGACTTGGAAACCCTCTGGCTTAAATTCAAGGACATCATAAAGACAGCTGCTGCAGAAGCATGTGGTGAAGTCCGACTTGGGAACAAGAGAAAGAGGACACCTTGGTGGACAGATGAGGTTAAAGAGAAAATAAGAGAGGAGAAAAAAAGCATGGAAACAATACTTATGAGCTAAAAACACACCAGGAAAAACAGATAAACACAGAGAATATATAATACTCAGAACAGAAGCAAAGAACAAGGTGCTTGCTGCAAAACAGAAGTCCTGGGAAGAATTTGGAGAACAGCTAGAAAAAGATGCGCAAGAAAACCAGAAATTGTTCTATAAGACCCTAAAGAACATGAGGAAGGAAAAACAATGCCCTCTTAAATTTAAACAGGACAAGCAAGGCAAATTGCTTACTGCCCCGAAGGAAGTAATGGAAAGATAAAAAGAATATTTCTCAGAACTCCTTGATGGTGAGCAAGGTCAAGCATCAGAAATGATAACCACTAGCACAGAACAGGAAACCAATGGTGTTAAAGATGACATAAAGATGGAAGAACTGAAGGCAGCACTGGAGAAAATCAAGATGGGCAAAGCAGCAGGGCATAATGGTATAACACCAGAAATGGTTAAGTACATGGGAGCATCAAGCAACCTATTACTCTTAAGGGTCCTACAGGCAGTGTGGTGCAACAAGACCATACCAAAGGACTGGGAGATTGCCATCATAACACCGATTTTCAAAAAGGGTGACAATCGACAATGTGGAAACCATAGAAGCACATCCCTTCTCAGTGTCCCTGGTAAAATCTACTCTAGAATCTTAGAACATAGACTGCGACGCCTAGCTGAGCCACAATTGGATGAGGTCCAGTGCGGATTCCGAGCTAACCGAAGTTCTAAAGATCTAATCTTCACACTCAGACAGCTGAGTGAAAAGGCCCTTGAGTATAAGAGTGAGATCCATCTTTGTTTCATAGATCTGGAAAAGGCGTTTGACAGGGTCCCCTGGAGCAAACTTTGAGACTGTTTGGCAAGAAAAAACATTCCAGCACCTCTGATTCATGCTATACAGAGCTTCTACAAGTCTTGCAGAAATTATATGAGGACAGCAAACCATAAGTCAGAAGAGTTCAGGACCACCATTGGTGTAAGACAATGTGATATCCTGTCACCTTATCTTTTCATACTCCTCATGGACGATGTCATCAAGGCATGTAAGGAGAGAACAAGAAAGTATTCAGTGGGGTACTGGAAGATGAGACAGGTATGTATTTCAGAGCTGGCATTTGCTGATGATGTTGCCCTGATTGCTAAATCAGAGGCACATCTCCAATCCAACTTGCAAGTCTGGAAGGAAGAGCTGGAGAAGAGAGGGATGGTCATAAGCAGCTCTAAAACAAAATCCGTGGTGATATCATGAGAAGAAAGAAGACATCAGATTAAGCTGGGAGAACAGGTCCTGGAGCATGTTGACCACTTTAAATACTTCGGAGCTATTATAGACCAAAAGGGAGGCATCAAAGAGGGGTTGGCCACTCGAAAAGCAGCAGCTGGGAGACTTTTTCAGGCCATAAATCGAGGATTCCTCAGCAAGAGAGAGGTTGGTAAGAAAACGAAGATGGCTGTATACCGCTCCACCTATGTCCCAGTCTTGACATATGGATGTGAGTCATGGGCAATGACTACTACTCACAAAAGCCAGATCCAAACCTCAGAAATGAGGTATCTGAGGAAGGTGGTTGAAGTAACAAGAAGAGACATGGTCCGCAACCAGATGATATATCAAGGCCGAAAATTCCACCCCCTGCAGACCCAAGTAGAACAGTCCCAACTAAGATGGTTTGGCCATGTCTGCAGAATGGGAGAAGATTGGCTACCATGACAAGCATGGGAAACAAAGAGCCAGGGATCCAGACCCCCAGGATGACTCAGAGTCCACTGGGAGGACAACACTAGACTATCTTTGACGGACCGAGGACTAGAATGGAACCAGGCCAGGAGTAAGACAGCCGAAATGATAGTCTGGTGCTCTCTCTTCCAAACCTCTACACCTCACGGTAGAAGGGGAATGACTAAGTAAGTAAGAATCTATCACTCATCAATCCCCAGTGGTCGAATAAATATAGCAGTTCTATCACTCATCAATCCCCAGTGGGCGAACGAAAATAGCAGTAAAACTTTCCGTCTTGTATTCATAATAGGAAAGTGGATAAAGTTAAGTTCGCTATGTACCACTAAAAATTACCTAGATGGGACCTTTAATAATTGTATTCAAGGGACAGTGAGTGAGTGTTTATATCAATTCTTGTTAACACCACTGTAACCACATTTATTTTGCTACGCCTTCCTTAAGAGATGTGGGGTTTTCCCTAGAGATGTATATAATTGTACTTATTGGATGACTTATACATATCATTTGTATAACGGGATACTTATGAGGTCCCGGATAAGTTATGGAGGGGTCATGTGTGTAAATATTGATTGTATTGTTGTGTGTAACCCGATGTGAACTCCGCCTATGCCGGTCCCAAGCCCGGATGAAAAAGGAGGAGGGCGGCCTGCATGGAGGCCGTAAGGAGGCAGCCCCTCCACCATGCAAAGGCACAACAGGCCAATCACCTGATTACGAGTAATATAAGAGAGAAAACCGGACTGATTCTAAAGGCGATGAACTGGAACGGACTACGACTTATGGAACTTGGAACACAAGAAGTATAAATGGGAAAGAAGAGGAGCTGGTGGAAGAGATGAGGAAAGCAAAACTAGAAATCCTGGCTATTACCGAAACAAAGAAAAAGGGACAAGGAGTCATGGATCTCGATGGCAACATGCTGCTATACAGTGGTGTACCCACACCTGAAAGAGCTAAAGGGGGCGTGGGTTGCATTGTGGCCAAAAACCAGAAAGATAGTATCAAGAGATGGAACTTTGTCTCGGAGCGCATTATGGTTGTAAAATTAAAAGAAGGAGAAACCATAGTCAACCTGGTCATAGTGTATGGGCCAAATGAGGATGAGAGAGTAGAGGTCAAGGAGGAATTCTTCGATTTGCTTCAAAGGACAGTGGATGACTGCCTAGATGAAATTATCATGCTCAGAGATTGCAATGCCAGAGTTGGAAATGACCATGCTAGATGGGGTGCAGTTATCAGAAGATATGGAGAAGATACTCTCAATGACAATGGAAAACGACTCTTGCAGAATCTGATCATTACCAACACAAAGTTCCCCCATAAGTGCATACATGCATACAGTAGGTGTGAACCAACAAAGAATGAGAAGTCACTGATCGACTATGCCATTGTTAGGAGAAGCTCATTCAAATATGTCCGGGATGCTAAAGTCTGGAGGGGGCCAGAGATTGGAAGTGATCACTACCTGCTTACAATTAAAAGAACAACTGAAAGAGTTGCTCAGACTAAGAACTGCCCAGCATCACGCAAGAAATCAAGTAAACGAACGGAAGAAATGAGCATTAAGACCTACAAGCTGAGAGAGCCAGAAATTAAGACCAGATATCAGGGGCTTATTGCTACAGCGGTGAGAAACACAGAAGAACAACCTGATGACTTGGAAACCCTGTGGCTTAAATTCAAGGACATCATAAAGACAGCTGCTGCAGAAGAATGCGGTGTAGTCCAACTTGGGAACAAGAGAAAGAGGACACCTTGGTGGACAGAGGAAGACAAAGAGAAAATAAGAGAGAAGAAAATGGCATGGAAACAATATTTAGGAGCTAAAAACACAGCAGGACAAATAGAGAAATATAGAGAATATGTGATACTCAGAACAGAAGCAAAGAACAAGGTGCTAGCAGCAAAACAGAAGTCCTGGAAAGAATTTGGAGAAAAGCTAGAAAAGATGCGCAAGAAAACCAGAAATTGTTCTATAAGACCCTAAAGAACATGAGGAAGGAAAAACAATGCCCTCTCAAGTTTATAAAGGACAAGCAAGGCAAATTGCTTACTGCCAAAGGAAGTAATGGAAAGATGGAAAGAATATTTCTCAGAACTCCTTGATGGTGAGCAAGGTCAAGCATCAGAAATGATAACCACTAGCACAGAAGATGAAACAAATGGTGATGAAGATGACATAAAGTTGGAAGAACTGAAGGCAGCACTGGACAAAATCAAGATGGGCAAAGCAGCAGGGCATGATGGTATAACACCAGAAATGGTTAAGTACATGGGAGCATCAGGCGACCTATTACTCTTAAGGGTCCTACAGGCAGCGTGGTGCAACAAGACCATACCAAAGGATTGGGAGATTGCCATCATAACACCAATTTTCAAAAAGGGTGACAATCGACAATGTGGAAACCATAGAGGCATATCCCTTCTCAGTGTCCCTGGTAAAATCTACTCTAGAATACTGGAGCAGAGACTCAGATGCCTAGCTGAGCCACAAATGGATGAGGTCCAGTGTGGCTTCTGAATAAATCGAAGTACTCAAGACCTAACCTTCACACTCAGACAGTTGAGTGAAAAGACTCTTGAGTATAAGAGTGAGATCCATCTTTGCTTCTTAGATCTGGAAAAGGCATTTGACAAGGTCCCCTGGAACAAACTCTGGGACTGTTTGGCAAGGAAGAACCTTCCAACACCTGTCGTGAGAGGTTCAGATGTTATTAGAATATAGGATATCCCAGACAAAAAGATGTATCAAAGGATACCAGTATAGCGCCAGATAAGAGACTGGTCTTATAAGAAATACCCCCTTCTCTGAAAAGAGTAAGGGTGTATCAACAATCAAGGTAGGGTCATGCTGTATAAACCTTCAAGTATGATGATAGTGAATGTTACTGAAGGTCTAAGTGCTACCTCTTCAGATCCCACCCTGAATAATGGTTATATAGTTATTTTGACTCTGCTAGGGGATAAATTAATTTAATAGATATGTAATATATATATACAAACAGAACCTAACTCAATTTGAATAATTAAGTAAGACAGTGTAAATATTTACAATTTATTGATCCTATACCGTTTCTCTTTTCGGTTAGGAAAATGATAATAAAATTCAAATGCTTTTTACATAATAGAAATAAATAAGTATGGAATTTTCATTTCCACAATAATCAAATATGATAGTTATATTTCAAATGTCACTTATTTTATTCATGTATGTCATAAGAGGTTTTGATGTTACTAAAATATGGGATATCCTGGACAAATAGGTGTATCAGATGATACCAGGATAGTGCCAGATAAGAGACTGGTCTTATAAGTAATACCCCCTTCTCTGAAAAGAGCAAGGGTGTATAGACATCAAAGTGGGGTCAAGCTATGTAAGTTCTCAGAGAAGATGATGATGTAGTACTCTGAGTCCCTAACTGCTACCTCTTGAGATCCCAATTTGGTTAATGATTAACTGTGTTATTTTATTTGGCTACGTCTAAGGTAATTTATGTAATATAACAGTTATTAACCTTTAGCACGCTGCATAAAAATTCAGAAAACTTGCCCTGCAGCTGCATTCTTTTTTACAACCCCCCGTTTTTATAGTGGGCGACTTGTAATGTCTATAGTTTTTGTGTTTCTTGGTCAATTGCTATCATTTTTGGAATTTATATAAGTAAATGAATGGTGAATCTGATGATATAAAATTTGTTTGTGTACATGTTAGATGTGATAGGAAGAGAGGAAAGGAAAGATGAAAAAACGAAAAAAAAAAAATTAAAATAATAAAAAATAATTTTTTTTTAATTTTAAAATTAAAAAAAATTTTTTTTTAAATAACCAACACACGAAGAGTCCATATCCCTTGCATCTCAATGAAAGTCATTTGACCAACAGACCAATACAAATCAAATGACGATCTTTTCGTTACACCCATCATCAGTAGCAAAGCAACAAACGCTCTCGTCAGATGTGACATTCGGCCGAAATTCTAAATCTTTCCGATATTCCTAGTACTAACCCC
This sequence comes from Oreohelix idahoensis, assembly GCA_024509875.1. Classification (NCBI taxonomy): domain Eukaryota; kingdom Metazoa; phylum Mollusca; class Gastropoda; order Stylommatophora; family Oreohelicidae; genus Oreohelix; species Oreohelix idahoensis. The sequence continues at coordinate 1,190,712 of JAMPIV010019646.1, forward strand.
TAGCATTATACATACTGGCAATGCCATTCTACTTTCGTTTCCATCTCAGCCATCAAACATATTCTGAGAAACGATATCAGCGCTTATAAAGACAAAAATCTTATCCCCAACGCATGGCGTCAGAATCCAATAAAATTAGAGCGAAATGGCCGCGTGTCTGATGCCGATTCATTTCGATTTAAAAAATTTACAAAAAATAAACGCGGATACACCCATCACTTTTTTAAGATCGGAAACGGAAGCTAACTCTCTTGCAAATAAAATTACAACTTAACATACGGGGCTGAAAATCACGTGTACACAAGTCCTCATGCTAGAAATGGTGATATCCGTAAGGTGCAACATTGCGCCTCCAGCATGGAGAACATAGGTTTTGTTCGTCGCAACGTTGCGTCCGCAGCGTGCTAAAGGTTAATTTTCACAACAGAACTTTAACTTTAATAAAAGTATTAAGCAAGACTGTATGAAATTTTATGTACAATTTAATTTTCCTGAACCTCAATCTTTACAGGTCAGGAATACTCAAAAGCAATAAAATGATATTTACACATCAAAATAAATATATTGGAAAAACTGTTCCATTTTTGTAGTGTTCACTGGAATAACTACACATACAGTTTCTGTTCATATGAGTGATAACATCTGTTATTACTATGCTGTAAATTCTCTTTATTATTTTGATGGTCTGATCTATTCATCCTAAAAAGGGTTGTAATCCTAGTTTGATTACTATTTAGTGAATTGGTGGATGAATTGTCACAGGCCTTCATAAAGGACTTACGTATCTTAGAATGTTGCTGCTGATTCTCATATACACAAGTCAAGACCGCAAACTTTATAGCTCCTGACTGAGAAGATGGGGTCTGGCTCCAGATATATAAGGAACTCTCATCTCCCACACACTTCCTCTCACGAGAATGCAGCCACGAAGTAATTTCGTGATATAACCTGGAATAAAAGGACAACCCATTCCATGTAGTAGTCGGCCTCAATTCACTCACCCACAAACAACACTAAGTCTTACCCTTTTTCAGTTATTGTGCTAACAAGTTGCACAAGACCTAGAATTTCTTTGCTTACATTCCGTTCCATGTGATCATTCTTTCTCTGTATTGATTCAATGTTAGTGTCCTTAGTCCATGCTTGGCTTCCGTACAATAATCAGGTTAAGTACAAAACAGCATGTGACATATTGATTACTTTATTCTAACCTTTCCTGTACGTTTATCACATGATCTTTGAACAGTGTGTCACTCCAGAAGAAAATACCAATTTAAATCACTACTAACACTTACGGTCGTAATTTGTTGCCATATTTGCAAACACTATACACATTTGTTTTCATTTCGAACATGTCTGCAAAACTACACACATTCCTAAATGGGTCAGTATGGCACAACACATTAGTTTCACTTTCCACTTAGCATTAACACATACTCTGGCCATACACAGGTTAATAATTAACAAAATCTACAAATATATATATCTTTCTTACCCTCAGGCAATAAACACACAAGCTGAACTGGCCTCAATGGGAATCTAGTTCTGTTAACAGGTCAGAACGGCAAAAGACTTGGTAGACACAGTCTGCTAGATTCATTCAGCTCAGTATCTTTTCAAATAATAGTGGCGGCTTCCGTAAGACCCTGTTGCTATTTATAGAACTACACCCGCCCAATCGGAAGCACAGTCAAAAAGTATTGTTAAGAATTTTTGACAGGCGTTTCCCAGCCTGTTCGTATAATCTGACTAATTTTTAATATTTTATATTACAATTATTATTGGACCGATTTTAATTATTAAAAATGATAATTAAACGGCCAATTGTTCTCTACCATTCTATATGGATACTCATTAGTTATTTCTTTGCATTTCAATCTGGGTAATTTTTAAGTAATAAAATTGGGTGTTACACTGATCTGAAAATATCACTAAAATCAATTTTTCTAAGTCAAAATAATTTTGTTATGAGAGAATCTTTATGCTTATGTGTTAAGCAATATCAGTGCTATAATTTGCGATATCTCTTTCAGCTTAATTATCTTTAGTTGTTAAGAAATAAAATATCTTTGTTCGGTCAAAAACACAAATTAGGTATTGTCACCAAGTCAAAAGATTTCTTTATCACTATCAAAAAAAAAAGAAGCACTATGATTGGTTGTTAAATTTGTACTATGCTCTTAGATAAATTTTGGTGGGCGGTAAATTTTGACTTGGTTCCTAGACAAATTCAAATACACTAGATAAATTTTTGGCGGTAAATTTCACTAGGTTCTTAGACTGCTTCAAATACTATAGTTAATTTGGGGCGGGGAATTTGAGCGTGGTGTAAGACAGATTCGAATTTTATGACAATATAAATATATAGTTTGTTATTTTCACTGGACTGTAAAGGTGGAATAAGTTTATTAAAATCCTTCATGAGTCATCACTGAATTGTTTGTTTGATGTGTGTTTTATTTCTTAACAAACTGAGTCTGGATGTGCCGACCAGTGGAGTTATGTGTCCACCTATCTTTTATAATGCGAAGCATCCATTATAGCCAGGATCACACAGTGTCTTGATCTCCAGGCTGGGAAACAAAATGGTAACTCGCTCTAAGTATCTTGAGAACGTTTTGCACCAACAGAGTTCCTCAGAATTGAATGTTTCGAAGACTGTTTGTCATTTCAGGATAAAACCTGGGAAATACAAATAATCGCAAACCTTGTATGGTCCAGCACTATTTTATCCACACACACACACACACAATGAACGTTACAAACAATCTGAGACAATGTGCTAACAGTTGCACATAACACTTTACTTCAGTACCACCTACAGCCAGTTCGATGTGATTACATTTTCCTTATAAATCATAAGTTCGATCCAATTGTCCATAATATGCTTCCTTACAATGATTTGGTTTAGTACAAACTATTAAGTGACACCTTGATTAATACATGTTAACAATTCCTGACATCCTTTCTTATGTTCCTGAACAGTGTGATGTTCCTTTTTGAAATACTCCTTCAAATACATTATTAAACTTACAGTCGTAGATTCTGCCATATTTCTCAATTATCCTACACATTCCCAGTGCTGGCTTTCATCTCTAAAAGTCAACACATGCTTGCGTTCAAGCCGGCAGCACACTCGTCCTGTAATTTTTTTCTTAACACATATAACACACTACCGAACACACAAGTGGATTATACACAGGAAAATGACATAATTATATACATATATATATATTTCTCTTACCCTCAGGTAATACACAATAGCTGTAACAGGCTGTAAATGGGTATCTAGGTCTGCTACGTAGATACAGCGGCAAATTATTTGACAGCAAGGTTATGGATGCCTCCCTTTCGTCTGTTCAGCGTAGTATTTGAAAATGTTGTGGCCTCAATTCAGCCAAGTTCAAGGCCTTATATAGTATCGCAATGTACCTCGCAGATGGAAGGGGTAAAAGCGGTGTTGAGAATCTCAAACCAATGCATCTTTTTGCCTTCTCGTTCAATATGCAGAAATTTTAATATCTATTATCTTTCTTAATTTTGGACCGATTTTAATCATTTAAAGTTAGTATCATACTGGTAATTTATCTTTATCGGTCTATCTAAAATTTGTTTAGTTAGCAAAATGCATTTAAATCTATGCAGCCTTTAACTAACTATATTTGGGACTACCCTGATGTATAAATGTCAATTAAAACGATTTTTTTCTTAGAATAACATACTATTCGAGGAAGTCTTTACACCTACCTCTTAAGTAATATCCCCATTGTTAAACTAGCTATATATTTTCGTTTAAATATCTTTAGTCTTTAAGAAATTAAATTTCTTCGTATTGTCAATTACACAAAATAGGCGTCTCTGTTAAGCATAAAAGGTTTCCTTATACACACCAGAAAAAGGAGCGTTCTCATTGGCTGTTATATCGGTCTGTTTTATCCTATTATTGCGAGTGGTAAACATGACCGTGGTGTAAGACAGACCAAAACACGACAGAGCTCCCCCATTTAAAAGCATGAACCACTTGGTGAAGCTTTCCTGTCTGTATTACAATCACGGCATTACCCCAAAATGAGGTTCATTCTGCCTTACGGTTATCCTGGTTTCCTGCAGGTGGGTGCCTACTTGAGAAATCTGCCCCAACGTTCTGTGATCCAGGAATATATTCAATGGAAAACGAATAAGGTTGTATGAGAAGCGACCACCTTAACAATCGAGCATTACCATGTTTTGCCTGGGCAAGAAAAACCAGGGGCTGGTGATCACTTTGGACCACAAAATGCGTACCATACAGGTATATTTGGAATTTCTTGATTGCCCAAACTAATGCTAAACATTCTTTCTCTACTGTTGAGTAGTTTTTCTCCGCTTTATTCAATTTGCAGCTGGCATAAGCAACAGGGTTCAATTCTCTGGATGGTAATTGAGATCTTTGCAACAATGCTGCTCCCAAACCCACGTTACTAGCATCTGTTCTCACCACGAATTCCTGACTCAAATCTGGTAGTTTCAATATAGGTCTATTGGTGAGTTTATGCTTTATCTCAGTATATGCCAGCTCACATTCTGCCCTCCACTCTATTTTGTCTGGCTTACCTTTTTTAGTTATGTTTGTCAGAGGAGCACATACAGTGTTAAAATTTTTGATGTATTTTTGATAAAATCCACATAGTGAGACAAAGGATCTCACATCTTTCTTGGTTTGTGGTCTTGGTGCTCTCTGCAATTTTTCCAAATTCTTAGGATCAGGGGTCATACTACCCTGATATACTGTGTGTCCCAAGAATTCTAATTCTTTGCAGCCAATACAACATTTTGTAGGCCTAGCAGTTAAATTTGCCTCCCTGAGTCTGTCAAATAACATATCTAGATATGCTAGATGTTCCTAAAATGTTTCAGTGGCGATGAGGATGTCGTCCATGAAATTTGTAATATACTGTTCAAAAAAAGAAACACATAGCTATCCGAGGGCGCGTTTTTATGAGTTTGTAAGTAAAATTTGGTGCTAGGGTATATACAAACCAGCCTGAAATGTTCTTTACAGTGTCAAATGCACGTGCTGACCTGAATTGCGTTCATTTTTGTAATCATTACAATGCAGTGGTCTATAGTGTTTATGACGCAATTTTTGACCACAGCTCATGTTGCGCGCACGTGAAAGCAACACAATTTGGGGTGAACACTATTCACTGACTACGCAACTGAAACCTTATAAAAGGATAATGATACACACACAAAATTCAGTTCATTTTCAAGCAGACATTTATGGCGTCTCTATCGATACATTTAAGGAACATTGCTATTGGCCAACTGCATGCAGGCGAAAGTCAAAGTCAGGTTACCAGGCATCTAAACGTGCATCAGAGTACCATCAGTCGACTTTGGCACCGGTTCCAAGCCACTGGCTCAGTTGAAGACCGGCATCGCAGTGGACGACCCAGAGTGACAACAGCAGCGGAGGATCGCTTTATTCGGCTTCGTCACCTCAGAGACAGGTTTACAACAGCTTCCTCAACTGCCCAGTCATTGCCTGCAGGACGTCATGTGTCTGATCAAACTGTCCGGAATAGACTGCATGAAGCTGGACTTTGGGCACAATGACCTCACCGAGGACCTGTCCTTACACACCGCCATCGCCAAAATCGACTTCTATGGGCCAACCAACATCGTCCCTGGGCAGCTGACAATCAATGGAGACGTGTCTGGTTTAGTGACGAATCTTTCTTTTTGTTGCAACGTCATGATAGACGGCGTATGGTCTACCGTATGCGAAATAAACGTTTTGCCCAAAATTGCGTTGATGAAGCTCCGCCGCACGGTGGTGGAAGTGCAATGGTGTGGGAAATGATCAGTTACAACGGAAGGAGTCAATTGGTGCACATTGAAGGAGGCTTGAATGCGCAACGATACGTCAATGAAATTCTTCGACCCCATGTCCTTCCACTTTTGGCTGCCCAAAGGTCTGTCTCAACAGGACAACGCCAGACCCCATTGTGCATGGTTGGCCACGCAGTTTCTGACTGCCAACAACATTCTCACCCTTCCCTGGCCATCCCTGTCTCCAGACATGAGTCTGATTGAGCACCTGTGGGATGAGCTGCATAGACGTGTTTGTCGCCGAGACGTTGCTCCAGCCAATAATCGTGATCTGTTCCAGGCACTCTAGGAAGAGTGGGCAGCCATCCCACAGGCCCACATCAGACGTCTGATCGCATCCATGCCCAGGAGATGCCAGTCGCTGATCGAAGCAAGAGGAGGCCACACACCATACTAACGGGAAAGCCCGTACGCCAAAAAACTCTCGTGACCCAGATGCAAAACAACTGTCAATTGATTGGTTGAACCCTAAGGTATTCTTGTGTGCAATTTGAACAATTAACTCCTTAAATTAAAAAAGTTATTGAATGTCAAAATTATGGCGATGTGTGTGCCTTCAGTAGCTATGCGTTTCTTTTTTTGCACAGTATACATGGATTTTTCAGGGGATCCAATAATTTTCTCAACATTCTGGAAAACACACTCGGAGCATACTTCAATCCAAAAGGCAACATATTAAATTCATAATGCCCTTCCGAGGTGCTAAAAGCCAGATATGGTCTGATCTCAGGCTTCACTGGAATCTGATAATATCCCTTACTGAGATCCACCTTAGAAAAATACGAGGGCTATTCCAAAATCAACCTCCGATTGGCTAGTAAAAATTTTTAAAAATTGACAATAACATCTAAATACATACAAAAGTTACATACATCACTGCTTTACTTTTCCACATAGTCACGACCCAAATTCAGGCACTTGACAGAATTCATGATACCAGGGACCACAATAACGTCAGACGTTTATTGTGGAACACTGAAAAAGCTTCATCGGTCGATCCAAAACAAAAGGTGCACAATGCTCACCAGTGGCGTCATTATCCCGCAGGACAACATATGTATGTATTTAGATGTTATTGTCAATTTTTTTTTAAATTTTTCAGCCAATCGGAGGTTGATTTTGGAATAGCCCTCGTATTTTGCCTTATTCAACCTGGCAAACAGTTGATTGGTATCCGGTAATGGATCCACCTGAGACTCTGTGACAGCATTCAGTTTCCTATAATCTATACACAGTCTATGTTCCCCAGAGGGTTTCCTCAACAATACCACACTGGAGCTATAAGGAGATTCACTATGGGAGATAATACCTTCTTGCAATAGGTATTCTATTTCTCCTTTTAAAGCTTGTTCTTTTGTGAAAGGAACTGAGTAGGCTCTCATACAGATTGGTGTTGGGTCCAGTAATTTCATGTCATATTCCAACAAGTTGGTGTGGCCCGGTTTGTCCATTAACACATCTGTATGATTCTCCAGAACCTTCTGAATCTGCTCTCTCTACCCTTCTGTCAAGTGATTACTGACTTTTACCTGTGCAGGATTTTCGCATGGTCTTAAGGGATATTCATATGAGGTGAGAGGTTCATTTTTCATTTCAGTAGCTATGGCCAGGGTCATTAAATGTGCACCTTCCAACACTTTTCTATCATGATATTTCTTGAGTAGGTTCACATGATAGACCTTTTCTTTTCCCTTTTTGTCTATCTTATAGTTAGTTCTAGATAACTTTTCTAAAACTGTGTATGGGCCCTGCCATCCTATCTGAAGTTTATTGCTGCTGCCGGGTAATAGAAGAAGCACCTTCTCCCCCACAGCTAGCTCTCTATCCTTCGCCTTCCTATTATAGTACTCAGCATGTTTCTTTCTGGCTTTCCTCAAATTATCGTTTGCTAGTTTCCAGCCAGTTTTTAACCGAGATGTCAACTCGTTCACATACTGGTATGATGAGGTTACAGTCTCTTCTGCTTTCTCATCTGTCCATGTCCTCATTAAGGCTTCTAATGAACCTTTGATGGGCCAACCAAATAACAACGTTGCCGGTGCCATTCCTGTTGAACTGTGTGGGACTTCCTGATAAGCAAATAATGCAGTGGGTAAGTAGAGATCCCATGTATCAGGTTTTTCATGTGTCATCTTTTGCAGGATAGAAATAAGAGTCCCATTGAACCTTTCTACATGCCCATTCCCTTGGGCGTGATAGGGACTACAGTGAAAGTGCTTGGCTTGGAAGATCCTGAATACTTCCTCGGTTAGTCTCCCCTTGAACTGAGATCCATTATCAGTCAAGATTTGGTGGGGAAATCCTAACCTCGTGAATATTGTGAGTAACGCCTCTGCCACATGTTTTGAGTCGATTGATGACATGGCTACTGCCTCTCCCCACATACAGCAAGTGTCCACCAGAGTAAGAGTATAACTGTTTCTCGTATTGGTTCGTGTGAGAGGTCCAACAATATCCACTGCAACTCTATCAAATGGAGTTCCCATAATCGGCATTTCTCCAAGAGTTGCAGGTGCAGTCCAATGCTTTGGAGCTACCCTTTGACATTCTGAGCAGGATTTGACATATATTTTTATATCTTCAGTAATTCCTTGCCAGAAGTAGTGATACGCTATACGTTGTCCTGTGGCACTAATTCCCATATGTCCACTAAAGGGAATAGCATGTCCTAACTCCATCACCTTTTCCCTATACGAAGAGGGTAGAGCTAGTTGTCCATGGTCATTGGATCCTGTTCCAGCTTTCCTATAAAGCAATCCATTCTTCATATAAAATTCTCCTTTATTTGGAGGGGTATGGCTTTTTGGTAGTTTTCTAAAGCAAGGCTTATCTCCTTATCTCCTCTGGGTGGGTATTTTTTGGGTTATCTTCCTCCTTCTTAGACTGTGACCTGGTCTGTACTGCTGCCATAATCACTGGTCTTTTGGGGCTTCCCAAAGCACATATCTACACCCCAATATCAGAGGGTAGATTGGTTCATTTATCTCTGTTGCTCTAATCACTCCTTCCACATAGCGAGTTTTGACATTAATTCTTGCAATGGGAAGTGTCATGGTTGCTATATCCTTGGTTGCTCCCTGTATCTCCACTGTTTCTGTGGTATATTGATCTGGGTGCACCAGGTTAGAACTCACGACTGAGTCAAAGTCCAATCCAGTATCATAAATGCACTTGATAGTGGTACCATTACATACTACTTCTTAAATAAAAGGGGGATGATGAAGTTCATGCTGCCCTGTAGACAGTTCCTTCTTTCCCTTGTTTCCTGTTTTGAGGCATGCAGCAAAGTATGGAGGGTTCTTTCTCCTACAGTCTTTAGTATGGTGATTATTCATCTTACAAATTTTACACCATTTTTCGCCTTGTCTGTAGGGTTTCATTTCCTGTACCTGAGGGTTCCTGTCTCTTTGATCATATTTAGGCCTGTCATAACCTTGTTTGTATTTATGTGGTTGGTCCCTGTTTTCAAACTTATTCTGGTTTTGTGGGGTTCTATTACTATCTCCTTGTTTCTTCTTGACTCCAGCTATTTCTGACTGAGCCGCTTGATATCTCTCAGCATCTGTTAGAATCTCCCCCAATCTCTCTGCACCTTGTTCATAAGAAATTTTCTCATGTCTGGAGGCATAGACTCTCTCACCTGCTCCATCATGACCATTTCTTTTAGGTCTTGGGTTTTTCCAAGAGTAGTCGACTTCTCCAAGTAGGTTTCTAATCTTGCAGAGAATTGGTGGTAAGTTTCTCCAGAAAGTAGCTTGGTAGTTCTAAACTTTTTCCTATAAAATTCAGAATTCTTTTCATAACGGACTAGCAATGCCTGCTTCAAAAGTTCATAGTCTTCTTGGTCTTCTTTGCCCAGTTTTGCAAAAACTTCATAAGAGGCTCCTCTCAATCCTTGTGATAACTTAAGGCTCCACTTCTCTTTCTCTAGGCCATAGTTAGTAGCTAATCTCTCATACCTACTTAAAAAAGACTCAATATCATCTTCTTTCTGAACAAATGGATCCAAGTGAAAATTCATGGCTCCATTTGAGGTGCCTTGACTTGCACTAGTATCAGAGGTAGTTGGGCTACTTCCATTGACTGTAACATGTCCTTGAAGTTCCAGCTCTTTCAGCCTCAACTCATGTTCCCTTTGCAATCTCTTTTCCTCTGCCTCCATTTGCAATCTCTTTTCCTCTGCCTCCATTTGCAATCTCCTTTCCTCTCTATCAGATTCTATTTGTAATCTTTTAGCCTCAGATTCTATTTGTAATCTTTTAGCCTCAGATTCTATTTGTAATCTTCTTTCTGTTTCTAACTTCTTATCTTCTCTTTCTATAAACTTATCACATTCAGTGGTGACATATTTAATAAGATCCTCCCCACTTAGTCCAAATCCTTTTGCCGACTGTACGGTAGCAGATCTAAATTTTGCCAGGTCTGCCATTCTCTTGCAATCTTATCAATATACAAATTATAAATTTAAATAAGGTACCAACTTAATTACTATGCAAAACTTAATTAAATACAACCACTGTCAGCTCATCCAGTCACCAAAATTTTGTTATTTACTCAATATTATTACAATGAGTTATTTTTATATATATTTATTTACTTCCTTTCTCTTATTTATTTACTTTCTACTTTTAACTTTTACAAGTGACTATCTTAAGATAAAGACCCCAGGGTATTAATGAAATCCTGGACGAGCCCCCAGATGTCGCGAGAGGTTCAGATGTTATTAGAATATAGGATATCCCAGACAAAAAGATGTATCAAAAGATACCAGTATAGCGCCAGATAAGAGACTGGTCTTATAAGAAATACCCCTTCTCTGAAAAGAGTAAGGGTGTATCGACAATCAAGGTAGGATCATGCTGTATAAACCTTCAAGTATGATGATAGTGAATGTTACTGAAGGTCTAAGTGCTACCTCTCCAGATCCCACCCTGAATAATGGTTATATAGTTATTTTGACTCTGCTAGGGGATAAATTAATTTAATAGATATGTAAAATATATATATATATAAACAGAACCTAACTCAACTTGAATAATTAAGTAAGACTGAGTGTAAATATTTACAATTTATTGATCCTATACCGTTTCTCTTTTCGGTTAGGAAAATTATAATAAAATTCAAATGCTTTTTACATAATAGAAATAAATAAGTATGGAATTTTTTTTCCCACAATAGTCAAATTTGAGAGTTATATTTCAAATGTCACTTATTTTATTCATATAAATATATAGTTGTTATTTTCATTGGACTGTAAAGGTGGTATAAGTTTATTAAAATCCTTCATGAGTCATCACTGAATTGTTTGTTTGATGTGTGATTTATTTCTTAACAAACTGAGTCTGGATGTGCCGACCAGTGGAGTTATGTGTCCATCTATCTTTTATAATGCGAAGCATCCATTATAGCCAGGATCACACAGTGTCTTGATCTCCAGGCTGGGAAACAAAATGGTAACTCGCTCTAAGTATCTTGAGAACGTTTCACACCAACAGAGTTCCTCAGAATTGAATGTTTCGAAGACTGTTAGTCATTTCAGGATAAAACCTGGGAAATACAAATGATCGCAAACCTTGTGTGGTCCAGCACTATTTTATCCACACACACACACACACAATGAACGTTACAGACAATCTCAGACAATGTGCTAACAGTTGCACATAACACTTTACTTCAGTACCACCTACAGCCAGTTCGATGTGATTACATTTTCCTTATAAATCATAAGTTCAATCCAATTGTCCATAATATGCTTCCTTACAATGATTTGGTTTAGTACATACTATTAAGTGACACCTTGATTAATACATGTTAACAATTTATGACATCCTTTCTTATGTTCCTGAACAGTGTGACGTTCCTTTTTGAAATACTCCTTCAAATACATTATTAAACTTACAGTCATAGATTCTGCCATATTTCTCAATTATCCTACACATTCCCAATGCTGGCTTTCATCTCTAAAATTCAACACATGCTTGCATTCAAGCCGGCAGCACACTCATCCTGTAATTTTTTCTTAACACATATAACACACTACCGAACACACAAGTGGATTATACACAGGAAAATGACATAATTATATACATATATATATTTCTCTTACCCTCAGGTAATACACAATAGCTGTAACAGGCTGTAAATGGGTATCTAGGTCTGCTACATAGATACAGCGGCAAATTATCTGACAGCAAGCGTTTGCCGCTTTCGTCTGTTCAGCGTAGTATTTGGAAATGTTGTGGCCTCAATTCAGCCAAGTTCAAGGCCTTATATATTATCACAACGTACCTTGCGGATGGAAGGGGTAAAAGCGGTGTTGAGAATCTCAAACCAATGGGTCTTTTTTCCTTCTCGTTCAATGTGCAGAAATTTTAATATCCATTATCTTTCTTAATTTTGAACCGATTTTAATCATGTAAAGTTAATAAATTAAGGGGCTGCTGTAAAACTGGTAAGGAATATAAGTATATAATCCAATAAAACAGTATTGAATCAGTTCTACAAATTAATGGTTTATATACTCATTTAAATATATTTAAATATTTTGTGACTCATTTAAAGTTAGTATCAAACTGGTAATTTATCTCTATCGGTCTATCTAAAATTTGTTTAGTTAGCAAAATGCATTTAAATCTATGCAGCCTTTAACTAACTATATTTGGGACTACCCTGATGTATAAATGTCAATTAAAACGATTTTTTTCTTAGAATAACATACTATTCGAGGAAGTCTTTACACCTACCTCTTAAGTAATATCCCCGTTGTTAAACTAGCTCTATCTTTTCGTTTAAATATCTTTAGTCTTTAAGAAATTAAATTTCTTCGTACTGTCAATTACACAAAATAGGCCTCTCTGTTAAGCATAGAAGGTTTCCTTATACATACCAGAAAAAGGAGCGTTCTCATTGGCTGTTATATCGGTCCGTTTTATCCTATTATTGCGAGTGGTAAATATGACCGTGGTGTAAGACAGACCAAAACACGACAACACCTCTGATTCATGCTATACAAAGCTTCTACAAGTCTTGCAGAAATTATGTGAGGACGGCAAACCATAAGTCAGAAGAATTCAGGACCACCACTGGTGTAAGACAAGGTGATATCCTGTCACCTTATCTTTTCACACTCCTCATGGACGATGTCATCAAGGCATGTAAACAGAGGACAGGAAAGTATTCAGTGGGGTACTGGAAGATGAGATAGGTATGTATTTCAGAGCTGGCATTTGCTGATGATGTTGCCCTGATTGCTAAATCAGAGGCACGTCTTCAATCCAACATGCAGGTCTGGAAGGAAGAGCTGGAGAAGAGAGGGATGATCATAAGCAGCTCGAAAACAAAAACCATGGTGATATCACGAGAGGAAAGAAAACATCAGATTATGCTGAGAGAACAGGTCCTGGAGAAGGTTGACCACTTTGGAGCTGTCATAGACCAGAATGGAGACATCAAAGAAGAGTTGGCAACCCAAAGAGCAGTAGATGGGAGACTTTTTCAACCCATAAATTGAGGATTCCTCAGCAAAAGAGAAGTTGGTAAGAAGATGAAGATGTCTGTATACTGCTCCACCTAAGTCCCAGTCTTGACGTATGGATGCGAGTCATGGGCAATGACTAACACCTACAAAAGCCAGATCCAAACCTCAGAAATGAGGTATCTGAGGAAGGTGGTTGAAGTAACAAGAAGGGACATGGTCCACAACAAGACAATGTGTCAAAGCCTAAAAACCCAACCCCTGCAGGGATAAGTAGAATAGTTCCAACCAAGATGGTCTGGCCATGTCTGCAGAATTGGAAAAGATCGGCTACCACAGCAAGCATGAGAAAGTAAGAGCCAGGGATCCAGACCTCCAGGACGACCCAAAGTCCGCTGGGAGGACAACATTAGACAATATTTGAAGGGCCGGGGACTAGAATGGAACCAAGCCAGGAGAAAGACAGCCAATAGAATAGTATGGCGCTCTCTCTTACAAACCTCTACACCTCACGGTAGAAGAGGAACGACTAAGTTTTTTTTTTTTTTTTTCGTACGCCCGCTAATACTCGAGGCGAAATCTCAGGTTATTATTTTTTAATGTCTAACCTGACATTGATTTTTACGTGAGTATCCTATTTTCTTGTACAGAGACAAGTGTCCCTCACCATTCAGGCATATACTCGCCGTTTTCGGAGGTACCCATTAGAGCTGGGTCGGCTCAGGAGCCGCCAGTCCCTGGTCGACGACACTCCTTCAAATGTCTTCGCCAGGTCTCGAGTTAATCCAGTCCAAATCCCGGTCGACGAAAAATCCTCAAATGCCGTCGCCCGGGTTTGATCCTGAATCACCCGGTCGCCAGAGCGGTGTTGTAACCACTACGCTAGCGCGGCTCCATACTAAGTAAGTAAGTTCTCATCTCGATGGAAAGGCATAGAATTTACCAGATCATTGGTTCAAGTTCAGGATATTACCTCACGGACAGGCAGGGATTTTATTTCAAAGACATGTGGCGGACATTACTTAATCTTCCTTAGTAGTACCTGTTGTGCTAGAAGAGGGTGTTTACCTCTCTACATTAGTGTTGGGGTCCTCATTTTTTTGGTGGTATGTTCTTTTGCTGTGGGGTGTTTTTTTTTTTTTTTTTTAGTGCAGCCTAGTCGCCTCTGTGAGGTTGGGGACTGTAGGATGGGGACACAAATTAGAATTGGGTGTTTAATATTTCTAGTACCCATTGGGGTTTTTTTCTATTGATTTAATGCTTGGATTTCTTGTTAACAACTTTGGTTGCCATTTTGGGATTTTTACCCAAAATCTGGTTGGGGTTGTATGTTGTTATTCTTGTGGTTATTGTTAGTGAAATTATACTTTAGTTTGGATTGATTTTTAATTCCTGCCATCGCACAGATATAGTAATCTCCTTTATATATATATAGTTTTCTACGTTTATTAAGATATAAATATAAATAAATAAATAAATAAATAAATATATATATATACTACTCGTCAAAACTCAAGGGCCACCCTATTATTTTCAATACACTTTTATATAAGCGCATAGAATGATTAAATGAAGGAGGTTTTTAGTAAAAATGGGTGCAATATCTTTCTCTGACAGTCCTCTATGCACGTTAATCATAAAAACAACTCACCGACAACCATGGTGATCACATGCAATCTGGTTTGCTGACCATAAATTCACATTTTTAATCTGTTTTTTCAAACTTCCGTACAACCAAACAAGTGAAGTAATCGTGCTGTTTGACATTCCACGTGCAATGGCGACTTTTCGTGAACAGAGTTCACTCTTAATTTGTTTTAAAATCAGCAGACTTAGGGTAGTTTCATCACTTGCAAAAACCATGCCACCGAGAAGAAGTCTTGACACCTTACAAAGAATGAGGGCTATAGCGTGGGTTGAAAGTGGTTTATCTGTCCGTGAGGTTGCTAGACGGCTTGCAGTGTCACACTCTACTATCCAAAGAATTTTGGAGAGATTTCAGGCCACAGGAAGTGTGGAGGATCGCCACCGGCCAGGTCGCCTAGATGCACCAATAGACATGATGACCGGTACCTCTTGTTGTCAGCCCTGCGCCATCGAACAGTGACTTGTTCCACTCTAAGATGTCAGCTGAGACAAACTGTAAACGTTAATGTCAGTCAAAGCCCCATTCACAGACGTTTACATGAATTTGGACTGGCTGCTCGACGTCCTGCAGTCAGAATCCCTCTTACTCCTGCTCATCGCAGAGCCCGTGTTGCTTGGTGTCGCGAGCACATCCGATGAAAAGGCAACAATGGAGTCAAGTTCTCTTCACTGATGAATCTCGCTTCACTGTGTCATTCAAAGATGGCAGGATTCGAGTTTGGAGACAACCAGGAGAGCGATTTACTGATGGCACAATTCGAGAGGTTGATCGTTATGGTAGGGGTTCTGTCATGGTCTGGGGAGGCTTCTACAGACACGGCAGGACCCCACTCTACATCATCCAAGGCAACTTGACCGGCCCAAGATACCAGAACGAAATCTTGAGACCAATTGTTCAGTCTGCTCTGGAGGCCATAGGTGGTAATGCCATCCTCCAAGATGATAACGCTCGACCCCATCGAGCTCGTGTGGTGAATGGGTTTATTCAGCAACATGGGATCATCAGGATGGCGTGGCCAGGTCATTCACCTGACCTTTCTCTGATTGAGCACCTCTGGGATGTCCTTGGTCGAAGATTGTCAACAAATCACCCCCTGCCAATGGATGTTGCACAGCTGACTGCATTTCCGCTTCAGGAATGGCAAGCTGTTCGTCAGGATACTCTTCGGACCCTTGTGGACTCGATTCGTCTACGCTGTCTTGAAAGCCTTGCTGCAAACGGTGGTCATACCCGATTTTGAAATGTCTATTTGTCCAATATCTAATGTGTGACTTTTGAAAAAGTGGGTAACACACTTCACAGCTTCATTGCGTTTGAATGTGTGTTTCCATTTCTTTACGTGACATGTCAATTTGGTATTCAATAAATGCCGTTTTGACTGATACCAATTACGTTTATATCAGATTTTGTTTATGGTTTCAACCAAGGTTTTTCTAAGTGGCCCTTGACTTTTGACGATTAGTATATATATATATATATATATATATATATATATATATATATATATATATATATATATATATATACAAAATTTATTACAAGCAAATAAATGTGTTAACAGGCAGAAGAATACAAACAGTCACTGGCTGTTTGAAATCAAAAGAAGAAGCATTGTTAATGGGTCATGAGAACATGATAGAAAGGTGGACAGAATACATCAAGGAACTGTATGATGATGAAAGACCAGATTTGAACAACCAGGATGGCTGTGACAACCAGACTCTTCGGTAACATCTCGTCATTAACAACATTAAAAAATGAAGCTGAAAAATGAGAAGAAAGAGATGAAAATGATGATAAGGTGTCAATGGAATTGGTTAAAGATAAACTAAACCAAAAATTTATTTAATGAATCAATGAAATATGAAAATACAACTGAATTTTTTTTTTAAAAACGTAGAGAATGAATTTAAAATACTTGAAACTATGGAGAAGCAAGCTGGTAATTTGAATCCCCTTTTCTGAAGCAATATTAACTATTAAACTTCCTTCCTTTCAGATCTATCAGTTCCTTAGTTTTCCTGAGAAGTTTTTTTCAAAAATTAAAACAAATAACAATAACATAAATCTTCAAGAATACAAAGTGATCCAAAAGTTAAATTGTGTTAATTCTAGTACACTTTAGAATAAAACATATTTATAATTAAATATATCACGTTATTCTTAAAAATGACAGTTATGAGGAGGTCAAAGACGAATTCTATCAACAGCTACAAAAGGAAATGGAAGACACACCTATATATGATCTTATTATAGTTATGGGAGACCTAAATCCGAAAGTTGGTACACACAATACATATAATGAAAGAGTTTAGGATTACTGATTACTGTCCTGTATCTGATGTGTATGCCGTCGCTACTGTCATGCGTAACGTTAGACAGCATGGCAGCAAATATCATACTGAATAGTGTCGGGGTGAGCACACAACCCTGTTTGACACCATTTGTGACGGGAAAGGGTTCAGAAGGTTCTCCATCATTCAATACGCGAGCCATCATACCTTCATGAAACTGGCGGACAATTGAGATGCCTTATCGGGACAGCCGAATTTCGCCATAATTTTCCATAGTCCGTCCCTATTGACAGTGTCAAAGGCCTTGGTCAAGTCAATAAATGTTGTGTATAGGTCACTGTGCTGTTCCTGGCATTTCTCCTGAAGTTGGCGAGCAGCAAATATCATATCGACGGTCCCGCGGCCTGCTCGGAAACCACACTGACTCTCTGGAAGTAAGTCCTGCGATTCGAGATGAACAGTCAAGCAATTGAGCAGGACTCGAGCCAGGATTTTGCCCGCAATAGATAATAGGGAGATTCCCCTATCCCCGACACTATTCAGTATGATATTTGCTGCCATGCTGTCTAACGTTACGCATGACAGTAGCGACGGCATACACATCAGATACAGGACAGTAATCAGTAATCCTACTGGCAGATTACTGAAATTGGAGGTGGCTACACATTTTATTGGAGTGGCCGGGACAGCAAGGAACGGCGTGAGGCTGGTGTTGGATTCGCCATTAAATCTCCTATCGTACGAAAACTTGTCAAATCTCCTAAGGGCATTAATGATCGCCTAATGACCCTTCATGTCCCACTAGGAAGCAACAGAAGTGCCACACTGATCAGTGCATATGCCCCAACAATGACAAACCCCGAGGAAACAAAAGAAAAGTTCTATGACGAACTTAACTCAATCATCTCATCAGTTCCTAAATCTGAGAAACTTATTATTCTCTGCGACTTCAATGCCAGAGTAGGCACTGACCACAACACCTGGGAAGGAATACTTGGAAAATATGGCATAGGCAAATGTAATAGTAATGGGCTCCTATTACTCAGCCTGTGTGCCACACATGATTTGTCCATCACAAACACCATGTTTCGCCTACCCACTCGAAATAAAACAACATGGATGCACCCCCGATCCAAACAGTGGCATCTCATTGATTATGTCCCCATCAAGGCCAGCTCCTTGACGTGGAGATGGGGCTCAAGTACAGCCATCAGCGGCTGAAAAACCAAGACTGGCCAGGCCCTCCTAGACTCGAGCAAGACCACAGTCTGCCCTAGCAAGTCAAGGTGCTGAAGACGGAGGCAACCAGCCAAGAGGCGCACCACAGCAATCAGGATGCCACGCACATGCGCTATGGGAAGTATGCCTATATCTGCAAAACGTTATGGCACTCGCCCTGTGATGGACACCCAGGCAGGCGCAGTGCCGGGCCCTCTGCCTCGGAAGGGCCCAACCCCTACTACTGGGGGGTCCTTCTCAATTGCCCCGTGGAGCCAGGAGGCATGAGAATAGAGCTACTGGCCAAGCAAAGAAAAGACCATTTAAAATAATGCACTGGAATGCTGAAGGTGTCAATAGTAAAAAAGACGGCTACAGCAAAAAATTAGAGCTCGAAAATATCTTGAATGAAGAGCAAGTAAATGTATGTTGCTTGCAAGAAACCCACCTCAACAAAGACATAGCCTTCAAAATCAGAGGCTACCAGTGCTACCGATCTGACCGAATAGACAGGCGAAAAGGTGGAATACTGACACTCGTGAGGAATAACATCAGTGCATGTCAGCTTGAAACATATATGGAGGGGGCGGAATACCAGATGCTTCATCTCAGGACAGAAAGTTCAGAATTCCACCTGCTCAACTACTACTGTCCGAGCGACCGCCCACTGGCACTAGATACAATCCCAGCAAAAGAAAGACTGATTGTATGCGGAGACTTCAACAGCCACTCACAGAGCTGGGGCTATGATCACATGGACAGGAGAGGTGAGGAGCTTGAAAACTGGCAGGATGACAATGGGCTTATCCTGATTAATCAGCCAATCGACCCACCAACCTTCTACTCGAGATCATGGCACACCACCTCTACACCAGACCTGGCATTCCACTCACCCAGCTTGGAGTGGAACACCACACGCATTGTAGGGAAACAACTTGGAGGCAGCGACCACCGGCCAGTCTTCCTAATTGTGGAAAATGAACTTGTCAAGGAGAGCAGCACTCTCTCTAGGTGGAACTACAAGAAGGCAGACTGGACAATGTACCAGCATCGTACCAGTATACTGGCTAGAGATCTGACTGTAGACAAAGACATCAATAAGCTAGTCGATGAATTCAGCAGATGCATATTACAGGCTGCTCGTGAAACAATACCTAGAGGGGCTCGTAAGCACTACAAACCATATTGGAATAGTGAACTAGAGCAGCTGCACAACGACGTGGAAACATCTCGAAAGCAGGCAGAGACCAGTCCATGCCAAGAACACCACAATAACTACCAGCAAGCTAAGGCCAAATTTCAAAGGGCCAAGTTGCAGGCCAGGCCAAGAAGCTGGAAGGAGAAAACAGAGTCCTTGAACTTTGAAAGAGATACGAGGAAACTGTGGAAGCTGGTAAAGCAACTTAACGATGAAGGTACAGGGAGAAACTCAAGGATTGCTCTGTACAAAGATGGAAACATCCTCATGGGAAAACAGGCAGCTGATCACTTTGCAGACTCCTTTGCTAAAGACAACAACATCGAAGTTAGCCCAGAGAAGCAACAGGAGACTCGTGAGAAACAACACGCAGGACGAGATGGAACCATACCTGAAGTTATGGAGGCACCAATCACATTCAGAGAACTGGAGCTTGCAATATCCAAATTGAAAATGAGAAAGTCGCCAGGAGTTGATGGAGTGTCCAATGAAATGATTAAGAACTTGGGAACCGCAGCAAAAACAAAGCTGCTGCAGATCTTCAATATCTGTTGGAACTCAGGCAGAGTTCCACAGACCTGGAGGGAAGCAATCATGATACCACTCCTAAAACCAGGAAAAGACAGTTCCACTGCCTCCAGCTACAGACCAATCAGCCTTACAAGCTGCCTCTGCAAAACAATGGAACGTATCATCAACCTCAGGCTACAGTGGTACCTTGAAAGTGAAAACCTTCTTGTACCACAGCAGGCGGGCTTTAGGCAGTGTTATTCCACCGAAGATCAGGCAACTTACCTTTCCCAAGAGATTGAGGATGCGTTCCAAGATAAGAAACTGGTACTAGCAGCATGGATAGATCTAAGGAAAGCATTTGACAAGGTTTGGAAAGAAGGGCTTCTGAAGAAACTGAGAAATTGTAAAGTGAATGGTAAGATGTACAAATGGGTGAAAGCATACTTGCATAACAGAAGAGCCCGAGTACAACTAGATGGCCTCAAGAGTAAGAAAATTCTACTGCGTCATGGCGTCCCTCAGGGAGGGGTTCTGTCCCCCACACTTTTCCTAGTCTACATCAACGACCTGGTTGCTGAACTACCACATGGAATGAAAGTGGCAATGTACGCTGATGACCTGGTAATATGGTGCACAGATGAGCATGCAACAGTGGCCACCAAACTGCTACAAAGAGCTATAGATGCCTTAACCTCATGGGCAAATAGATGGTGTGTCAGCATCAACACAGACAAGTGCAGCACTACGCTCTTCACCCTCTCTCCCAAACAAAAAGCTGGTGTCATCAAGATAAACGAAGAGCTCCTGAGAGAAGATAAACAACCCACCTATCTCGGAGTTACATTCGATGATAGGCTGACATGGAAGCAGCACATCAACAAGGCAGCAACAAAGGCCAGGAGGAAACTAGCCATCTTGAGAAAACTAAGTGGAACCACATGGGGAGCCAGCGGGAAAATACTTAGTAAAGTTTACCAGCAGGGCATACGACCACACCTGGAATATGGGTCAGCTGCGTGGTGTCCAGCATCAAACACCACATTACAAGAGCTAGATAAGGTGCAAAACCAGGCGCTTAGGGTCATCACGGGGGCAATGAAATCAACGCCTAAAAAAATGGGGAGGATACAAGCACTGAGAGAACGCAGAGACACGAAAGTGCTAACACAGGCAGAAAAGTTCCTCTGTATGCCGAGCCATCCAATGAAGGACAGATTCCAAAACCTAGCAATGGGGCGACTGAAAAGAAGCAGCTTTATCCACCAGGCCAAACGATTTCGTAGACAAACCTCAGACCTGCCTGAAGTTAACAGCCCCCTAAAGTCTGTGCCAGAACAAACCCCTTGGAGAGAGGAGCATGGACTACCAGTACACATCCACACAAAAGTGAAAGGAATATTCGACAGGGATGAACAGAACAGCGTGCAACGTAGGACAGTCACTCTCAGTTTCCTGGATGATGAATACCCACAGGACCTCTGGGTCCGAGTATACACGGATGGGTCAGCACAGAATGCAGTAAAGAATGGAGGAGCAGGAGTGTACATAGAATACCCAAACAACACTAGGGATACGGTCAGAGTACCAACGGGGAAATTCTGTAACAACTATGATGCAGAAGTCCAGGCAATCAAGGTGGCAACTGAGAAACTACTGAACACCAATCTCGGTCCACAGCCTGTAGTATTCCTGACAGATGCAAGATCAGCACTCCAAGCACTTCAGTCCAGAAAATTGCCAGTTATACAGGCCCTACTTTCTGAACTGTGCAACCAGCGCAGGGTCGCCATGCAGTGGATACCGTCTCATTGTGGAATACCAGGAAACGAGAGAGCAGACGGACTGGCTAAAGAAGGTGCTGCAGACGAACAACCGGATGTACCAGTTACGTACCATCAGAAGAAAAAGATGATCAAATCTATCAGAAAGCCACCAACATCAACGCAGGATGACTACCAAGCTATGAACAGATCAGAACAAATAGTCATTCTGCGCCTCAGAACAGGACACAACCGCCTCCGCAGCCACATGTATACAAAATTCAAGATTGGCAATTCAGCCATGTGTACATGTGGACAGGCACCCCAGACAGCGGAGCACGTACTGCAAGATTGCCCCGAATATGATATATTGAGGCAAACCCACTGGCCCAGAGAAACAACACTGGAAGCAAAACTATATGGACCTCTGTATGAACTACAAAAGACAGTGAAGTTTATACAAGAAACAACATTGCAGATATAGACAATATATTTCAAGCGAACGAAAGAAGAAGAAGAATTGATTATGTCATCACGAGAAGGAGCGACAGACGTGACGTGAGAGTGACCAAGGCCATGTGTGGTGCCGAATGCTGGACTGACCACAGGCTGATTGTATCAAAACTCAACCTTAACATACAGCCCAAGCGAAGACACCAGAGTCAGAAACCCATGAAGAGGCTCAACGTCACAAAACTTAAAAGCGAAGCAACTGCAGAGAGCTTCTCAAGGGACTTGGACAGCCGTCTGAGGGACGTTGAGCTCGGTCAAACCACTATAGAGGAAAAATGGGCCACTTTAAAGCACATCGTGTACTCTGTAGCCTCTGAGAGCTTGGGATATACAACACGCAAGAACCCTGACTGGTTTGATGAGAATGATGAAAATATTAAAACACTGCTGGCTGAAAAATATCGCTTGCACAGAGACTATCAAAGCAACCCTTCCTCAACATCCAAAAAGGCAGCCTTTACCAATATACGCAGAGTTGTCCAGAATAAGCTCAGGAAGATGCATGATGCATGGCTCAGCAATAAAGCAGACGAGATACAGAGGTATGCAGACATAAATGACTCAAAGCGCTTTTATGATGCCCTGAAAGCAATTTATGGCCCTCAATCGAATCAATCATCACTGGTCCTAAATGCTGATGGCATGGCATTGCTCACTGATAAAATGCAGATTTTGGAACGCTGGGCACAACACTTCAACGCCATCTTAAATTGTCCATCAACCATCAACGACCAGGCCATTGCAAGTATACCGCAAGTTACAGTCAATGTCAGACTTGACCTTCCACCCAGCATGGAAGAGGTCAAGAAAGCAGCAAGTCTACTGTCCAGCGGCAAAGCCCCTGGATCAGATGCTATTCCTGCTGAGATTTATAAAGCTGGAGGCAGCATGCTGCTGCAGAGACTAACAGACCTCTTCCACTCAGTATGGGATGAAGAACAGATACCACAGGAATTAAAAGATGCCACCATCGTTCACATATACAAGCGAAAGGGAAATCATCAATCATGTGACAGCCATAGGGGAATCTCCCTATTATCTATTGCGGGCAAAATCCTGGCTCGAGTCCTGCTCAATCGCTTGACTGTTCATCTCGAATCGCAGGACTTACTTCCAGAGAGTCAGTGTGGTTTCCGAGCAGGCCGCGGGACCATCGATATGATATTTGCTGCTCGCCAACTTCAGGAGAAATGCCAGGAACAGCACAGTGACCTATACACAACATTTATTGACTTGACCAAGGCCTTTGACACTGTCAATAGGGACGGACTATGGAAAATTATGGCGAAATTCGGCTGTCCCGATAAGGTCATCTCAATTGTCCGCCAGTTTCATGAAGGTATGATGGCTCGCGTATTGAATGATGGAGAACCTTCTGAACCCTTTCCCGTCACAAGTGGTGTCAAACAGGGTTGTGTGCTCGCCCCGACACTATTCAGTATGATATTTGCTGCCATGCTGTCTAACGTTAGGCATGACAGTAGCGACGGCATACACATCAGATACAGGACAGATGGGAATCTGTTCAATTTGAGACGATTACAGTCCTTTACGAAGGTGAATGAAACAATGATCTCTGACCTCGTCTTTGCGGACGACTGTGCCCTCAACACCTGCACAGAACTGGACATGCAGAACAATATGAGGAGGCTTTCTGTAGCGTGTGATGACTTTGGCCTTACCATCAATACGAAGAAATCTGAAGTAATGTTGCAACCTGCTCCTGGGAAACCTTACTGTGAACCAAATATCACAGTAAAGAACTAACGTCTCCATGTGGTGGACAGCTTCACTTATCTAGGCAGTACCCTTACCAAAGATGCGAATATCGACTCCGAGGTCAACAACAGAATTGCAAAGGCAAGTGCAGCTTTCGGAAGACTAAGAGTAAATGTCTGGGATCAACAAGGAATTAGTGCAGCCACCAAGATAAAAGTTTATCATGCAATAGTACTCACTACCCTCCTGTATGCCTGTGAAACATGGACAGTGTATAGCAGACATGCCAAGAAGCTTAATCATTTCCACATGAGCTGTCTTCGCAGGATCCTCAGGATCAAGTGGCATGATAGAGTATCTAATTCTGAGGTCCTCAACAGAGCACATATCTCAAGCATCTACACATTGCTGCAGAGGGCCCAAACTAGATGGGCCGGACATGTTGTTCGCATGCCCGAAAAACGTATCCCAAAGCAGTTGATGTACAGCGAACTCTCCACGGGTAAGCGAACAGCAGGGGGACAAAAGAAACGCTTCAAAGACACACTGAAAGCATCGTTGAGCAGCTTCAAAACTGATGTCTCCTTCTGGGAGACTATCGCACAGGATCGCTGTGCCTGGCGGACAAACATTACTCAAAGTGCTCGCATTGCAGAACAGAATTTAGCTGATAAGGCAGAAGGCAAGCGTGCTGCAAGAAAGGCCAGAATGCACAGCAACACTACTATCGACTCTAACCATGTGTGCCCCGTATGTGGCAGGGCCTGTAGGGCCAAAATAGGATTAATTAGTCACATGAGATCACGGCACAGATGTGTCACAACTCAAGTCTGAAGCTGTCGCCATTTTCGCTTGCGATGGGCAACTATTAATGAAAGAGTAATGGGGATATATTCACCCGTGTGTTGCCGGGGCCCGAAAGGGGAGCAAAGAATAGTAACACTGCACCCTACCACGCATGTCGTAAAAGGCGACTAAGGAGGGTTGGGCATGGGGCTGTTTACCCCATCCCGTAAAAACTTTGCACAGTGGGCTGATCACCTGCTTGCCAACCAATCTGATTACGGAAACAACGATAGATTGTTTGGTCTGTTTCTGTTCCACAAAGACGCCACTAGGCGTGGTGGAAACAGCGACAGATTGATCAATTTGTTGTTGCCCTAAGACGCCACTAGGCGTACTGGCCACATACTGCTTTGCCGGTTGGTGGCTAAGGATGGAAGAAGAAGAAGAATGGGGATATGCGGCAGCGGAACAGCAAATGGAAATGGGGATAAATTAATAAGTTTCTGTAGTATTAACAACCTGGTCATTGGAGGAACACTTTTCCCACATAAAGAAATTCAGAAATTAACATGGGAATCACCAAATGGTCGGTACAGAAACCAGATAGACCACATCATGATTAACGGTAGATGGAGACATGCATTACAAGATGTGAAGGTAAGAAGAGGTGCAGATGTGGGAAGTGATCACCATTTAGTTGTAGCAAAACTGAAAGTGAAACTAAGAAGGGCTGCACCAACTGTAATTACACAGAAAAGGTTTGACATCAGCAAATTGAAGGACCCCCTTACCAGAAAAGCTTTTGCGGCTGACATAAAGAAACGATATCAATTTGCCAAAAGTCAGGAAAAGACATTGACTGATGATACAGACCAGAAATTCAACACCATTTCAACAATATATAAGGAAAGCAGCAAATCTTGCTTGGGATTCCAGGAAAGGAAGAAGCAAGATTGGATAACACCAGAAACATTAAACACCATAACACTGAGAAAGGAAATGAAAAGAAAGAAAACAGAAGTGAAGTACCCCAGGTTAAAGCAACTATATAGCGAACAGTACAGTCAGCTGGACAAGGAAGTTAAACGCCAAACCCGAGCCAACAAAAGGAATTTCCTAGATGATCTTGCAAGACAGGCAGAAGAGGCAGCACTGAGAAATGAACAAAGCACAGTATACAAAATAACTAAATTCATCAGCGGAAAACGAGGTGCAAACAATATTACATTAGTAAGAGATAAGCAAGGAAATCTCATCACGACAGCAGAGGGACAGGAAACAAGATGGGCAGAGCACTTCAGAGGAACTCTGAACAAGGAACCACCAGAGACACATCGAATGTTCATGAGGCTGAAAACGATCTAGATGTAAATACAGACATTCCATAAAAAGAAGAAATCATCACAGCAATCAAAGGGTTAAAGAACGGAAAAGCTCCTGGCCATGATAACTTAAATGCAGAGCTATTTAAGACAGACCCTGAGCTAGCAGCAGAACTATTAGAACCACTATTTGCAAAAGTCTGGAAAATGGGGACAACACCATCAGAGTGGAGCAAAGGAATAATTGTCAAATTGCCCAAGAAGGGAGATCTTGCAGACTACAATAATTGGAGAGGAATCACTCTTCTCTCAGTTCCCAGCAAAATACTAGGTAGGATAATTATACAGAGAATTTCAAAATCAGTAGACCACAAACTGAGGAAAGAACAAGCAGGATTTAGAAAGAATAGAAGATGTGTAGATCATATATTCACTCTCAGGAACATTACAGAGCAGTGCTCAGAATGGCAAAGACAGCTGTACATTAATTTCGTTGATTTTGAAAAGGCTTTTGACAGCATACATAGGGACAGTTTATGGAAAATATTGAGGGCTTATGGAATTCCAAGCTGCATAGTGTCAATCATAAAAATCCTCTATGCCAACTTTATGTATAGTGTTGGGCAGAGCAACCTAACCTTTGAGGTGAAGACAGGAAAACGACAGGGATGCCCCTTATCAACCACTCTATTTTTAACAGTCATAAACTGGGTGATGCGCCAGACAACAGAGGGCAGTCCAAGAGGAATAAGATGGACTACATTTTCTACATTGGAAGATCTGGAATATGCAGATGACATTGCACTACTAGCACATTCACATCAACACATCCAGGAAAAAATGGATAGACTAAATAAGTTTAGCCAGCAGGTGGGCCTGAACATCAATTTAAAGAAGTCAGAGGTCATGACGCTCAATGTGAGCAACCCTGAGCCCATATCAGTAAGGAATTAGCAACTGGTACAGACAGACACCTTCACATACCTAGGATGCATAGTAACACCAGACGGCGGGGCAGGCAAAGACATCAACATCAGAATGAATATGGCAAGAACAGCCTTTTTTAGCCTAAACAACATCTAGAAGTCCTCTCAATACAGCACAAGCACAAAATTAAGATTATATCAGAGCTGTGTGCTTTCTGTGCTTCTATATGGTGCAGAATGCTGGAGAGTTACAGAGAAGGAAATGTCGAAATTGTCCTCTTTTCACACAACATGCCTAAGAAAAATTCACCGAATCTTTTGGCCGAATACCATCACCAACCAAGATCTGCTTACACGGAGCAAGCAAGAGGACATGCACACCATCATAGCTGGCAGACGCTGGAGCTGGGTTGGCCATGTCCTCAGAAGAGACCCCGATGCCATCACAAGAACAGCTATGCTTTGGACCCCTGAAGGAAAACGAAAGAGAGGCCGACCAAAAACAACCTGGCGGAGGACTGTGGAGGCTGAGATGCAAAGAATGAACCAGAGTTGGGGCACTGTACGAAGGATGGCCGCTGACCGAGCAAGGTGGAATCAATTTGTTGTTGCCGTACAAGACGCCACTAGGTGTGATGGCCACTGACTGCTTTAACGGTCAGTGGCTAAGGATCAAAGAAGAAGAATTCTTAAAAATGATAAAATACGTATATTATTTTCCTCACCTTAATCCTTATGGCAACGACAATTGAATAAAAAAAGACAAAAAGGTTTTTTTCTGTTTTGTTTTTTTTAAATATCCAGATCCTGGGGAAATACCTCAAAGTTCTTCTCAACTCCAAGGAAATTTAAAGTTGGAAAAAATCAGAACCACTAGTATATACCTCAATATTAGGAGCACTGGTGAAAGGATCAAGCTGATATAGTTTGTCTGAACAACAGTATTTACCTCAAAATTAGCAGCACATGCAACAGGATCATGTTGACATAGTTTGTCTGAATAACTGTATATACAACATCTTACCTCAATATTAGCATCAAGGGTGGCAGGTTCATATTTATGACAGTCTCCATTACACTCCTGTTTACACTCCTCAAAACCTGGATTTTGATTACAGTACTTGACACATTTTCATGATTACACACCACAAATATATTTGGTAAAAGCGGTAAAGTTCAAAATTCAAGAAGTAGAGTGGGTCTCCACAAGTTTTCAAGAAAATAAAGGAGACTGATGTTTGGACTGAATGTTCTATATTCATATGATTCATTCAGTGAGAGAGATATACCTGCACATGTGGTTACTGTCATACTCACAATCACTTGAAACACTAGACCTGAACAAGTCAATCATTGTGATATGGCTACATAAGGAAACAGCATCAATTTATAATTCCCTAGCTATTTAGCATGTTCTTGTTAGAGCATTGAAGCTTATATGTAAGTCTTGCTATTAGATATTTATCTGAATCATACAGTTAAAAAGTCTTAAAATTTGCTGAGTGGGATTTTCTGTCAGTTGTAGCATAAGAATATACACCACACACTGGACAGAATAACAATAAACGAGATGTTTTAAATACATTTTATGAATTACATGCCTCTTCTGGAGACGACCTAGCCATGTGGATCTCAGAATAATACATTACCATGGCAAGCATTAAGATGCAGCAAGCACTAACATCATTGGAAGAGTGGAACAAAGCATGGCTAATGAAAATAAATGAAAGGAAAACAACAAACAGTGTTTTCTTTATCAAATAAACCACAGAGCTCCAAATTAGTGCTAAATAGGAACAACCTACATCTTGATGAAAGCCCAAAACTATCTAGGCATTACCTTCGATCATCGCTTGACTTGGAAAACCCAGATTGAAAAAAAAACAGGACAAGAGCACAGCAGAGATTGGCAATCATGAAAAAACTTGATGACATGGGCTGGGGAGTGGACAAGAGAGTACTAAAGAAGCTATACACTGGGCAAGTGAGACTAGTCCTAGAATATGGCATTGCAGCATGGTCAACAGCAGCTAAGTCAAATTTTGATAACATAAAAAGAACCCAAAACCAGGGAATCACTCATGTGTTACAGGGGTCCAAAAGGGGAGCAAAGAATAGTAACACTGCACCATGCATGTCATAAAATGCGACTAAGGAGGATTGGACATGGGGCTGGTTACCCCATCCCATAAAAACTTTTTACCACAAAAACTTCAACAAACTATGGACAAGTCAAATACAGAATATAAATCAATGTTGCCGCAGAAGATGAGGAAAACATGGAAAGAACTTGAGCAGATGGCACAGGACAGGAAGACTTGGCATGTGTTTGTTGAAGGCCTATGTTCCTCTGGGAGTTAAAGGGTATTGATTGATTGATTGATAACCAGGGAATGAGAATCATAACAGAGGGGCATGAAGTCAACATGAATTGAAGAGCTGGAAAAGGTAACATACCTCTAGCCAATGGAGGACAGAAGACATAGCACAGCCCAGCAACAAGCGGAGAAATTCAAGAGGCTGATAGACCACCCCATGTACCACAGAATAAATGGACTTGGAAGGGGAAGACTAAAGTGAAGCAGCTTTGTTGAAAAAGTCAAAACAAAGATGAGAGCGGCCCCATAAATACAGGATCAACAGCTACACCCATCTACCCTGCAGTATAGATAGTGTGTGGAAACCAACAGCATTTACGATAGTGTATAAAAACCAACATCGCTTCCAAAAAATATAAAATATTCCAGGTATTGAGAAAAAAAATGCCAGAATAAATCAGAAATAAGAGTCAAAATAGATAAACATTACCCAGAAAACACAGAGATTCATGCATACACAGACAGATCAGCAACAAATGCAACAGAAGATGGGGGTGGAGGAGTCTTTCTCAGCATAAGCAATAGCACACATAAAAAGCTGTCAGTCACTACAGGAAAATTTTTGAGTAACTTCAGAGCAGAGGCAGGCATTAAAAACTGTAGAAGTCCTAATGACAGAAGAGAGCTCACAGAGACAAGTAGCTATCTTGACAAGATGCCCTGTCAGTAACTTCAGTGTTGAAGAATATTCAAGCGAATGTCTGAGGGTGAATGAAGAAGAAGCAGTAGAGGAATTACATGCACATAAATAAGGATTATTTTGTAATATATTTTTTCATGCATTTTCAGCACAGAATATATGAGGGCTTTTCCAAAATCAACCTCCGATTGGCTGGTAAAAATAAAATCGTTGCCATAGTGACACGGCGAAAATCCTGCAGCAATCAGTTGTGTGTTATCTCGCTACACACAAACCCACAATCCCAATTGTTCACGAGTAGCAACCAAGTAAACATGGACCCTGTCATCGCCACTCCTGCCAGCTGTGAGGTCCATTGTGTGATTCATTTTCTGTAAGCAGGACACAGCGCCGCCAAGATTCATCATCGATTGTGTTGTATGTACGGTGATAACGTTATGATGACAGTTCTGTGAGGGACTGTGCAGGAAATTCAGGGATGGGTGCACAGATGTGCATGATGAGGGGGGACAAGGATGACACTCAATTATGACTGATGAACTCATTCAAAAAGTTTACCAAGTCATGGGTGAAAAGCGTCGTTTTATGATGTCAGATATTTCTGCTGAACTTCCTCAAATTTGAGGACTAGTCTGTTTTGAATTGTCACAGATTGGGATACCACAAGTTCTGTGCAAGGTGGGTACCAAAACAACTGACTGACGTTCACAAAGCTCAAAGAATGCGCTCAGCTTTGACGTTCCTTCTGCGCTACTGGGAAGAGGGGGATGAATTTCTCGACAGAATCGTGACTGAGGACAAGACATGGGTTCAGGTCATGAATGCAGAGACGAAGGAACAGTCCAAACAGTGGATGCACTCTCATTCTCCAAACAAGCCCAAAAAATTCAAACAAACATTTTTGCACAGAGAAATGATGGCTACAGTGTTCTGAGACTGCAAGGGACTTTTGTTGATGGAATTCATGGCACCAGGGACCACAATAACATCAGAAGTTTATTGTGAAATGCTGAAGAGGTCGATCCAAAACAAAAGGCATGGAATGCTCACCAAGGGCCTCATTCTCCTGCACGTCAACGTGTGGCCCCACACTGAGGCTCGCACAAAAGCTTTACTCGAGCAGTTCAACTGGGAGATTTTCAGCCACACCCCTTATAGCCTGGGCTTGGCGCCAAGCGATTACTATCTCTTTGGTAAGATGAAGGTCTGGCTGGCTACTCAGTGCTTCACAACCAACGAGGAGCTCATGAATGGAGTCAACAACTGGCTGAGTACCCTGGCGGCACCGTTCCTTGATGAGGGATTGCAAAAGCTGGTGCCACGGTATGACAAGTGCCTGAATTTGGGTGGCGACTATGTGGAAAAGTAATGCAGTTATGTATGTAATATTTTTTTCTCTATTTTTGATTATTTTTACCAGCCAATCAGAGGTTGATTTTGGAATGGCCCTCGTACTTCTGTTGAAAACTTGTTTTGACTTACTCAGTAAACTGTCTCCA
The DNA here is from genome assembly GCA_024509875.1 of Oreohelix idahoensis. Taxonomy (NCBI): domain Eukaryota; kingdom Metazoa; phylum Mollusca; class Gastropoda; order Stylommatophora; family Oreohelicidae; genus Oreohelix; species Oreohelix idahoensis. The sequence goes on from JAMPIV010019646.1 coordinate 1,222,474, forward strand.
ATAGGTAATGTGGAAAGGGTGCTTTTATTCTCCCATTCTCCAGAAATATTAACTTCCTCCTCATCTTTACTTTCTTTCTTCACTGTATGTCCCTGAACACAAAATATTGTAGATATTCAAGTTTGAAACAAACCATTTCTGTCTTAACTCTTAGTATACGAGCTAATTTCATGACTACCATTACAGATTTTGCAATAAATAATTTATTTATAAAGATAACATAAAGTGTTATATACCAAAATGTGAAGAAATGAAACCCCTATATCATGCACATAACTAAATTGTTCAGTGGTTTTAAACATGCATTCACCTATACATTTTCGCTATTGACGGGGATCGATCATCGGCCTTTCTAAGAGGCCGCTCGTATACTAAGAGTTAAACATGGTCCAAATTTGATAACTGCAATGATAATTGTTTTTTGTAACATTAAATTACTATCTCAACCACGATACTATTGTCATATATTCCCAAAGTAAATATGTGCCTTTTAGTACAAGTTCAATAAAGAAAACAGACACCATGAAAGTAAAGCTGGGCCAGATATTTTAATATGACAAAAGACAAACCGGCATTACAGTTACGCACTACTGTTTGCTGTGAAAAATGTATTTATCTCCATCCTGAACAATATTTATTCATATTTTTGTAATAAGAATTTGTGCACTGCTAATATTTTTAATTTGTTGTTAACAGGGTGACAACAGAGATATGTGCTTTAAACAAAAATTATGCGCGCAGATCACTTCCTTTTCTCTACTGTTTTATGCATTTGGTCTTCACAAAGTCCATGCAGTCATAACATAAGATTTTAATAAAGATTCAAAGAGAACACTCACTATAAAATCTGTATTTATTTCCCGCTTTACTGTTTGATCCAGGAATGGAATAGTTTTTTCCATATTTCTTGCACTCTGAAAAGAAAAAAAATCATTAATGTTAAGAAATTCTACATGGTAACACACTGGAGCTTTCTGCAGTACCAGTTTCTGTGTTGGCTCCATGTTTCGTAAGGAGTGCAAACAAAAATGAATGATGAATGAAACCTGTTAAGTGCTTAAAGATTACTTGGTAAATTTAATGATTAACCTCAAGATACCACTCATTTTATTCTTATAATCAGATAGAAGCTAAGAAATGTTCTTGTGGCCTGGTGATTCTTGGAGTAATGAATAATGCCTGTACATACATTATGTTTTTTAAAAGAAAAACTAGCAATGAGCGCGACTGGTATACATGAAATATAATTTATTTAACAGACTTCTGTCAGTTTATGTCATTACTGCTGTATCAAGATTTTGTTAAAGAATCAAAAAGAATGCACTGTAAAAACTGTATTTATTTTCTGTTTTATTTTTTTATCCAGGAATTGAATTTTTTTCCCCCATATTCCTTGCACTCTGAAAAGAAGAAATCATTTATGTTATGAATTCCTACATGGTAACACACTGGTATTCTGAGACTTTAAGATACTGCTGTCAGAAAAAAACATCATTCAAGTTCTTTGTAATTGAGATAATAATATTACATCAATGAAGATAGTATGCCGGTAATTCCCTTTTTAGAGAAATTGTGTTTACTAGTCTGTGTAATATTCATTTATCATTAGTTCTCTATTCTGTATATTTTTGTATCTTCCTCTAATTTTCTTTTTTTTAACCACAAGGGATTCCAGAACTGCACAGTAATGTGCTTAGCTGATTAACTCAGCATCATATGTTAACTAGTGTCAAAGTATTTTAACTCAGCATCACATGTTAACTAGTGTCAAAGTATTTTAACTCAGCATCACATGTTAACTAGTGTCAAAGTATTTTCATTTTCTCTTGTACAACTAGCTGTCTGACTGGTTTTTGTTTTTTTCATCCATTCCATACATAATGATCCCATCATAATATTTAATCCTTCTATTCTGTATATGAAGATCACTAACTTAATACAGACATGACTTATGAAGACATGGCATGCAGAGTTCTCCATGAAGGACAACTTACAGAACCATCTGGGGTAAGAATGGGAGTGCCACAGGGATGCCTCTTGATTTCTTTTCTTACTAGCAATAGACTGGGTTATGAAAACATCAACATCACACAACAGAAATTGATATCAGTGAAATCTGACTAAACAGCTTGATGATCTAGATTTTGCAGATGATTTGGTTCTTCTGTCCCAAAATCATAATCAGATGCAAGACAAAATGAAGTTACTCAATGAGAGATCACAACAAGTAGGTCTGAAAATACACAGGGAAAAGACAAAATAATGAGAATAAATACAAGACATGATAACAAGAACTTGAAGAAGCACCACAACAAGATGCAGAATTGAACACATATCTTAGCAGCAATATAGGCAAAGTTGGAGGGACAATGGCAAAATAAGAATTAAAAAAGCAAGAGAAGCTCTCATTGCATAAGAAACATCTGGAGATCAAGAGAAATGAAGCCCAACATGAAAATAAGAATCTTCAACTCAAATGTCAAGTCAGTCCTACTGTATGACTTGGAAACACAGAGAACAATAAAAACAACAAGAAAGTTACAGACATTAATAAATGGGTGCTTGCATAGAGTAGAAGGATTGAAATGGTATGACAAAGTTACAAATGTGGAACTGTTGACAAGAACCAGACAAATGCCAGTGGAACAGGAGATGAGAAGAAGATGCTGGCGACAGAAAGGACACATACTGAGGGAACCTGTTGATAGCTTTACAAGGTAGTCTTTCTCTGGAATCCCCAGAGAAAGAGAGGTAGAGGTAGACCAACAGACACATGGAGAAGAGAGCTAGAGATAGAAGTGAAACTGATGAGAAAAACATGGAAAGAGCTTGATCTGATGGCATGTGCCAGGAAGACTTGGCATGTGTTTGCTGAAGGCCTATACTCCTTGGGGAGCTAAATGGTATTGATTGGCAATTCGGTATACTTGTCAATTTATGACAGTATATATTTTCAAGGCTGTTTGTTTTTCTTCTCTATATTTCAGAGCCACATACAAGCTTTGCGGCTTGAATCAAAAGTTCACATTTTGTGTTTTTCTTTTTGAATAGGTCTGAGTAATGTTGCTAGCAGTCCATTTCAGGGTTTCATCATGCTTGGATGGATACTAGTACTCTGTTTCAGGACTTAGTAATTATCAAAACCACATGAGCTAGCAGTCCTTTTCATGGCTTAGTTTTTATCATTATAATTTTTCAGTTCTTCTTCTTCTTTCATTCGCTTGAAATGTATTGTCTATATCTGCAATGTTGTTTCTTGTATAAACTTCACTGTCTTTTGTAGTTCATACAAAGGTCCATATAGTTTTGCTTCCACTGTTTTTTCTTTCAGGTGGGTTTGACTCAATATATCATATTCGGGGCAGTCTTGACATATGTGCTCTGCAGTCTGGGGTGCCTGTCCACATGGCTGAATTGCCAATCTTAAATTTTGTATACATATGGCTGTGGAGTCGGTTGTGTCCTGTTCTGAGGCGCAGAATGACAATTTGCTCTGATCTGTTCATAGCTTAGTAGTCGTCCTGTGTTGGTGTCTTTCTGATTGATTTGATCATCTTTTTCGTCTGCAGCACCTTCTTTAGCCAGTCACTCTGCTCTCTCGTTTCCTGGTATTTCACAGTGAGACGTTATCGACTACATGGCGACTTTGCGCTGATTGCACAGTTCAGACAGTAGGGCTTGTATACCTGGTAATTTTCTGGACTGAAGTGCTTGGAGTGCTGATCTTGCACCTGTCAAGAATACCACAAGCTGTGGACCGAGATTGGTGTTCAACAGTTCCTCAGTTGCCACCTTGATTGCCTGGATTTCTGCATCATAGTTGTTACAGAATTTCCCCATTGGTACTCTGACCGTATCCCTAGTGTTGTTTGGGTATTCTATGTACACTCCTGCTCCTCCATTCTTTACTGCATTTTGTGCTGACCCATCCGTGTATACTCGGACCCAGAGGTCCTGTGGGTATTCATCATCCAGGAAACTGAGAGTGATTGTTCTGCGTTGCACATTGTTCTGTTCATCCTTGTTGAGTATTCCTTTCACTTTGGTCTGGATGTATACTGGTAGTCTAGGCTCCTCTCTTCAAGGGGTTTGTTCTGGCACAGACTTTAGGGGGCTGTCAACTTCAGGCAAGTCTAAGGTTTGTTTATGAAGTCATTTGGCCTGGTGGATAAAACTGCTTCCTTTCAATCGCCCCATTGCTAGGTTTTGGAATCTGTCCTTCATTGGATGGCTCGGCATACAGAGGAACTTTTCTACATGTGTTTGCTCTTTCGTGTCTCTGCATTCTCTCAGTGCTTCTATCCTCCCCATTTTCTCCATCGCCACTATAGGCGATGATTTCATTGCCCCCGTGATGACCCTAAGTGCCTGGTTTTGCATCTTATCTAGCTCTTGTAATGCGGTGATTGATGCTGGACACCACGCAGCTGACCCATATTCCGGGTATGGTCGTATGCCCTGCTGGTAAACTTTACTAAGTATTTTCCTGCTGGCTCCCCATGTGGTTCCACTTAGTTTTCTCAGGATGGCTAACTTCCTCCTGGCCTTTGTTGCTGCCTTGTTGATGTGTTGCTTCCATGTCAGCCTATCATCTAATGTAACTCAGAGATAGGTGGGTTGTTTATCTTCTCTCAGGAATTCTCCATTTATCTTGATGACACCAGCTTTTTGTTTTGGAGAGAGGGTGAAGAGCATAGTACTGCACTTATCTGTATTGATGCTGACACACCATCTATTTACCCATGAGGTTAAGGCATCAATAGCTCTTTGTAGCAGTTTGGTGGCCACTGTTGCATGCTCATTGGTGCACCATATTACCAGGTCATAAGCATACATTGCCACTTTCATTCCATATGGTAGTTCAGCAACCAGGTCATTGATGAAGACTAGGAAAAGTGTGGGGAACAGAACCCCTCCCTGAGGGATGCCATGACGCAGTACAATTGTCTTACTCTTGAGGCCATCTAGTTGTACTCGGGCTCTTCTGTTATGCAAGTTTGCTTCCACCCATTTGTACATCCTACCATTCACTCTGCAATTTCTCAGTTTCTTCAAAAGCTCTTCTTTCCAAACCTTGTCAATTGCTTTTCTTAGATCTATCCATGCTGCTAGAACCAGTTTCTTACCTTGGAACGCATCCTCAATCTCTTGGGAGAGGTAAGTTGCTTGATCTTCGGTAGAGTAACACTGCCTAAAGCCCGCCTGCTGTGGTACAAGAAGGTTTTCGCTTTCAAGGTACCACTGCAGCCTGAGGTTGATGATTCGTTCCATTGTTTTGCAGAGACAGCTTGTATGGCTGATTGGTCTGTAGCTGGAGGCCATGGAACTGTCTTTTCCTGGTTTTGGGAGTGGTATCATGATTGCTTCCCTCCAGGTCAGTGGAACTCTGCCCAAGTTCCAACAGATATTGAAGATCTGCAGCAGCTTTATTTTTGCTGCGGTTCCCAAGTTCTTAATCATTTCATTGGACACTTCATCAACTCCTGGCGACTGTCTCATTTTCAATTTTGATATTGCAAGCTCCAGTTCTCTGAATGTGATTGGCACCTCCATAACTTCAGGTATATTTCCATCTCGTCCTGCATTTTGTCATTTCTCACAAATCTCCTGTTGCTTCTCTGGGCTAACTTCCATGTTGTTGTCTTTAGCATAGGTATCTGCAAAGTGATCACATGCCTGTTTTCCTGTGCGGATGTTTGCATCTTTGTACAGTGCAATCTTTGAGTTTCTCCCTGTACCCTCATCGTCAAGTTGTTTTACCAGTTTCCTTGTATCTCTTTCAAAGTTCAAGGACTCTGTTTTCTCCTTCCAGCTTCTCACAGAAAGAAGAAGAGCTGGTGAAGGAGATGAGGAAAGCAAAACTAGAAATCCTGGCTTTAATGGAAACAAAGAAAAAGGGACAAAGACTTGTGGATCTCGATGGTGACATTCTGCTCTACAGTGGAGTCTCCACATCTGAAAGAACTAAAGGGGGCATGGGTTATATTGTGGCAAAAAACCAAAAGGATAGAATCAAAGGATGGAACTTTGTCTCGGAGCACATTATGGTGCTAAAGCTAAAAGAAGGAGAAACTATAGTCAACCTTCTCACTAAGTATGGACCAAATGAAGATGACCAAATGAAGATAAGTGAGCAGAGGTCAAGGAGGAATTCTTTGAGCTGCTTCAAAGGTCCGTGGATGAATACCTGGATGAACTGTTGTTTTTGTAGTTGTTTTGAAAAGGTGATAGGTGGGGAGCAGGCACTTAACAACTGACCATTATTACCTCTTCTCGTTCCATCTTGGTCTACCCTGTTCAACCTGAAACAATTGGGGTATTTAGTGTCATTTTATTTACTAATTTTGTATTAAATTTAAATAACTATTGTCTTTTGCAGTTGCTGGTTTTAATTTATATTAGTATTTGTCATTATATTTTCAGTTTTGTATTGTATATAGATAACTATTGTCCTTTGCACTTGGTTTTAATTTGTATTAGTATTTATTATTTTTGAGGTGGTGTTTTTTTTTTTTTTGAACCTCGTTGTCTTTCCTTGTCCTATGAGTAGTTAGTAAGTTTGCTAATTTTTCTGTAGTTTTTAAAAAAAATGATTTGTTAGTATTTGTTGCTTAATTTCTATTTGGTTGAATGTCTTTTCTGAAGTATCAATTTTGTTATTGTTGTTAATATTGTCATTGTTACTAACCTTATATGTTTTCCTTTGTTTTATGTATATATCGTTTAAGTATTGATTGGGTTTCCCCTGGGGCATCTATACTTAACACCTTATCCACTGTCATGTCTATATTGTTATTTCTAAAGTATGTTTTTAATTCTAGCCTCTGTTGATCATATTTTCTACAGTGGATCAGGTAGTGGTCTATGTCATTTTCTTCCTGATATTCTTGGCAGTGTGGTTCCTCTATCATAAAGTATGTTGCACCGAGATGGAGGCGCCACAGCTTTTTGTTCAAGGGTACCTTTAGGTCTTCTCTGACCTGGCACGTCCGTGTTGGTTCTTTCATCAGTTTGAATGCATGTCTGCCTTTTCAACTGTTCTTCCATGTTGTCTTCCATTCCTCGTTTATAGTTAGCTTCACTTGGCTCTTGATCTCCGACCTTCCCAGTCCTGCTCTTATGCTGTTTTTACTTATTATTCCATATTTGGCGTTCTGGTCTGCCAACTCATTACCAGATATACCTATGTGTGCTGGAACCCACACTAGCCTCACACTACCTCCTCTGTTCCCTAGTGATGTATTAATTGCTAGAATTTCTTCCTTTATGTCTGGCCGGCTACATTTACCTGGGTGTTCTAAAGCTTGTAGTGAGTCTGTAAATATCGTAACAGCTTCTGGTGGGTTATCTTCGATTATTTCTAAACTTTTTAGAATTGCTACCAACTCTGCGGTAAAAATCGAAGCCCCTTCAGTTACACTGTAGCTCTTCTTAATTCCCCACTGTGGTATTGCTACTCCTGCACCTAGTTACCCACTATCACTCTTGGATCTATCAGTGTAGATGGCCAGACTTTGTTTTGTAAGTTGATTTATGAACTTTCTACTTATCGTTTTGGCTTCCTTATATTCTATGTTTTGTTTGATCTTTTCAGTAAGTGAGTAGTCTATGATTGGTGTTTTTAGTTCACAGAGTGGTATTGTGCTTCTATATTTATTACTATTATTAAGTGTGTTTGACAGTTCTTTGAACTGTGTTAGATCTTCTATAGTTCTCCACCCTGTTGGATATCTTTCTTTATTTAAGGGGACATCCCATTAAAGGACAGAAAATCTGTACCTCCTCAAGCCTGGATGAACTTATCCTGCTCGAAGATTTCAATGCCAGAGTTGGAAATGACCATGCTAGATGGGATGTATGTAGAAGATACTCTTAATGATAATGGAAAGCATCTCCATAGATTCTGCACTGAGCAAAACATGATCATTACAAGCAAAAAGTTCCCCCATAAGCACATACATGCATACACTAGATGTGAACCAACAAGGAATGAGAAATCAGTGACTGACTATGCCATAGTTAGGAACACCTCATTTAAGTATGTCTGGGATGCTAGAGTCTGGAAAGGGCGTGAGAATGACAATAACAGGCGTTTGACAGGGTCCCCTGGAGCAAACTCTGGGACTGCTTGGCAAGGAAGAACATTCCAGCACCTCTGAGTCATGCTATTCAGAGCTTTTATGAGACTTGCAGAAAATATGTGAGGACTCAGAAGAGTTCAGGACCACCATTTGTGTAAGACAAGGTGATATCCTGTCACCTTATCTTGTCACACTCCTAATGGACGATGTCATCAAGGCATATGGGGAAAAAACAAAAAAGTATTCAGTAGGGTACAGGAAGATAAGAGAGGTCTGTATTTTAGAGCTGGCATTTGACAATGATGTTGTCCTGATTGCTAAATCAGAGGCACATTTTCAATCTAACCATCAAGTATGGAAGGAGAAGAGAAGGGTGGTCATCAGCAGCTGCAAAACAAAAACCATGGTGATATTGCGAGATGAAAGAAGGCATCAGATTAAGCTGGGAGAACAGGTCCTGGAGCATGTCATATTTCTCTCCATTCTGGAAAATATTTCTTCATATTTTTTGTAATAAGAATTTGTGTTCTCATGGTAATTAAAATAAAAATTTTTTTTTACCATAGTGACAGCAGTTATCTGTACTTCAAACAACAACAAAATTATGCATTCAGACAATTTCTTTTTCTCAAATGTTTTATTAATCTGTTCCTGACAAAGTCCATGTGGTTATTGTAAAATGGAAATTATAAATTTTGGAAACAATTTCACTACCATCTTTCGTCAGATCTCCAAGGAGCACAACTTTCAATAAACTTACATAAAGTCTATCTGTCCCATGTCATAAGCTCAAGGTCTTTCTATGTCCATCCTCATGCATTTCATGTCTGTTCTTCAGTTAAATTGTCCCCATTATTTACTTTATTTATTTTGTGGCTTCAAATTTATACAGGATGAAGTAGCTGACCCAGCCCTCCTTAAGCACCTTTTACGACATGCATGGTAGGTTACAGTGATGCTATTTTTTTGCTCTCCTTTTAGGTCCAAGTAACACATCGCTTCTGCCATCCCCGGTGTCAATACCTTGTCGAGGTATGGCGGCTTGCGTACCCTGATTACCCCCAGAGCTATGCCAGCGGGAGTTTTACTTCTGGAAGGTTCTACCAAGCTGGACAGGTTTGCGTGGGCAGGGGTCAGACAAAAGCAGACACCCTGGTCCTCCAGGTTGGGGGTTTTAGCATAGGGCTGACACCCCTGTCTATGTAAAAAAAAAAATTGAAGTTACGGAAACAACAACGAATAAACAAACTTTGCTGCGGGACGGACATCCAGAGTCTGAGGCTCGTATGACTGTCAGTGGTGAAAGCCGAAAGGAAGCCACTGACATGAGAATGGACATCCTGACCGCAAAACATGATACAAGAATAGGATTTTGGAATGTCAGGACAATGAATGAGACGGGTAAACTAAAATGAAAGAGAGGCCGACCAAAAACAACCTGGCGGAGGACTGTGGAGGCTGAGATGCAAAGAATGAAACAGAGTTGGGGCACTGTACGAAGGATAGCCGCCGACCGAGCAAAGTGGAATCAATTTGTTGTTGCCCTACAAGACGCCACTAGGCGTGATGGCCACAGACTGCTTTGACGGTCTGTGGCTAAGGATCAAAGAAGAAGAAGAACGCACAGCTTCACCCGTGTGTTACCAGGGCTCGAAAGTGGAGCAAAGAATAGTAACACTGTACCCTACCATGCATGTCGTAAAAAGTGACTAAGGAGGGTTGGGCATGGGGCTGGTTACCTTATCCCGTAAAAAACTTTTTACCAAAAAACTTCAACAAACATGGACAAGTCAAATACAGAAAATAAATCACCTCAGCTGCCCAAGACAGAAGGTCCTCTGGAAAGGAGGTGCATGAAGCAGCCCAGAGAAAGCCAAAAGGAGTCTGGGTTGCTTGTAACTATATTTTAGAGCCATAAAATAGGAATGACTTGACATAAGAGGTAATGATAATTAATTTTATGCTGGACTAGATTTCCTTTGAATTCCATATTCAGTGCAGTCTGAATAAGCAGAAGTCACTGGAACCACCTAAAAAACTTATGTTTATTCAAAATTCTGTTTATCGGGACGGTCCTCAAAGCTGGACATTTACAGTCAGAATAAGAGAGAAAGTAAAATCTGTGAACAAAGAAATTTACACCAGACGATACAATGTCTTGGATAAGAAGAGAAGAAATGACATCACAATTTTGATGGAGGACCTAAATGCATAAATAGGAACAGACAACACCAGCTTTGAGGAAATCATGGGAAAACATGGATTAGGTACAATGAACGAGAATGGGAAACTATTAACAAAATCGGTGCTTCAAATCAACTGGCTATAAGAGGAAGCATATTTCCACATAAAAGAATACATAAAGCAACATGGATATCCCCAGACTACAGAAGAGAGAATCAGATTGATCACATATGCATAAATAAGAAGTTTAGGTCATCATTACATGACAGAAAGGTATATAAAGAAGCAGATGTGGTATCAGATCACCATCTTCTGTTAGCCAAAACAAAATTAAAACTTAAGGAATTTACAGTACGCAGCTATAGACAACATTATAATGTGGGATATCTAAGAAATAAGAGAAAAATTTTCAATCACAGTATCCAACAAATACCAAATTCTCCAACAGTTGGATGATGTAGCAGATATGGAAGACAACTGGCAACAAGTAAAAAATGTATAGAATGAGACATGTGAAGAGGTACTGGGAAAAAGAGAACATCAACACAAAGCATGGATAACAAACCATAATCAAGATAGCAAACAGGAAAAACAAGAAAGTAAATTTAAACAGAAGCAAAACCAGAAGCTCCAAAGCCAAGGCTTATGAAATGTACAAAGATGCTGACAAAGAAGTAGAAGAAACATCAAAAGAGGAAATATATCAAACAGTTGGCTGCAGAAGCTGCAGCCAAAGGAAATATGAGGGACCTGTAAAACAACAAAAAGAAGCTATCGGGGAAATATGAGCAAGCAACTGTACTGGCCTCATCAAAGATAAGAACTGAAAATTGCTTAATAATATACAAGAACAAATGAAGAGATGGACAGAACATTTTGAGGAACCTCTGAACAGATTCCAGTGGAATCTGACTAAACAGATGGATGATCTAGATTTTGCTGAAGACTTGGTTCTTCTGTCTCATAACTATAATCAGATGCAAGACCAAATGAAAATAACTGATGAGAGGTCACAAGGGGGTCTGAAAATACACCAGGAAAAAACAAAGATAATGAGAATAAATGCAAGAAATGATAACAAGGTTGAACTTGAAGAAACACCACTACAAGATGCAGAATCATACACATATCTTAGCAGCAATATAAATAAAGTTGGAGGGACAGATAATGATATCAAAATAAGAATACAAAAAGCAAATGGAGTGTTCATTGCATTGAGAAACATATGGAGATCAAGAGAAATCAAGCCCCCAATTTGAAAATGAAAAACTTCAACTTAAATGTCAAGTCAGACATATTGAATGGAAATATGGAGAAAAGCAAAAACAACCACAAAAAAGTTACAGATATTCATAAATGGGTATGTTAAGTCATTTTGCACGTGGGAGTTAAGTGTGTGAGTCTTTCACATGCCAGTCTATTTTTGATAGACACACATGTGAGCGCATCTGATATAGATGTACTTTTTTTAAATAGTTATGCGTACTTTTCTGCACCATCATTGAATGCAGATGATGCACTTTTGTTGCATCGATTTGTTGCTATTCAAATCATACTCTTGAGGCATTGTAATATTCCGGTCGTCGTTGATAGATGCATATTTTCTGGTGTTCTTTCTCTAAAGTAAAGAGAAGACCCATACCTATGAATATATTGAAGTACTCAAGAGTTTTGTTCCTGAGGGATTGTTCCAGGAATTTGTTTACATTAATAATTATTGCCAGTTAACGGCACGTTTCAAGGTCTTTTGAGGAGAACATGGAAAAAACTTGAGATGATGGCACGTGACAAGAGGACTTGGCATGTGTTTGTTGAAGGCCTATGCTCCTTTGAGAGTGGAGGGTTATGACATACATATTAAAATAAGCTGCAATTCGATGAAGTTTATCCAAATTGGTCAGGATGTTGACCGTATCTTATATTGACTGGCGTTCTCAGTCAGAGGTCATATCAACGCCCATATTAACTATGTTTGATGCTAATTGCCTGATTGATTTATGTAATGTACCTACTATGCTGTCGCTGATGCCACTTCGCCCATACTTGATGTCATGCTGTTTGACCATCGTTTTCCTGTATTCAAGTAAATAAATATTGTCAATGTACCATATGGGTCTAGGCTACTTAATCTTCTTGTTGGTCAACCACAAGACCCAGTCATTGAAGTTACACTAACATCTGGCCTAACCTTTTCGGCCCACAGACATATCATTCACGTTGTCTAACTATAGGTCAGCTACCACTATAAGCCAGACGCTTCTGGCGACACCCTTGCCAGATAAGATCAAGTTAAACCCACACCATCAACAAAACAATTGGTGGGCCAGTCTACGGGAGAAGAAAATTTTTTTTTTTCATTCAAGAACTCATGCAGCAGTTTACAATACCATATCAAATTATCGAATATGTCAAGATCTTTCAAATCGACAACTTCAAGGACACAACTTTTCTCTGGGAAAGTCACGTAACGGTCAACCTCCTTGACCTTTGGTGATCAGGTCATCATTACCTCCAGTGGAAGTCAACTATGGACTGCAGCACGTTTGTGATGGCTATGCATGCACCACCTGAGACCCATCGCTGATAGTGTCGCGGAGGCCGGGATTTTTAAAAAAATAAAAGATAAGTGGTCTCTGTTGTTTGTACTCTGTACCACTGTTGCATGTATTTGATGAACCTTTTCTTTAATATGTCCACTATGTACCTTAATGTTCTATGTTCCATGTTCTATGTGGGCTGGTTGGGAGGCAACTTATGTAGGAAAACATCCCAGACTCACCACCGGGCCTACGTGAGTGTTCTACAGGGACATTTTGCAGACTTCCCATAGTGGAAGTTTCCAGCATATGTTTGCTGATGGATTTTTAGTCCACTCTGTTGGTTGTCCGTGACAATAATTGTTTAGACGTGATGTGCTGTTTTCAATGTTGTTATTGTAATGTTTTTCTTTCACTGTGCCTTAGTTTTATGATTCACTTTGTTTGTGACCGTCATCCTCAACCCTACTGTCATTAATTTTTATACAAATTTATTGTTTATACCCTGTGTTGTTACTTGTCTAGTTTTCTTCTTTGCAGCTATCATTGCAAGCTTTGCAATATTTTTTCCTCTTTAGTCCTACTTTATTATTTTGTTGATTCTGCGAATGTTTTCATTTGTTCCTTAGTATCTTGTCTTTGTAACTATTGTCTGCATTGTCTACATCTTGTTTTTTTCTACTTATATGACTTATTATGTAATTTTTAATGCACGATTTTGTGAGTAATGAATAACTAGGTAATAATATAATAGCATTCCTCACATTGATAATAATTTGTATACAGGTTCTGTGGACAGGAACTTGTCATATGTTAAGTAAGGGATACATTTTAACCCCTTTGAAATATATACTACTCGTCAAAAGTCAAGGGCCACTTAGAAAAACCTTGGTTGAAACCATAAACTGATATAAACGTAATTGGTATCAGTCAAAACGGCATTTATTGAATACCAAATTGACATGTCACGTAAAGAAATGGAAACACACATTCAAACGCAATGAAGCTGTGAAGTGTGTCACCCAACTTTTCAAAAGTCCCACAATAGATATTGGACAAATAGACATTTCAAAATCGGGTATGACCACTGTTTGCAGCAAGGCATTCAAGACAGCATAGACGCATCGAGTCCACAAGGGTCCGAAGAGTATCCTGAGAAACAGCTTGCCATTCCTGAAGCAGAAATGCAGTCAGCTGTGCAATATCCATTGGCGGGGGGTGATTTGTTGACAATCTTTGACCAAGGACATCCCAGAGGTGCTCAATCAGAGAAAGGTCAGGTGAATAAGCTGGCCACGCCATCCTGATGATCCCAAGTTGCTGAATAAACTCATTCACCACACGAGCTCGATGGGGTCGAGCGTTATCATCTTGGAGGATGACATTAACACCTATGGCTCCAGCGCAGGCTGAACAATTGGTCTCAAGATTTTGTTCTGGTATCTTGGGCCGGTCAAGTTGCCTTGGATGATGTAGAGTGGAGTCCTGCCGTGTCTGTAGAAGCCTCCCCAGACCATCACAGAACCCCTACCATAACGATCCACCTCTCGAATTGTATCAGTAAATCGCTCTCCTGGTCGTCTCCAAACTCGAATCCTGCCATCATTGAATGACACAGTGAAGCGAGATTCATCAGTGAAGAGAACTTGACTCCATTGTTGCCTTGTCCATCAGATGTGCTCACGACACCAAGCAACACGGGCTCCGCGATGAGCAGGAGTAAGAGGGATTATGACTGCAGGACGTCGAGCAGCCAGTCCAAATTCATGTAAACATCTGCGAATGGTGCTTTGACTGACATTAACGTTTACAGTTTGTCTCAGCTGACATCTTAGAGTGGAACAACACTGTTCTATGGCGCAGGGCTGACAACAAGAGGTACCGGTCATCATGTCTATTGGTGCATCTAGGGCAACCTGGCCGGTGGCGATCCTCCACACTTCCTGTGGCCTGAAATCTCTCCAAAATTCTTTGGATAGTAGAGTGTGACACTGCAAGCCGTCTAGCAACCTCACGGACAGATAAACCACTTTCAACCCATGCTATAGCCCTCATTCTTTGTAAGGTGTCAAGACTTCTTCTCGGTGGCATGGTTTTTGCAAGTGATGAAACTACCCTAAGTTTGCTGATTGTAAAACAAATTAAGAATGAACTCTGTTCATGAAAAGTCGCCATTGCACGTGGAATGTCAATCAGCACGATTACTTCACCTGTCTGGTTGTACGGAAGTTTGAAAAAACAGATTAAAAATGTGAATTTATTGCCAGCAAACCAAATTGCACGCGATCACCATGGTTGTCGGTGAGTTGTTTTTATGCTTAACGTGCATAGAGGACTGTCAGAGGAAGATATTGCACCCATTTTTACTAAAAACTTTCTTCATTTAATCATTCTATGCGCTTATATAAAAGTGTATTGAAAATAATAGGGTGGCCCTTGACTTTTGACGAGTAGTATAGTTGACTAAGTAAGTTGATTACTTATAAATTAGACAAGATGTCTATATTAGAGTATTTTATGGATCTTGGAAGATTGTGTGGTTTGATGGGTGAGGCTTTAGTGGTGTACGCAGCCAGTGCATCAGAAGAGAGGAGAAGAGTTACTCCAGACTGGTATGAATGGAGGAGGAAGGAAGAAATATCTAAAGAGAGCCAAGCAGAATTGCACTTGATGGATATGAAGCTTATAGAGGAATTGGCTGCGACGAGGAGAGAGGAAAAATTAGCTAAGATGAAGAGAATAGAAAAATTAGCTCTTCCTGATGAGAATACATTAAGGCAATCTAAACTGGAGGAGAAAAAGGAGCTAGAAGATGAGGTGAGCTCATTACAATACAAACATCGATGTAAGGAAGAAGCTCTTATTAGTGACCTAGAACAGGTCAAAATGAACTATGAGAAACTCAAAGTTGAGGCCCAGAAACGTGAAGAGTCAAATACAGAAGCGCTTACTGCTCTATTGAATGATAATGCGGATCTCCATCACCAACTTAAGGAGAAACCAGTATCTCCCACAAATGTTGGTGATCTAATTAATAGCCATAACAGTGCTGCTGAGGCACTCAAACTGGACCTTGAAAAAGAAAAGGCCAGGAATGTGTCAGTAGACACTCTATGGATATTGAATGACTGACTCAAACTGCTGCTGCAGAACTCAAAGTTAAAGATTTAGAGATTGTGGATAGGATTGCTAAAGAGAAGATCCTTACTTCTCAGTCACATGATTTAAAAATAGATTACGATAGGTTTCAGGTTGATACCCAAGAGAGAATACGTCAGACTCTTGCTAAAGAAAAAGAAATTACAGATTTAGCGATTATGAAACTTCATACCAGAGTTGATGGTCTCTTGGATGTTGTCTTGAACAACAAGGTGTTGTCTGCTGTCAAGGTTGACAGGGTTAGACATAATTTTAATGATCAACACCTTACAAAAACAAAGAGTCAGCACAAAGCACTCAATGCTGATAGTCAGAAGAATTTTAACAAATCTTGTCGAGGCAAATATAATTTCCCTCGGCATGTTTCTTATGCAGGGGTTTCCTCTCGTAACAGGTCTGACTGTGATGAGGGTGGGTCATGGCGTAAGGCCGATGATAATTATATCACCATGACAAATTACCCACCACATGAAAACTTTATTAAGAAAGTGAACTTTATTGGCCAATGTAGTCAAAATAGGATTCAAGATGAGAGACAAACTCTTACCAATCATGGTCAGTCCCACAGGAATGGTAAACATGGTTGTAATTCCACTTGCACTTAGTCAGGAAACTACATACCATGTTAACAATCATCAGGTAGAGTCTGAGTGGAATGGGTTACGACATGCCCAATCTCCTATTTGGCAGTGGGTGATAATACTGCTCAGCATAAGTTTAATAGGGATAAACTGAATTGCGCCATTCAGGGAAAAACAACATGTACGTAGTAATTATTCTCTGCGCTTAGCACGCGCGACACATAATCATTTAAATGATACTCGGGCTCAGTTGCGATCTGGCCGAGATCATATGTCACTGAACCGCACTGTTCTGGTGCGCAACATTCCATCTCATACCACTTGGTATGCACTTCGCAAATTTTTTCAACAGGTCGGTAATGTTAGGTTTGTTCGCATGTTTGAACTTAAAAATTCTTTTCACCAGATTGCTTTTGTGCGCTTTGATAACTATCGTGATGCTCATAGAGCTGTCAAATTCATACATGGTTCACTTTTTGCACACCATCATCTAGACGTGCAACTCGTACATAACTCTGCACCACGCACTTTATAGTTGCGTTTGCTGGTGTGTTCTTTTTCATTCTTTTCCGGCTGTTTTGTACTTGTCTCTTCTTCTATGTCTTGCATATTAGCATTTCTTTATTTTCAGATATCCTGTCTGTTCCAATTTTATTTTTCACTGATTGTATTTATATTTACTTTCTCTATTGGGCCGGTTAACTCAGTATTTTCTTGGTCAACGATTTTTTTTTATATATGCAAATATGCCTTTGTCAACTAAGTTTCCTTTGTCGGACATCGTTACTTACTTCTCACGCTGTAATTTTCTTCCTACAATATTGTCTTCCTATATTGGTAATTAGTTCATCACTGTTTTGGCTACTATCACTGCTACCATTTCTCATTTGTTAAAGAAAGGTTCAACTAGCATGCCACAGTGGTAAAAAAATGTACCAGACCGCATTCGGTAGGAAAATAATTATATTTTCATCAACTAATATCCTACGGATCTTTTCATTTAATTATTCGCAGGGTCACCTTCTCGATGGGACTCGGAGCTGTTTTGCTGCCGGATTATGCGGACACTTTCAATCCTGCACTTCTTGTCTCCAGACCATTGACTGAAGCTGCGGTTAATGGACTTCAGAGTATGAACCTATTGAATTCTGGGTCTGTGCGAGATGCCAGCATGTTACAGCCTTTTCAACCTTACCATAAAAGCAATCTGGGATTCTGACACAGCAGTGGATGATTTTTTTTCTCTTGATGTCCTCAAGATTCTACCGAGCCTCTGCACCTTTCAGATTGTTACACCACTGCGTTACCCAGTCATCGCTGAAAAATGGTTGATTGCGAACAATGACATCACGTGATACTTTGTTTTCCAGCCATGAGCTCACTGTTGTGTATGACGTTACCATATTCACACCAATTTTGGGCTTTATTTTAAATATACTTCACAACGTCATTATTTTTTGTTTATAGTGATTCTCAAAGTACCTTGCTTGGTTCAACATTGACTATTGTGCGAGTTTAAGTCGATTTCTACTGCAAACTAAAATGACATAAACTGAACTTATTTAACACGTGAATATTTTCATAACGTTTGACTTTAAAAGGTACCCATCTATTTCCGTCACTATTTGTGCGATTCTATGACATTCTTACTTGCCGATTTGGTGATTTCATGACACTTTTAATTAATTTAATTGTAGATTAATTACTAACATTTTAATATTCCATGAACAATGTGGGACCCATCAGATAGTAATTTTAACTTAATTAGTTTAGTATTTTCGATGCGCTATTGCATCTCACCTCATTTAATATATGGTCACGCATCATTGGCGCTTGATATATTTGGTGCTTGATATAATTTGTGTAGCCATATTAGCATACTTGCTTAAGCTGTGTAGTTGATTCTTCCTACACACTCTTTGGACTGTGTTGTTTCATTCAAGTGTGTTATTTTACTCATTGATTTTATTTAATTGTTTCCCACTCTTACATTTATACGCATACATACCTACATTACTCAATTTAATTTTGTTCCTTGATTGCCATTTTTCTTTTAGCATCTTGGTTTATTGCTATCACCATTATTCATCATTTTTTATCATTCTTTCATTTTCTCATTTCCTTTACCACTTCTTGTTTAGTATATTGTACATTTTTGGTACATATTGTTTCATTTCTTTGGTTTGAGTTTACAATTTGTTTTCCTTTTCCACACTTCTATCCCACTTGCTATCTCCTTATATTAACTTAACATTAATTTTGTTTGATTGATTATTGTAAAATGAACTTTGATTGACTTCTCCGGTATATTTTAAAACTAAAAAGCTTCGCTTTTTTTTCCGGGGGGGATTGATGTATACTGTTACGTCATTTTGCGAGTGGGAGTTAAGTGTGCGAGTCTTTCACATGCCAGTCTATTTTTGATAGACACACATGTGAGCGCATCTGATATAGACGTACTTCTTTAAAATAGTTATGCTTACTTTTCTGCATCATCACTGAATGCAGATGACGCACTTTTGTTGCGTCGATTTGTTGCTATTCAAATCATACTCTTGAGGCATTGTAATATTCCGGTCGTTGATAGACGCATATTTTCTGGTGTTCTTTCTCTATACCTATGAATACCAAGATCAAGTTAAACCCACACCATCGACATAACAGGGTACTTGTATAGAATAGAATAGAATAGGATTGAAATGGTATGAGGGAGTCACAAACGTGGAACTGATGACAAGAACCGAACCAGACAAGTGTCAATGGAACAAAGCTGACAAGAAGATGCTGGCAATGGATAGGACACACACTGAGGAAATGTGCTGACAACATTACAAATCAGTCCTTGTCCCAGAATCCCGAGGGCAAGAGAGGCTGATATAGACCAAAAAACACACAGAGAAAGGAACTGAAAACAATACTGATGAGGAAAACTTGGACAGAAATTGAGTTGTTGGCACGTGCCATGAAGACTTGGCATGTATTTGTTGAAGACCTATGCTCTTTGGGGCGATAAAGGGCATTGATTATTTCCAACTGTTTTATCGTTTGATTAGCATTTTTGCATCTTTTCCGTTTTTCAAATTAAAAGTGTAAAGCATCATGTCCTTTGTTTGTACCACGTGTGCAAATACCAAAACATTTAAAACTACATAGCCTATAATCAATCACACTGCACACATTTTTAATCTACAGCATAATCAACAGGAAACATCAGCTACTGTAAATCAAACTACTTAGGATCAAATCTTAGAAACAGTAACCACAGAAGACAAATACAGAAACAAAATAGCAGTTGCCAGCATCAGGATGACATAGCCCACAATTTTTATATGATGAATGTGTATAACATCATGCTGGCCTCAAGAACATTTTACAAAATCAGAACTATCAATGAAATCAAGAAGGTAAAGCATAACTGGCAGAAATCTGGGGATAAAGAAGGCTTGGTACATATTTGTTGCCAGCATTTTCATAGTGTGAGGAAGGGAAATTATGACTGAATTCACAGACACTAAAAAAAAAGTAATAAAATAAAATAAAGTATAAAAACAAAAATAAAAAGACTTCTTGTGATTTTGCTTTGAATCTTTGTATTGTTCATATGTCTGTCCAAAATATTATCCAGGACTATCACTCATAAAGTAAAGGTTCTCTATTACCATATTATAAAGTTTCATAACACATGTGCTAATAACAAGTGAGTTTAAGTAACCACGATAGTGTCTGTCTTCACACTGTGTATACTCTTCAAGCATTTACTACATTAATATTAAAGTAAGTGTCAAAATAAATGTACAAGTTATTTGCCCACATCAAAGGGTCTTTTGATATCCTTTTAATCAGAGCAGCTTATTACAAATCGTTCTTGGCTGTATTTCTTTCCTTTTTTAGCCTAGCATCTTATTTCCATCCACAACCATTTATAGACTGATAGAACTGAAGTCTGCAACCCGATCATGATTTATGGATTGCCACTTTATTGAGAAAAAAAAAAAACCTTGCACGGCTACAGATTTTTAACAATGTTATTTGAACTTCTGAAAAGGCATGAAGACAAAACTTAAGCGACTCCTAATTTGAGTTGGGACTGAACAATGGCCTCAACTTGCACCAAAAAAATTGACTTATCAGAGTACAACTAATCATAGCTTTTTAACACAGCCAAAGACGTTTGTTCAGGACCTGTAAAATTGCTTCATCTTAACCAAAATTTAACTGAAGCAGGTTACGCATAAGAGGACTGCAATGTAATTCCCAATGCAATGAAAACTGCTTTCACTTCAACATCTTGTAAGGGTGTTTTGTCAACTGCAATCCTGATATTATTTGTGGCAATTATTCTCATAATCTTTATCTTGTCCATGTACATTTTCAGATTGAACAGCTGCAATCTCTCATCAAGTATTTTTATTTCATCTTGCAACTGGTTATAGAACAGAAGAACCAGGTTGTTTGCACAATGTAGATCACCAAGCTGTATTTTCAGAATCCAATGGATTCCATTTCTGTTGGCTGATGTCATTGTTTTCATAACCCAGTCTACAGCCAGTAAGAACAGAAATGTGCTTATCTAAAACAATTCTGCAAGTTGCCTTTCATGAAAAATTCTTTTTATCATGGCTTTATATGTTTTCTTTATTCAGTTAATGATCTGGGGGGAGGGGAATATCCGTAGAACTCATTAGTTTCCAAAATGATTCTCTGTCTATGCTGTTAGATGCCATTTCACAGTCAACTATTCCAACGTTAAAGACGAGTTCAATTAAAAACATTTTTCAACTGTTATTCACAATATGGTTATGTAGTCTGTTCCATATCTGTTTTGTCAAAATTCTGCTTGTTCAATTCTCTGTTGACTATCAATGGACTCATTTAATCTTTCAAACTATTTGGATATTGCTCTAAAAAAAAAAGTAATGTATCACAAGAGTTTACCCACAACCAGACGATCCGTCAAGGCCTAAAATCCCATCCGCTGCAGACCCAAATAGAACAGTCCCAACTAAGATGGTTTGGCCATGTCTGCAGAATGGGAGAAGATCGGCTACCACGACAAGCATGGGAAACAAAGAGCCAGGGATCCAGACCTCCAGGACGACCCAGAGTCCGCTGGGAGGACAACATTAGACAATCTTTGAAGGACCGAGGACTAGAATGAAACCAGGCCAGGAAGAAGACAGCTGATAGAATGGTCTGGCGCTCTCTCTTCCAAACCTCTACACCTCACGGTAGAAGTGGAACGACTAAGTAAGTAAGTAAGTAAGAGTTTACCCATTGTATAAGAATAATAACAACAGGAAGAATTAACAGTTAGCAGCACAACGGCAAACTTTGTTCAGCTGTATACACTTACTTACTTACTTAGTCGTTCCCCTTCTACCGTGAGGTGTAGAGGTTTGGAAGAGAGAGCGCCAGACCATTCTATCAGCTGTCTTCTTCCTGGCCTGGTTCCATTCTAGTCCTCGGTCCTTCAAAGATTGTCTAATGTTGTCCTCCCAGCGGACTCTGGGTCGTCCTGGAGGTCTGGATCCCTGGCTCTTTGTTTCCCATGCTTGTCGTGGTAGCCGATCTTCTCCCATTCTGCAGACATGGCCAAACCATCTTAGTTGGGACTGTTCTATTTGGGTCTGCAGCGGATGGGATTTTAGGCCTTGACGGATCGTCTGGTTGCGGACCATGTCTCTTCTTGTTACTTCAACCACTTTCCTCAGATACCTCATTTCTGAGGTTTGGATCTGGCTTTTGTGGGTTGTAGTCATTGCCCACGACTCGCATCCATATGTCAAGACTGGGACATAGGTGGAGCGGTATACAGCCATCTTCGTTTTCTTACCAACCTCTTTCTTGCTGAGGAATCCACGATTTATGGCCTGAAAAAGTCTCCCAGCCGCTGCTTTTCGAGTGGCCAACTCTTCTTTGATGCCTCCCTTTCGGTCTATAATAGCTCCGAGATATTTAAAGTGGTCGACCTGCTCCAGGACCTGTTCTCCCAACTTAATCTGATGTTTTCTTTCTTCTCGTGATATCACCATGGATTTTGTTTTAGAGCTGCTTATGACCATCCCTCTCTTCTCCAGCTCTTCCTTCCAGACTTGCAGGTTGGATTGGAGATGTGCCTCTGATTTAGCAATCAGGGCAACATCATCAGCAAATGCCAGCTCCGAAATATAGACCTGTCTCATCTTCCAGTACCCCACTGAATACTTTCTTGTTCTCTCCTTACATGCCTTGATGACATCGTCCATAAGGAGTATGAAGAGGTAAGGTGATAGGATATCACCTTGTCTTACACCAGTGGTGGTCCTGAACTCTTCTGACTTATGGTTTGCTGTCCTCACATAATTTCTGCAAGACTTGTAGAAGCTCTGTATAGCATGAATCAGAGGTGCTGGAATATTCTTCCTTGCCAAACAGTCCCAAAGTTTGCTCCAGGGGACCCTGTCAAACGCCTTTTCCAGATCTATGAAACAAAGATGGATCTCACTCTTATACTCAAGGGCCTTTTCACTCAGCTGTCTGAGTGTGAAGATTAGGTCTTGAGTACTTCGGTTTGCTCGGAATCCGCACTGGACCTCATCCAATTGTGGCTCAGCTAGGCGTCGGAGTCTCTGCTCTAGGATTCTAGAGTAGATTTTACCAGGGACACTGAGAAGGGATATGCCTCTATGGTTTCCACATTGTCGATTGTCACCCTTTTTGAAAATTGGTGTTATGATGGCAATCTCCCAATCCTTTGGTATGGTCTTGTTGCACCATGCTGCCTGTAGGACCTTTAAGAGTAATAGGTCGCCTGATGCTCCTATGTACTTAACCATTTCTGGTGTTATACCATCATGCCCTGCTGCTTTGCCCATCTTGATTTTCTCTAGTGCTGCCCTCAGTTCTTCCATCTTTATGTCATCTTCACCATCATTGGTTTCCTCTTCTGTGTTAGTGGTTATCATTTCTGATGCTTCATCATGCTCACCATCCAGGAGTTCTGAGAAATATTCTTTCCATCTTTCCATTACTTCCTTCGGGGCAGTAAGCAATTTGCCTTGCTTGTCCTTTATAAATTTGAGAGGGCATTGTTTTTCTTTCCTCATGTTCTTTAGGGTCTTATAGAACAATTTCTGGTTTTCTTGTGCATCTTTTTCTAGCTTTTCTCCAAATTCTTCCCAGGACTTCTGTTTTGCTGCTAGCACTTTGTTCTTTGCTTCTGTTCTGAGTGTCACATATTCTCTATATTTTTCCATTTGTCCTGTTGTGTTTTTCGCTGTATACACACTTTTTATTATTTGGTGAATTGAAAAACTGGTCTCAAGATCACACTCATTTTATTCTCATAGTCACAGAGAAGCTAACAATTTTTCTTGCATACCTAGTGATTCAGGTAGTAATGAGTAATGTCTGTACATATGTTACAATAAAAAAAATAAACCAGAAATAAGTGATTGTTACACATGAAATATAAATTATTTTAACAGATTTCTATCAGTTAACTCACCTCACAGGTATCAAGATTAATATCAAAGATTAAAAAGAACACTCACTTTAATATCTGTATTTATTTCCTATTTTATTTTTTCATCCAGGAATGGAATCTTCTTTTCCATATTTCTTTCAATCTGAAAAGACAAATTATTTCTATGTGGAGAAATCCTACACACTAGTTTTCCGAGACCTTTAAATAATGTCATAAAAAAGCCCTTTGCAAATGGAATATAACAATATTACTTCTATGAAAAGAGGAATGCAAGGGAATTTACACTGCTTGTGTGTGAATTCCAGGGATTGATTAGCTACACTAGATCAGCCTAGCACCATGATTCCCACAATGGTGTAACATATTGAGAGCCCAACTTTGCACACCAAGCCAGGGAGAATCATGAGCTCCAGACTTAACTCTGGCTTCCACCTGATTTACTGTATGCACTGGGATTCTACAATGGATATATATGACAGGTGATGGGAGCTGGGAGGTTGTTCTGTGTAGAATTCAGAGGGACAGCCCAGATCAAGAGCACAATTATTTTAGCCTTAATTATTTGGACAGCCCCCATTGATGGTGGGGAATGTGGAGTATTCTACTGCTAGCTCTTACTCCCTGTTTGCTTAAATCCAGATTTGAGAATTATTGTATGCCTTACCAGGATGCAATGCCCAGGAAAGAAACTGAAATTTGTGACTACAACTCAACAAGTTGCAGAATGGCAGAAAAGCCACAGCACAACCCTAGATCTATACTGAAGATAATGCCCAAGAAATATACCTAGCAGTGGCTGCAAAAAAGCATAGCATCCCTAATTACAACAACATCTATGACAATAGTATGTGTGCAATGTCACATTAGGAGAAATCTGTGTTATCAATCTGTGCCATATTGATTTTTCTAAGTAATTCAGAGCTTTCAGGTGCAATATTAAATGTGTATAAGATCATTTTTTTTCTAATACAACCTATACTATTTGAGATGAGATTTAAACATTTTACATAATATAAACATGTAAATAATCTGTATTTTTAACCACATTTTAACTTTTCTTGAAATCAGACATAATGAAGAGTTACAAATGTTGCCAGAAAGTATCACATTTATAGAGGAAGAGAAATGGTATCACATCACTATCTTTTGTAAGCCAAAACAAAGTTAAAACTCAAGAGATATACAACAGTAAATAACTATAGAGTCGCAGTAGCACAGTGGTTAGTTCACTATAGTCCGTTCAGAAATTCGTGCCCACACATTGAACGTTGTAACTTTGCAACCCCTTGACGGATGTTATTGAAATTTGCTACGTGCCCTACTGATATCAATGCAGTTATTAATATATTTTTTGCCCTTCCAAAACTCATGTCATGTTTGAATTTTCTTCTTTAAGTTATATAAAAAACTCTTACCGTTGTCTGGGTTAATTTTTATTAGTTTTACAGGAAAGTTACAAGATCCGTTCAAAGAATGCGCACTTAATTTTTGTTGCAGCACAGCACAAGCGATGAAATGTGCTATTCAATATTTTTTTTTGTTTGAATTAGTGTAGTGACTACATGTCCACACCAGTGCGCACCTATTGCACACAGTCACGAGTAATTATTTCAGCGGCGTATTCTAATTGCAATGAGTTGGCTGCAATGAAACAAAACGACACCAGCGTATAATATATTAATAAGCTAAACTGCATAATTATGAAAAGCGCAATGAATCTGAAATGCAAATTTATCACTTTGCAGAAGGTAACTGTTATATTGTACAGGCATTTTCGCAGAGAGGCTAAGATGGGTTGTTTATACCATGACATCCAAGAACCAGGTAGAAGAACACGAAAGGCCCTGGGTGTGGATAGAAGATCTTTTCGACGTTGCGTACAACAGGACGGTGATTGTACAGAGGCTGCGGTTAAGCAAGGAAGGAAGAAAAAAATTGATGATTTTGACAAGGATGTCATTAGACGTTTGATTTTGAAGATGTTTAATGCCAATCAACTTGTTACTCTCCACATGTTCTAGCGCAGGAGGATAAAGCTCCTACTTCGGCAAGCACGAAAGACGAAATCAGGAGGTGGCTTGTGAATGAAAATATCTTCGCTGACAACAGCTATTTAAAACCAGAGTTGTTGCAGCTTGTGAGACAGAGGAATAAGACAAAAGTGTATCTGATTGATAAAATCATCCAAGAGCAGGGTCATGTTTCTCTTCGACTCCCACCTAACCATTCTCACCTTAACCCAATAGAGCTGGTTTGGGCTAGAATTAAAGGGCAAGTGGCCGCCCAGAACACCACTTTTAAAATGTGCGATGTTAAAGACATGACTCGTGAGGCCCTTTCACGAATAGACACAGAGTACTGGGCTAAATGTGAAGAACACGTGCTACAGGAAGAAGAAGATTGTAGCTGTGTACATCGTGGTTTCTTTGGAAACAGGCTATTTTCTAACCAAAGAAAAATTAAACCCAGATTAGCATATAAGTTTCTACTTTCCTAGAAACAGATTATAAAGATTCAGTAGCATATAATTAGGCTAAGAGTCGCGTTACGTGTCAAAAATTAGTCACGTGATGTTTGTACCCAATTAGGGAGCTCAGAAGCGTTTCCCCAGCGAAAACTGACACCATGATTAAGCAGTCTGAATATTGAGAGCGATGAAGAAGGACGCATTTTTGTCCAGCTCAGTGTATTCATGTTTTGAGGAAATCAACTAGGTCCTTTTATGATCTGTGATGCATTCTAGGGTGATAAATTAGTTGTGCAATTTCTTATACTACGTAAGTATGCTTGACGTTCATGCTTTTCGATTATCAGAGCTCTCAGCTATAACGGTGGCAGAGTTGTGTTCGAAGATTCAAATCTAAGCGATACTGAATCCTATGTACTAGAAGCTTGCTTATAAAGAATGCCCCCTTGCATTGGAACACATTAAACTTATGGAATACAAAGGAGAGAAAAAAGAGAGTTTTGAATAAGAGACTAAACTGAAAAAGCTGAGAAAATGTTATCAAGGACGGAAGCTAATCCCCCAATGTACGAACATGGTAGAAACATGGAGTTCAGTCTTGATCAAAATGAATACTAAGAAAATGTGCAAAGGAAGTTTAGCACCAATGAAATGATGCTGATATATTACTTGACTTTGTACATTACTGTAATTATGTAATTATCCAAGACCTTGTTGTATTTGACTCATACCAGTTTTCAAACGAAAGTTATTAAACGTTGTTCCTATTCAAAGATGAACGCTGTTGAGGAGGTTATTGAAGAGTTTGAATGTTAAGTCAAGAAACTGCTCTATCCCTGTTAATTTGCTACACTTACATCAATAGAGGAAAAACAATCGAACCTGGAAACCCCAATTAAAGGAGAGGAATATAAACCTCTAGCAGTTAGGCTAGTAAACCAAACCTACTCTCTGTATAAGTACCAAACCCCAACTGCCCCACCCGGCCACAAGATTACTGGCAGCGAGATGGCTTGCAGTTTATCCAACCAATAACTGTTGTGAACTTATTTGAGTCGTCCGATTCAGAATGAGGCACGTCAATCGCATTCCTTCGTTTGTGATAAACTAATTTCATATGCCAATCTATTATAAAACATAAACAGTTACGATTCGTCATACCTTCCTGATGATTTATTGCTATCATGGTTCATTATCAAAACATCATTCCTCATATCAAAATCACATGAACAACCAATCACACATTTAGGACATGCCTTTGAACCATCTTGTCACACAAATGTTGTGATTTACTGTAAGAATTAATGTTACGGGCAGATTTAGGCAAATGTTCCAAGATCAAAGAAAATCGCCGTTTTACAAATTTCGCGACAGCTGTGGATGTAATGATCGCAAAATCTTAACTGCATGGAAAATCTAAGACTGCATGCAAAAATTCATGTCCATACAACAAACAGTTTTGGAGAAAATTGACGCTTTCTGTGGGCATGTATTTCCGAACAGACTATAGCTTCCTAGCTCGGTGGTCCTTGGTTCGATCCCCAGCCTCAAGAACTGGGTACCAGAGCAACTCTGGGAAGGTTAAGGTGGCCGGCATGATGCTGACAACATCACCCCTAGTGTGCCAATGGTCAAGAAAATATGGGCCTAACACCATATTTCCAATATGCCTTAATGGGTGTGTAACGGGATCCATTACCTTTTTACCTTACATAGCTATAGACAACTTCAATTAGAATACCTAAGTAATCAAGAAATAAGAGACAAATTTTCTACCACAGTATCCAACAAATACCAAGCGCTCCAACAGTTGGATGATGTAGCAAATAAGGAAGACCACTGACAACAAATAAAAACTAGCAAATAAGGAAGACCACAGACAACAGATAAAAACTATATGAAATGAGAAATGTGGGGAGATACTGGGAAAAAAGAGAATGTCAGCACAAAGAATAGATAACAACAGAAACCATCAACAAGATAAAAGACAGGAAAAACAAGAAAGCAAATTTAAACAGAAACCAAAAATCAAAACCAAACATCCCAAAGTGTAGAATGTAATGAAGTGTAGACAGAAGCAAACGAAGAAGTAAGAAGAAACATGAAAAGAGACAAGAGGAAATATATCAAGGAATTGGAGCTACAAATCAACTGTGAATGATCAAATAGGGAAGAAACAAAGAAAGCCATAAAGCTTTCAGGTAGAGAGAAGAAATACCAGCAGAATAATCTTTCACCTTTGAACTCCTAAACAAGCACAGACCTTCAAGAAATGCATGACTAGTCTTTCTATCCTGTGCCATCAGCTCAAGGTCTTTCCCCATTTTCTTTATCACCTACATGCTTGTCTCCAGTTCTCTTTTCCATGTGTTCTTTGGTCTTCCTATACTTCTTTTACCCTGGTGATTCTAGAACAAGAACTACCTTGTAATACTATTAACAGGTTTCCTCAATGTGTGTGTCTTATCTATCTCCAGCTTCTTCTTCACATCTCTTGTTCAACTGGCACTTGTCTGGTTCTTGTTATTAGTCCTACATTAGTGATTTTGTCATAACACTGCAAACATTCTGTTCTACACTAGCATCAATTTATGAAAGTCTGTAGCTTTTTCGGTTGTTGTTTTTGTTGTTCACCATGTTTCAGAGCTATACAATAGTACTGATTTCACACATGAGTTGAAAATTCATATTTTCACTAAATCTGATTTCTCTAAGTTATCTTTCATGAAGAATTCTGCATGTCATGTCTTCATAAGTATTCTTCGTAAGTTAATAATCTTCAGGGGGACTCCATAATGCCTCATCCATTTCCAAAGTACTGACTTCGCATTTGAGTTGAAGATTCTTATTTTCGTGCTGGATCCGATTTCTCTTGATCTCCATATATTTCCCAGTGCAATGAAAGCTCCTCTTGCTTTTTGTTTTCTTATTTCGATATCATTGTCTTTCCCTCCAACTTTGTCTACATTGCTGCCAAGATATGTGTACGATTATACATCTTGTAGTGGTATTTCATCAAGTTCAACCCTGTTATTGTTACCTGCATTTATCCTCATTATTTTTGTCTTTTCCCTGTATATTTTCAGACCCAATTGCTGTGACCTCTCATCGAGTGTTTTCAATTTGTCCTGCATCTGATTACGGTTATGGGACAGAAGAGCCAAGTCATCAGCAAAATCCAGATCATCCAACTGCTTAGTCAGAGTCCACTGGATTCCATTTCTGTTGTGTGTTGTCGATGTTCTCATTACCCAGTCTATTGCTAGTAAGAAAAGAAATGGAGACAAGAGGCATCCCTGTTTCACTCTCGTTCTTATCCTAAACGGTTCTGTAAGCTGTCCTTCATGAAGAACTCTGCATGTCATGTCTTCATATGTTTTCTTTATTAAATTAATGATCTTCAGGGGAACTCCATAATGCCTCATCAATTTCCAAAGTGATTCTCTGTCTACACTGTCAAATGCCTTTTCGTAGTCCACAAATCCAATGTATAGTGGTGAATTCTATTCCAGACTTACCCAAGACTTATCCCAGACCTAAGGGTCATTTATATTTGGACGCGCGCCCTAATATGACCGACTAGGTTGAATGGGATGTGCCTCGCCAAAACGAGGCAAAACTTTATTTTAAAAAAAACAAAAACATTCCAGACTTTGTTCAACTATTATTCTCAAAGGGCTATCTGGTCTGCACAGGATCTGTTTGTCAAAAACCTGCTTGTTTATCTCTCAGTTTTTTGTATATGGACTCTTTTAATCTCTCAAGGATAATCCTGTTTAATACTTTTCCAGGCACTGATAGTAACATTATTCCACTATAATTTGTGCACTCTTGTAAATTTCCCTTCTTAGGCAACTTAACCAGATATCCTTCCTTCCATTCTGCTGGTATCTCTTCCTTTTCCCAGACTTTACCAAGCTCTGAAACATGGAGAACAACAAAGACAACAAACAAAAAGCTACAGACTTTCGTAAATGGGTGCTTGCATAGAATAGAAGGATTAAAATGGTATGACAAGGTTACCAGTGTGGAACTGATGACAAGAACCAGACAAGTACCAGTGGAACAAGAGATGAGAAGAAGACGATGGCAATGGTAGGACACACACTGAGGAAACCTGTTGGAAGCATTACAAGGCAGTCCTTGTTCTGGAACCCCCAGGGCAAGAGAGGCAGAGGTAGACCAAGAAGCACATGGAGAAGAGAGCTGGAAACAGAGGTGAAAATGATGAGGAGAATGTGGAAAGAACTTGAGATGATGGCACGTAATAGGAGGACTTGGCATGGGTTTGTTGAAGGCCTATGCTCCTTTGGGAGTGGAGGGTTATGAATGAATGAATTTCCAAAGTGATTCTATGTCTCCACTATCAAATACCTTTTCATAGTCCCCAAATCCAATGTATAGTAGCAAACTCCAGTGAAATACACAGGGAAAAGACAAAAATAATGAGAATAAATGCAAGAAATTATGAAAATGTTGAACTTGAAGAAAAATAACTGCAAGATGTTAAGTCATACACACATATTCTAGCAATGTTACCCAGTCCTCCTCAATGCTCAGATACAAACATAAAATGTGAACTTTTGATCCAGAATTCAGATCTTATATATGGCTCTGAATATTGTAAATGGAAAAAAAGGCAGCCTTTATATTACACTTTATAAATTGATACTTGTACAGAATGAAAGGATTAAAATATTATAATGGAATTGATGAAATAAACAGCAGAATAAACAAAAAATAGCCTGTTTCAGGACTGAGCATTTATCATTGCTGCATGAGCTACAAGCGATTTTCAGGACTTAGATTTTATTATCACTGTACTTCAGTTTACAGAGCTAGCTTATTTTTTAATGCTAAATAAACTTCAGTATAACCAAGAGACTTACCATCTTGAGCCCGCTACAAAAATTTCCCCATATTCTCGCCCAGCACCTCCAAACTGAGACTGTCAAACCACTGATATATTATTGCATGTTGCCACCTGAAGCCTAGCAAATTGCACTTACAGATTGTGAACGGTTTAGAAAAGGGACTCACCGAGTCATGCAAAGGGTTCATGGTCTGAGCCCAATTTTGATTCCTCTAAAAACAAAGAAACATTATCCAAAACATATAAATATTAACTAGTCACTCTCTGCTAATTGCTTTCAAGTTGCTTGCCACAATGTTGAGGATTGTTGCATGGTCAGTGAGCATTTTGGTTTGAACCTGATTTGGATGGTTGCACCATGGAACACCTCTACTGAATAAAATGAGATAGTTCGCGTGTGGCGTTGTATGATGTGTTACATTAGCAACGGCAGTCTTTGTGTGGCCGTTGAGCCTTATGGCAGTGTTTGGAATATGTGGCATGGCCACTAACTTATGATAGTGTATAACCGTAAACGTAATGCTGGTAAGACAATAAAATTATAATGTGCAAGGACCATTGAGTCTGGAGATAAATAAGTCGGTATTCTTAACCGCAATAATTATTAAACGTGAAAATCGTTAAGTACGATCGCTTATAGAATATGTAAGGCTAATAGAGCCTGGCTATGAATGCCAAAAGTGAATTAATATAATAGACACAGTGTTGGATGTGTGGATCACTCCTTTATGTCAATATTAATCAGAAATAATAGGTGTACTAAATGCTTAATAAAAGAGACTTGGTCAAAGACATAAACTATATGAAAAACGGTTACACGACAGACGTACAATGTCTGTCAAGAAATGAACTCTAGAACTGTGATAGCAAGTGTTTTAATGTGTAATATCATCTTGTTAAGTATTCATGATGAAATGATGGTGATTCTATAAATGGCTCTAAAGTTGTTGGTCACACATTTGTGTGATGATGGTGATTCTACAGATGGCTCTAAAGTTGTTGGTCACACATTAGTGTGATGATGGTGATTCTACAGATGGCTCTAAAGTTGTTGGTCACACATTAGTGTGATGATGGTGATTCTACAGATGGCTCTAAAGTTGCTGGTCACACATTAGTGTGATGATGGTGATTCTACAAATGGCTCTAAAGTTGCTGGTCACACATTAGTGTGATGATGGTGATTCTACAGATGGCTCTAAAGTTGTTGGTCACACATTAGTGTGATGATAGTGATTCTACAGATGGCTCTAAAGTTGTTGGTCACACATTAGTGTGATGATGGTGATTCTACAGATGGCTCTAAAGTTGTTGGTCACACATTAGTGTGATGATGGTGATTCTACAAATGGCTCTAAAGTTGCTGGTCACACATTAGTGTGATGATGGTGATTCTACAGATGGCTCTAAAGTTGTTGGTCACACATTAGTGTGATGATAGTGATTCTACAGATGGCTCTAAAGTTGTTGGTCACACATTAGTGTGATGATAGTGATTCTACAGATGGCTCTAAAGTTATTGGTCACACATTAGTGTGATGATGGTGATTCTACAGATGGCTCTAAAGTTGCTGGTCACACATTAGTGTGATGATGGTGATTCTACAGATGGCTCTAAAGTTGCTGGTCACACATTAGTGTGATGATGGTGATTCTACAGATGGCTCTAAAGTTGCTGGTCACACATTAGTGTGATGATGGTGATTCTACAGATGGCTCTAAAGTTGCTGGTCACACATTAGTGTGATGATGATGATTCTACAGATGGCTCTAAAGTTGCTGGTCACACATTAGTGTGATGATGGTGATTCTACAGATGGCTCTAAAGTTGCTGGTCACACATTAGTGTGATGATGGTGATTCTACAAATGGCTCTAAAGTTGCTGATCACACATTAGTGTGCTTTCTGTGCTTCTCTATGGCGCAGAGAGCTGGAGAGTTACAGAGAAGGAAATGTCGAAATCAAGCTCTTTCCATACAATCTACCTAAGAAAAATTCTCAGAATCTTTTGGTCGAATACCATCACCAACCAAGATCTGCTTACTCGGAGCAAGCAAGAGGACATGCACACCATCGTAGCTGGCAGACGCTGGAGTTGGGTATGTCCTCAGAAGAGACCCAGATGCCATCACAAGAACAGCTATGCTATGGACTCCTGAAGGAAAACGAAAGAAAGGCCAACCAAAAACAACTTGGCGGAGGACTGTGGAGGCTGAGATGCAAAAAATGAACCAGAGTTGGGGAACTGTATGAAGGATGGCCACCGACCAAGCAAAGTGGAATCAATTTGTTGCTGCCCTACAAGATGCTACCAGGCGTGATGGCCACTGACTGCTTTGACAGTCAGCAGCTAAGGATTAAAGAAGAAGAAGAAATTGGATCATGTCGATAACGTGAATTAAACCATGCATATTTGCAGCAAAAGACCAATGCTAATCTCACATGAGTACAATTCAATATATGTCAAGTTAAGTCTTCTAAGAAAGTCAGTCATTTCACTTCATAATTTCACTCCTTAGTGCTAAAAAAATGATAAATTAGTGTTCTAAGAAGCTACTTCTGAAGCAGTTGACTAATTACACTGACAAACAACGTTTTTCTTTCATATATAAGAAGAAGTGTTCTTAGGTCAGTTTCTTGCGCTGATTTCAAATCTGAAATCCGTTTATCTCTATCACATCGGGTTCTTAAGATATTTGTGAATAAATATATTTTTTGGGAAACCGTTATTTGCTCCGTTTCATTTTTACTATATAACTTATTAAAAATTAATAAAATGCAAAATAATTCTACTTTTTATACTGCTAAAAGATGCATGACATATGTTACGCTATTTTTCAAATAGTTACTGTATTTTGAAATAATTCTGAGCAAAATATGGCTTCTAGAAGTTGTAGAAATTCGGCTGATCTGTTCTGTTACGTGTGCGGATATTTTACCAATCGTGTTCACCAGAAAAACTTTACACAGTTACTAAAGAAAGCATATGAACTTTATTTCGATTCGAAAGTTGATGATGCAAATAAATCTTGGAAGCCAAATGCAGTTTGTTCGACTTGTGCAAATACATTGGCAGGTTGGTTACGAAAATCGCCGAAGCCTAAGTCGATGCCTTTTGGAGTGCCAGTAATATGGCGTGAACCGACAAATCACGCTACTGATTGTTACTTCTGCTTGACAAATATCCATGGTTTCACTTTTAAAACTAGAAAGTCTGTGGTTTATCCAAATATTGAATCGGTATCGAAACAAGTGCCTCATGATCCAATCACGTGTCCGACCTCAGTTCCACCAGAACAATATCCGTTGGACGTGAATGAACCATCAGAAATTGAAAGTTTACCTGCTTTAGAAACTAATTCTGACTCGGATTATATACCGGTGAATGACGGTGTTCACTTAATTGACCATTCAGAACTTTCAGATCTAATACGTGATCTCGCTCTTACCAAAGGACAAGCGGAATTACTCAGTTCGCGACTCAAAGAATGGAATCTTTTAGCGCCCAATACTCCGATATCTAAATTTCATCATAGACACAGAGAACTTGTTCAATACTTTGAGATGGATGATTACATTTGCTATTGCAAAGATGTAAACGGTCTAATGGTGCACCTCGGTCATGAGCACATAGTCAACGAATGGCGACTTTTCATCGACTCTTCCAAGACTAGTCTAAAAGCCGTGTTATTGCATAACGGAAATTTATTTTCATCAATTACAGTCGCCTACTCTGTTCATATGAAAGAAACTTATGACAATATGGCTATACATTTGGCAAAAATAAAGTACAATGACTACCAATGGCGGATTTGTGGAGACCTAAAGGTCATTGCAATTCTCACGGGCATGCAGACTGGGTATAGTAAATTTTGTTGCTTCCTATGTGAATGGGACAGCCGCAACAGACAGGAACATTATGCAAGAAAGATGTGGCCTGTCAGGGATCGTATGCAGCTCGGGCATAAAAATGTAATACACGAGCCATTAGTTAACAAAGACAGCATCATTTTACCACCGATACATAAAAGTTGGGGCTCATGAAGAATTTCGTAAAAGCGTTAGGTAAAACAAGCAAAGCTTTCACTTATCTTCGAGAAAAGTTTCCGCAAGTTAGCGATGCAAAGATAAAGAAAGGTATCTTTGTAGGACCTCAGATTAGGAAAGTTATTGCAGACAAACAATTCGAGAACTTGTTACATGGTAGTGAACTTCGCGCATGGGTGGCATTCAAATCAATCGTCGATAACTTTCTGGGAAATCACAAATCTGTCGACTATGTGCATATTGTTAAGCAGTGCATAGATGCATACAGAATTATGGGCTGTAACATGTCCCTCAAAATCCATTTGCTCGATTCGCATCATGACTTTTTTCCTGACAACCTTGGCAAAGTCAGCGATGAACATGGAGAACGATTCCATCAATATATCGCCGTAATAGAGTCACATTATCAAGGACGGTGGAGTGTGACCATGCTTGCCGATTATTGTTGGATGCTTCATCGCGATGTACTACATGCCATTCACCGACGAAAGTCGACTGCAAAGAAATTCAAGCCTACATAACTGTTATACTTCTTGTACGAATGATGTTGTAATACTGTATGCGTTGTTAAAAACCTTCAATTGCATATTTCTAGAGATCCCGACCTGATAGAGAAAAACGGTTTGCAGATTTGAAAACAGCGCATTAAAATTGACCAGAAAAACATAGAAATGTTAGAGAAAGAAAAAAAAAATTTTTTTTTTGTTAGCCAGTGTTATTGATTCATTTATAACTATTTAGCTCCCCTGTCAGGTTATAAACATTGAGCTATGACCAAACATATTTATTACCCAGTTATGGGAACTTCAAGTACACATGAAAATCTTGTGATATCACCAAGCAGAGCTGTAGGGGTTAGGCATAGCTGATCATGCTGCTACAGCATTGACAGTGGGTTCAATGGGCAATGGCTGGGCTGAAAGGAACATGGTTTGCCACAGAAGGGGAAACAAACTCCAAAGTAAACCAAATTGAAAGTTCTCATTTTTGGGTTTGTCTTATCTCCTTCAATTTTAATATAATTATAAATTATTTGTGCAATGAAAGCTTGGCTTCCATTCAACATACAGTATCATTATAAAAAAAATTGAAAATTTTGAAATCTGATTACTCAACAACTAGGCTTCATATGAACAGTAGTCAAAATCGTTTGTAAAGAAATTAAATTATCTTTCAGTACGTACCCCTACTGGTTTGAAATGAAGAACGTCAGCTGTGTTCTTTGATGCTATAAAAATAAGTCACTAGCTAGATTACTTAACCTAACCTTTAAAATTGCATCTCGAATTATTTTTTAAGGCTGTATCAAACATTTGGCCCACTATCTTCATTTAAACCCCTCATGTCACACTGCCCACATCAACCCTGTAGTCTATCTAATTCATTGCATACTCTTTGTAGCATATATGCCCATGTGTTTTTGAATCATAAATTTGTTCAAAGTATCGACTGGGACCCAAAGATGCAGCAATAGAGAATGCAGACAGCGACTCATAGCTAGACTGCTTGCGTCAGCGAACCAGAGCTGACCAAGACCCTACTCCACCTCCAAGTGGTGGTCCTGGAAACAGACTGCATCACTGCAGTCTGGCTGAGAGAGTAGGGATCGAAGTGGGAAGGCAAACCCGGTCCTAAAAATGCCGTGCTGAAGTCGGATGTATCGGCCAAAAGGCGCAGATATCGCAGTTTCGCTGTAAACGGACACAATGCAACCAACGTCCTTTTCAGGACGAACGAGGAAGAAGAAGAAATGTATCGACCACTAGATAGAACTTGGTTCTCTTAACTGTTTGGCATCTGTTGGTGCTTCAACAGTTGCCTGGAACTCGAATATTATCTTCTTCCCTAGGATTCTACCAGATTTAAAAACTTAGAAAAATACTGTTTTAGAGATTTCTTGTTTAGAGTTACTTTCCTTAGAAATGACCGTTCATTGTTATTAGATTTAGTATTAGGGGGTAGGGTTAGGTTAGGGTAAGAATGAACGGTCATTTCAAAGGGAAGTAACTCTAAACAAGAGATCTCTAAAATAGTATTATACCGTGTTATCAATTCCAAATAAGATGAATAGACTAACTGCTGATTAAAAAAAAAATGGTAACCAAGCTTCATATGCCGTGACATGAGAGTTGTGGAGAGGCATGATCACCTACGCTTGCGAGCATGGCATTTGAAAATGGAGACTGCACTTACCTTCCTAGAATCTATGAATAAATAATGGCAGTCTTCGTAACTTACGAATGGAAGCGTTGGAAGTCTTAGCATAACGGAAGTGTAATGGCAGATGTCACGTGGGTATTGTTTACAAACGCTTTTTTTTATCCGGTTTAAATGTTATTTCATGCTATAATTATTTATTTATTCATTTTTACATCTATGGCGTAATATTGTATACCCCAAGATATTTATCAGGTCATGGATGGGGCGCAAGCACAAAGACTATGGTCATCTACTATATAAATAGCAAAGAATGTCCCAATGTTCTTTATACACATCATTATGCCTTGAAATCTCTATAATTCTAAGAAAGAGGGTGTATAATTTCTTTATCCATTTTTTTCTTTTCTTTTTTTGCCTTCTCTTTTTAATCAAACATTACCTAAAAGAATGTGTAATGTATAACTTCAGAGTACAAGAAAGAGTGTGTGCGCAATGGAGTGAAATTTTTTTTTTTTTTTTTAAACTTGTGCTTATTGTATATTCTTTCTTTATACTCATATCTATGCTATTATTGGCAATGTTTCAATGCACATGTCTGAGTAAATTTCCATGGAATGTGAATAAAGTTGTAAAAATAAAAAATGCGCCCTAATAAAACCAATATACCCTGGGTCTAAGTTGAACCTGATACGCTTCGCTAAAACGAGGCAAAATTGTATTTTTTTTTAAAAACAGACATGCATTATACACAGACCGTAAGGTCTTTCATGTTTGGACATGCGCCGAAATATAACACGACTTTCCTTATGTATTTCCTTGTATACACTTATAGGTTAGATATCCTTATGTGCCCAAATATAACCAAAGAACCTTATTATTGGTTTAATAACTTGCGCCTCGCAAAAACAAACCAAACTTCTGGAACAGAAAGCAAAACCTTTTTAAATTTCGTCAAGCTTCCTAATATAACCAACGGACCCTGTCTAGGTGGATTGAAGCGAGCCTCACCAAAAGTAGACAAAATTATATTTAAAAGAAATAAAACTGATATAGATAGTAAAAAAGTAATTCCAGGCCACAAGCTCTTTCATTTTGGACATGCGCCATGAAGGAACTGATAGCCTCAGTGTCTGAGTTGAAGAAAGTGCACTACGCCAAAAAGGAGATAACATTTTATTTAGAAACAACAGCTTAATAAGATACAGAATAAGCCTTATCGTAAGGTCTTTTTATTTGACATGCGCTGACATGTGACTCAGACAGTGCCTTGAGAGTGTGCAGTTCTACTTACTTACTTACTTACTTGGTCGTTCCCCTTCTACCGTGAGGTGTAGAGGTTTGGAAGAGAGAGCGCCAGACCATTCTATCAGCTGTCTTCTTCCTGGCCTGGTTCCATTCTAGTCCTCGGTCCTTCAAAGATTGTCTAATGTTGTCCTCCCAGCGGACTCTGGGTCGTCCTGGAGGTCTGGATCCCTGGCTCTTTGTTTCCCATGCTTGTCGTGGTAGCCGATCTTCTCCCATTCTGCAGACATGGCCAAACCATCTTAGTTGGGACTGTTCTATTTGGGTCTGCAGCGGATGGGATTTTAGGCCTTGACGGATCGTCTGGTTGCGGACCATGTCACTTCTTGTTACTTCAACCACTTTCCTCAGATACCTCATTTCTGAGGTTTGGATCTGGCTTTTGTGGGTTGTAACCAGTTTGGAGAGAGAAAATCTATCTCATGAAACCAAAATGAAACTAATGCAGACATCAATCATGATGATATATATACACTAGTAAGTGTATGAAACCAGGACAACTCCGCCTAGACCGGTCCCAAGTTAAGTTAGTTGCTTATCCTTTACAGGACGTGGCAATCAAACCCAGCTTTTATTGGCTGTTTGTGATTTTTCTAGGCAATTTTTACGTCCAGTAGTTTGCCATTGCTTTCTGAACGGTACGGCGCTTATACCATTGTTAAAAATCCACACAAAGCGATCTGCTACCAAACCGCCTGCAGCAGGTTTCGAACCTGGTATATCTGGATTATGAAACTGCGTTCATATCCATTAGGCCACAGCCCGGCTGAAAAAGAAGGAGGGCGGCCTGCACGGAGAACGTAAGGAGGCAGCCCCTCCACCATGCAAAGGCACAACATGCCAATCACCTGTTTGCTTTAAAACCTGATTAAATTAAGCGAAATACAAGAGAGAAAACCGGACGGATTCTAAAGTCGACGAACTGGAACGGACTACGAACTTGGAACACAAGAAGTATAAATGGGAAAGAAGAGGAGCTGGTGGAAGAGATGAGGAAAGCAAAATTAAAAATCCTGGCTATAACGGAAACAAAGAAAAAAGGACAGGGAGTAATGGATCTCGATGGCAACACGATGCTCTACAGTGGTGTACCTACATCTGAAAGAGCTAACGGGGGCGTGGGTTGCATTGTGGCCAACAACCAAAAAGATAGTATCATGGGATGGAACTTTGTCTCGGAGCGCATTATGGTTGTAAAACTAAAAGAAGGAGAAACCAGAGTCAACCTGGTCATAGTGTACGGGCCAAATGAGGATGAGAGAGCAGTGGTCAAGGAGGAATTCTTCGAGCTGCTTCAAAGGAAAGTGGATGACTGCCTAGATGAAATTATCATGCTCGGAGATTTCAATGCCAGAGTTGGAAATGACCATGCTAGATGGGGTGAAGTCATCGGAAGATATAGAGAAGATACTCTCAATTACAATGGAAAGCGAATCCTTAGATTCTGCAGTGAGCAGAATCTGATCATTACCAACACAAATTGTCCCCATAAGCGCATACATGCATACACTAGATGTGAACCAACCAAGAATGAGAAGTCAGTGATCGACTATGCCATTGTTAGGAGGAGCTCATTCAAATATGTCCGGGACGCAAGAGTCTGGAGGGAGCCAGAGATTGGAAGTGATCACTACCTGCTTACAATTTAAAAAAAAAACAACTGAAAGAGTTGCTCAGCCTAGGAACTGCCCAACATCACGCAAGAAACCAAGTAAACAAACGGGAGAAATGAGAATTAAGACCTACAAGCTGAGAGAGCCAGAAATTAAGACCAGATATCAGGGACTTATTGCTACAGCGGTGAGAAGCACAGAAGAACGACCTGATGACTTGGAAACCCTCTGGCTTAAATTCAAGGACATTATAAAAACAGCTGCTGCAGAAGCATGTGGTGAAGTCCGACTTGGGAACAAGAGAACGAGGACACCTTGGTGGACAGAGGAAGTTAAAGAGAAAATAAGAGAGAAGAAAATGGCATGGAAACAATACTTAGGAGCTAAAAACACAGCAGGACAAATAGAGAAATATAGAGAATATGTGTTACTCAGAACAGAAGCAAAGAACAAGGTGCTAGCAGCAAAAACATAAGTCCTGGGAAGAATTTGGAGAAAAGCTAGAAAAAGATGCGCAAGAAAACCAGAAATTGTTCTATAAGACGCTAAAGAACATGAAGGAAAACCAATGCCCTCTCAAATTTATAAAGGACAAGCAAGGCAAATTGCTTACTGCCCCGAAGGAAGTAATGGAAAGATGGAAAGAATATTTATAAGAACTCCTTGATGGTGAGCAAGGTCAAGCATCAGAAATGATAACCACTAGCACAGAAGAGGAAACCAATGGTGATGAAGATGACATAAAGATGGAAGAACTGAAGGCAGCACTGGAGAAAATTAAGATGGGCAAAGCAGCAGGGCATGATAGTATAACACCAAAAATGGTTAAGTTCATGGGAGCATCAGGTGACAGTTAAAGAAGAATATTATGTATTTTTACATGTTGGCCTCACTTAGATCTGTTAGCAGTTTAATCTACGCGTTAATATTTCTATCTGGAGTCAACATGATATGTTTTGCGCTATTAGTAATTATAAATGAACGCGATAATAGGAGGAGGTCACTAAGCAATGATGACGTAATGAGGTGTCGCGCTTTGTGATTAAAACGGTTGATCTTGGCCTTTCGATATATGAATCCGTCAAAGCAAGACGTGATATATTTCGCTCCCATGCGAATTGAGTTTATGATATTCTCCTACGTGGCTTAGTTATTCGACGATCGCCACAAATATTTCTTTAAGATGCCGAACGCAAGTATATAAGTTCGAGGATAATTTGTAGGAGGAGTCGTTCTTCAGGAGCTATCAAACATTATTTTAATCTCCGTATTCTGGTTATCACTACTTGGATGTTCCGGATGCTGGCATCTTCAGTATATAGGCCAAAGTGTGTGACAATACGTAAAGGACAGTAGGAGACGCATTTTAATGCATACATTAATAATATGGGAGACGACCGGCTACCACGACAAGCATGGGAAACAAAGAGCCAAGGATCCAGACCCCCAGGACGACCCAGAGTCCGCTGGGAGGACAACATTAGACAATCTTTGAAGGACCGAGGACTAGAATGGAACCAGGCCAGGAGGAAGACAGAAGATAGGATAGTCTGGCGCTCTCTCTTCCAAACCTTTACACCTCACGGTAGAAAAGGAACGACTAAGTAAGTAAGGAAGTATTAATAATATGCCATGTACTTTGAATTGTGAAATTCTCTGAAGCCAATAAATATGCTTATTATTGTAGACCCAAACCAGGCGTTTTGGAGCTAATGTATAACATCATCTTCTTGATCACCCAGACCATTCGTGAACACAGCACGATCGCACATATGCACATATTTCATCAGTTCTTCCAAACTACAATTAAATGATTAAAAAAAGTAACGCAGCAGAGGACATGGTGGCCTAGTGATGGGGAACGATTTTGTCAAGAACTTTATAACGAAGAACCAGTAAGAAATATCAATATTTTTGGATTTTCATGAACTTTTCCGTCGTTAGGAAAATCTGCATATATTTCGACTTACAGCGCATGCGTACAAAAAAAAAAAAACCATGACGACGCACCAAGAATTTCTCTCAAGACGTCAGTTCCAGTTTTGCTGAGAAGGCCTCTATCAATCTCCAAATTTCCAATACATTATGGCCTTAAAATGATCAAGGAAACTGCTCTTAGGGTGCCTGTAACCTGTTTCAAGTCACCAGTCTGTCTCCTGGCGTAGCCGTATGGTGCATACCAGCGTCATTGGAGATTTTTTTTGTTCGGACTGAAGTTAATTACCATGTTTGGTCGTAAAAATTTTTGTTTTCAGGTTACATTCTCCGCAGTCCCATAAACAATATATGTTTGTTTATATATGTTGTACGTATATTAATATGTTATCTATGTGGGTGGTTGGTGTGAGTTTTGAGGTTGTCATACAGCTTCGGCAGGTCGCAAATTCAAAGCCGTTCCTAGGGCCATGTTGAATATTTTCAGTTAGCAAAAGATCGACTGAGAAAAACTCGTCGCATACTCTGTTTGCTCCTGAATTTATTCAATATTATATGTTTAGGTGTAACGTTTTGTATATGTACATTGTATTTTCGTTGTATTTTGTTTAATTTTACTTGATTTTCGTCATTGTTTGTAACATTTTGTTGATCTAACCTATTCTATCGCTTAGTTTACATGTCAGCTGTTTTTGTCAATGGGTCCTGTCTGGTCTATTTTTAGATTTTTTGTTGTGGTTTCACCTCATTTTTATTTCCGTACCGTTTCAATTGTATAATTTTATTTTGTTGAT
The DNA here is from genome assembly GCA_024509875.1 of Oreohelix idahoensis. Lineage (NCBI taxonomy): Eukaryota > Metazoa > Mollusca > Gastropoda > Stylommatophora > Oreohelicidae > Oreohelix > Oreohelix idahoensis. Next base: position 1,265,673 of record JAMPIV010019646.1, read on the forward strand.
AGAAACCATTTTTACTTGCGTCTTGTTTAATATTGTGGCGTAATATTGTTCTGTACTTTACTCTTCTTTCCTTTGTTTATGACTTATTAATGCATAATATATATTAACATTGTTTACATAGTTCTTTGTGCAGATATTAGATGACTGCATTATATGACTGCAATAATTATTGATTGCAGTGCACTAGTAGTTCACTAACTAACTACTATTTATTTGCCTGAGGAAGGCACATCAATATATAATATTAACAAAAAAATCATGTTTACTTACAATTAATTTGTAAAACTACTTGGTAGTTAACTGATTGACTAATTGAGTCACAGTTGGTGGTTGACATGACCACTCTAGAATCTTTTATGAAGATTGGGAAGGAATTTTGCTACAAAGGTGAGGCTTTGAAAGATTTTGCTATGGCTGAGTTTGCAAAAGAAAAACAAGAGGAAGCTGAAAGGAAAGCTGAAATAAAGCGTGAATTAGCAGAACAGGAAGCTAAAGCTGAAAGGAGGCGTCTTCAAGATTTAGAATTAAAAGAAAGGAGACGTGTTGATGAAGAAAAAAGACGTACTGATAAAGAGAAAAGACTTGCTACAGAAGAGAGGTTAATACTTCTTCGTATAGAAGAACCAAAATTAAGAGCTCAATCAGCAAATAATGGTAATAATGGAAATTCAAATACTGCTTCTTCATCAAGTAATCATAAGGGTAATGATAAGTTTAAATTACCTATATCTAACCCAAACTCCGCCTATGCCGGTCCCAAGCCGGATGAAAAAGGAGGAGAACGGCCTGCATGGAGGCCGTAAGGAGGCAGCCCCTCCACCATGCAAAGGCACAACAGGCCAATCACCTGTTTGTCTTAAACTATGATTACGAGCAATACAAGAGAGAAAACCGGACTGATTCTAAAGGCGACGAACTGGAACGGACTACGGACTACGACTTATGGAACTTGGAACACAAGAAGTATAAATGGGAAGGGAGAGGAGCTGGTGGAAGAGATGAGGAAAGCAAAACTAGAAATCCTGGCTATAACGGAAACGAAGAAAAAAGGACAAGGAGTCATGGATCTCGATGGCAACACGTTGCTCTACAGTGGTGTACCCATATCTGAAAGAGCTAAAGGGGGCGTGGGTTGCATTGTGGCCCAAAATCAAAAAGATAGTATCAAGGGATGGAACTTTGTCTCGGAGCGCATTATGGTTGTAAAACTAAAAGAAGGAGAAACCATAGTCAACCTGGTCATAGTGTATGGGCCAAATGAGGATGAGAGAGCAGAGGTCAAGGAGGAATTCTTCGAGCTGCTTCAAAGGACAGTGGATGACTGCCTAGATGAAGTTATCATGCTCGGAGATTTTAATGCCAGAGTTGGAAATGACCATGCTAGATGGGGTGGAGTTATCGGAAGATATGGAGAAGATACTCTCAATGACAATGGAAAGCGACTCCTTAGATTCTGCAGTGAGCAGAATCTGATCATTACAAACACAAAGTTCCCCCATAAGCGCATACATGCATACACTAGATGTGAACCAACCAAGAATGAGAAGTCAGTGATCGACTACGCCATTGTTCGGAGAAGCTCATTCAGATATGTCCGAGATGCAAGAGTCTGGAGGGGGCCAGAGATTGGAAGTGATCACTACCTGCTAACAATCAAACGAACAACTGAAAGAGTTGCTCAGCCTAGGAACTGCCCAACATCACGCAAGAAACCAAGTAAACGAGCAGGAGAAATGAGCATTAGGACCTACAAGCTGAGAGAGCCAGAAATTAAGACCAGATATCAGGGGCTTATTGCTACAGCAGTGAGCAACACAGAAGAACGACCTGATGACTTGGAAACCCTCTGGAATAAATTCAAGGATATCATAAAGACAGCTGCTGCAGAAGCATGCGGTGAAGTCCGACTTGGGAACCAGAGAAAGAGGACACCTTGGTGGACAGAGGAAGTCAAAGAGAAAATAAGAGAGAAGAAAATGGCATGGAAACAATACTTAGGAGCTAAAAACACAACAGGACAAATGGAAAAATATAGAGAATATGTGACACTCAGAACAGAAGCAAAGAACAAAGTGCTAGCAGCAAAACAGAAGTCCTGGGAAGAATTTGGAGAAAAGCTAGAAAAAGATGCACAAGAAAACCAGAAATTGTTCTATAAGACCCTAAAGAACATGAGGAAGGAAAAACAATGCCCTCTCAAATTTATAAAGGACAAGCAAGGCAAATTGCTTACTGCCCCGAAGGAAGTAATGGAAAGATGGAAAGAATATTTCTCAGAACTCCTGGATGGTGAGCATGGTGAAGCATCAGAAATGATAACCACTAGCACAGAAGAGAAAACCAATGATGGTGAAGATGACATAAAGATGGAAGAACTGAGGGCAGCACTAGAGAAAATCAAGATGGGCAAAGCAGCAGGGCATGATGGTATAACACCAGAAATGGTTAAGTACATGGGAGCATCAGGCGACCTATTACTCTTAAAGGTCCTACAGGCAGCATGGTGCAACAAGACCATACCAAAGGATTGGGAGATTGCCATCATAACACCAATTTTCAAAAAGGGTGACAATCGACAATGTGGAAACCATAGAGGCATATCCCTTCTCAGTGTCCCTGGTAAAATCTACTCTAGAATCCTAGAGCAGAGACTCCGACGCCTAGCTGAGCCACAATTGGATGAGGTCCAGTGCGGATTCCGAGCAAACCGAAGTACTCAAGACCTAATCTTCACACTCAGACAGCTGAGTGAAAAGGCCCTTGAGTATAAGAGTGAGATCCATCTTTGTTTCATAGATCTGGAAAAGGCGTTTGACAGGGTCCCCTGGAGCAAACTTTGGGACTGTTTGGCAAGGAAGAATATTCCAGCACCTCTGATTCATGCTATACAGAGCTTCTACAAGTCTTGCAGAAATTATGTGAGGACAGCAAACCATAAGTCAGAAGAGTTCAGGACCACCACTGGTGTAAGACAAGGTGATATCCTATCACCTTACCTCTTCATACTCCTTATGGACGATGTCATCAAGGCATGTAAGGAGAGAACAAGAAAGTATTCAGTGGGGTACTGGAAGATGAGACAGGTCTATATTTCGGAGCTGGCATTTGCTGATGATGTTGCCCTGATTGCTAAATCAGAGGCACATCTCCAATCCAACCTGCAAGTCTGGAAGGAAGAGCTGGAGAAGAGAGGGATGGTCATAAGCAGCTCTAAAACAAAATCCATGGTGATATCACGAGAAGAAAGAAGACATCAGATTAAGCTGGGAGAACAGGTCCTGGAGCAGGTCGACCACTTTAAATATCTCGGAGCTATTATAGACCGAAAGGGAGGCATCAAAGAAGAGTTGGCCACTCGAAAAGCAGCGGCTGGGAGACTTTTTCAGGCCATAAATCGTGGATTCCTCAGCAAGAAAGAGGTTGGTAAGAAAACGAAGATGGCTGTATACCGCTCCACCTATGTCCCAGTCTTGACATATGGATGCGAGTCGTGGGCAATGACTACAACCCACAAAAGCCAGATCCAAACCTCAGAAATGAGGTATCTGAGGAAAGTGGTTGAAGTAACAAGAAGAGACATGGTCCGCAACCAGACGATCCGTCAAGGCCTAAAATCCCATCCGCTGCAGACCCAAATAGAACAGTCCCAACTAAGATGGTTTGGCCATGTCTGCAGAATGGGAGAAGATCGGCTACCACGACAAGCATGGGAAACAAAGAGCCAGGGATCCAGACCTCCAGGACGACCCAGAGTCCGCTGGGAGGACAACATTAGACAATCTTTGAAGGACCGAGGACTAGAATGGAACCAGGCCAGGAAGAAGACAGCTGATAGAATGGTCTGGCGCTCTCTCTTCCAAACCTCTACACCCCACGGTAGAAGGGGAACGACTAAGTAAGTAAGTAAGTAAGTATATTTAACCCAACTTTTGATGACGTGTCATGCTACCTTTCACGGTATGAAAGTGTATGCATTTCAAATAAACTTGACAGGTCAGTCTGGGTTACTAAACTGATGGAATTTTTGGTCGGAGAGCCAATGGCTGCCATTAATACAATGGATGAGGCAGTTAAAAACGATTATGATGCTGCTAGAAAAATACTGTTGAAACGTTTTCAGCTCAGTGAAGAAGGATATCGGGTCAAATTTAAGACTATGATTCCTGAGACAGGTAAAGATTTCTCTGAATTTATTGCTGCAATAAGAATCACTTTTAATAGATGGATTCAACTAGCTGATTTTGAGGAAACTTATGATAATCTGGTGGATCTAATGCTGAGGGATAAGGTAATATCCTCAGTAAGCAAGCCATTTTGGTCGTTCTTACAGGAACGCAAACCCCCAAACCTATCTGCTCTAGAGGAAATAGCAGTACAATTTTGCACCGCACATCCGGGATCATGCATTGCTAACAACCAGATAAAAGAGGCTCTTCCGGTTGCTTCAGCTACAATTTATATAATAATTTTAGAACAAGATCTCAGAGCTTAGACAGAAATTTCATGCCTAGGAAATATAATGATAATCATTATGGTAGAAATAATAATTTCATCAAGCATGAAACTTTTAATAGAGGTCGACAACAATATAGGAACCAGTCACCTCAATATAGGTATAACAATAATTTTAATAACAACAATTTCCAACAAGGAAATAATTGGAGAAAACAAAATAACTTCGGTTCTCAAAATGATAATAGAAATAATAACAATCAATATTATAGAAATAGAAATAACAGTCAAACCTCTGGGAATCAGGGGAATTCTGTTGATTGCCAGAGACAGCGATCTAGTTCACGCGGACCACAGAGGTCTGAACATAATGCAGGGGCGGCACTAACTAGTGGTGTACCCATGGGTAATCAAGACGTGAATAACCAGGTTCACTCTTCAGCATGTTACTCATTTGACTTTGATGTGGCGAATGGTTGCCATGAATGTCTAACTCTATTTCAGAAAGACAGTGCTATAGTTCTGATGTGCGGACATACTCTTAATGGCGTTAGTCTCTCAGCACACGACGGCATTGGTACTCTGGTATTCAACAAAGGCTTGGTGAATGGTACCCAAGTATCAGTACTCAGGGGTTCTGGGTCAACAACTATTGGGATTAGACAGTTACTTGTACATCCTTGTTATTCTACAGGAAAATGTGTTAAATGTATAACTTTCGGGGGTACTATTGAGATTTACCCCACAGCAATTGTCGAAGTTAATACACCATTCTTTTCAGGTAAAGTTACAGTGTGTCTATTAAATAATCCTGTCGCAGATCTCACGGTTGGTTGCATCCATGGAAGCAAGGATTGCTCACCTGAGGACATTGAAGAATGGGAAAGAAAATATTTACTGACTGCCAATGCAGTTACTACACGTGCCCAAGCTTAGACATTGGAGATTTATAACAATCCACTGCCTGACTCTGTTACTCATGATGATACTGATGTACATTCAGTTATAGATAGAGTGTCCTTCGCCAAACTCCAAAGAGAGGATAACGTTAAAAAAAATTTTTGCCTTAGTAAAAAAGGATGATGATTTTAGAGTGAATACTAGTCGTAAACATTGGTTTACAGAGAAAAACGATATTTTAATTAGAAATTGTATGGATACCTCAAAGGTTAAACATGAGGTTATGGTACCTCTTACATTGAGACCATTTATATTACGACCTACACATGACTCACATTGCGTGGATCATATGGGGTACACTCGTACACGTTCTAGAGTGTTATCATCTTTCTTTTGGTCGGGTGTTTCAAGGGACGAATCGTTATACGTACGTTCATGTGTTTCCTGCCAAGAAGTAAAATCTCGAGGAGCTTTCCATACGGCTCCGATTCAAGCTTCCGATATATCTATACGACCTTTTGACAAGATGGCCGTTGATATTGTCGGCTCACTAATTACTTCTGCTAGAGGACACCAGCATGTCCTCGCGTGCATTGATTTGTGCACTCGATGGTCAGAAGCCATCCCTCTTAAACATATCACTACTTCTGATGTAGCTGATGTTCTTTTACTAATTTTTTCTAGGTTGGGTTTTCCCCGTAAACTTTTATTTGACCATGGGTCTCAGTTTGTTTCTGCCACCATGACTTCAGTCATGGAGACACTCAAAATAGATAGAAACTTGAGTAGCATATATCACCCAATGAGCAATCGTTCTGTGAAGAGGCTCAACAGAACACTCAAACAATTATTACACAAAGTAAGTGTTAAATATCCTCAGGATTGGGACAGAGTCTTGCCTGTTGTACTTTTCGCGTATCAAGAAGTGCCGCACGAGCAGACCGGATTTTCCCCCGTTGAACTTGTATTTGGAGCTCCACCTCGGGGTCCAATGTGGTTGATAAAGGATTTCCTTACTGACACTGAGATGAATCAGGACACTCAGTCATCTTATGAATACATAATCAATCTTCATCGCAAGATTGTCGACGCATGTCAGTTGGCTACAGCTTCGTCAGAGGCTGCAAAATATAAATCACGTCTTTTCCAGAACAAGAATAGACGTTTACGTCAACGGTTTCCGGGCGACGAAGCTTTTGTGTTGCTTCCTCGGAAAGATAACAGATTACTCATTGCATGGAATGGTCCATTGAAATTCATAGATATAATGTTAGATGTTGATTACGTGTTAGACATTAAAGGTCAAAATAAAGTTTTCCATATTAATATGCTTAAAGAATTTCACACACGACCTGAGCATTTACAATCTATTTTCCACGACATTGATTACAACGTGGTTAACTCTTGTCATTATTCTAGTCTTTCGGTGATTCAGGAGGAAGAATCTTCCTTCCCTGACATTCACAAGTCTTTACCTGTACCTGTACTAAATGCTACAGAACCTTGGCGAGATGTTTCCATATCATCTTCATTAACTTCTCAACAACATCGTCAGATATCTAATCTGTTGAAATCGTTTTCGGATGTTCTTACTGACCTACCTGGTCAAACATCTGTGATTTTTCATGATATCATCCTTACCGATGATATACCTTTTCGTCTACGTCCATATCATGTTCGACTTCATTATCAAAGTAAAACGGCACTCAAACTAGATCAAAAGTTAACATTGGAAATTATTGAACAAAGTAATTCTCCATACTCTTCACCATTGGTTATTGTTAGAAAGAAAGACAATAATATTAGATTATGCGTTGATTACCGCAAACTAAATGCAAAAACAATTTCTGATGCGGAACCACATCCATTACTTGACGATCTACTTGCTCGTGTATCTACTGCTAGCTTCTTTACAAAAATAGATCTAACTAAGGGTTACTGGCAAATTCCTTTAACAGATCAAGCCAAACCTTTAACTGCGTGTTCGACTCCACGTGGATTATACCAGTGGAACGTTATGCCTTTCGGGCTCATGAACGCACCTGCTACATTCATTCGCATGATGCGATAAATCTTGTCTCATAGAGATGATATTATTACTTTTATTGACGATATCTGCTTATTTAGTTCATCTTTTGAAGAACATTTTGTGTGACGCAGTTCCTTATTGGATACTCTACGAGTACATCATTTGACTGCAAGACCTACTAAAGTCCAGATTGCTTTAAAAGAAATTACTTTTCTTGGACATACTATTGGTTCTGGTAGGACTCAAACTATACCTCAAAATGTATCTAAGATCCTTAACCTAGCAATTCCAACTACAAAGAAACAGTTGCGCAGTTTGCTGGGATTAGTCCAGTATTACAGTAGATTTATTCCAAATTTGTCCAGTGTTACTTCTGGGTTGTCGTTCCTATTGCGCAAGGGAATGCCTATGAAGGTAAACTGGTCGGAAAATTGTCATTTAGCTTTAAACAAAATTTTTAATGTGTTTTCCAAACCTCTTATTCTGAGGCTACCTGATATTGCCAAAATATATATTCTTCGAATAGATGCGAGTAATTTCGGCTTGGGGGCCAGTCTACTTCAGGAACTTGATGGAATGTTACATCCCACGCTGTATATCTCCAGAAAGCTGACTGAAACTGAAAGAAAATACTATGTTATCGACAAGGAGCTTTTAGCCGTCGTTTGGGCCATACAGAAATTAGAAAGAACTTACTTGGAGCGCCCTTCATAATCCATACCGACAAAAAGGAGGTCGCTTCTCTACAAAAAGCGAATCACAGAAGCCCAAAATTAGCCCGTTTTTCAATCTTGTTACAACCATTCGACTTCGAAATTCATCCAATTCCAGAATCTGACAATGTGGTTGTGGACTCGTTATCAAGAAATTCGTCATCACAACCAGAAATCTAATATTGCTCAAGCAAATGGCAATGAATTCATTAGTTCTTTGTATTATGCAAGTCACTTTCATGTCAAACCAAAGACAATGTACGTTGCATAATTTTAATGACTTCCTATGATATTATGTATGAATATCTCAATGAACGTTTGAAGTAATCGACCTACATACGATGATCGACTTTTTCGCCAAACATAACATGGCATAACTTCCAACTTGTATTTCTGAACTTTGACTGACAAAGACAGATTAAATTAATGATCATGAATCAGTTTCATATCCAGCGACATTTGGACTTTTCTGAATAGCTGATTCACAATCCGTTCATACAATGACTACATTTACGTTGGTGAATTCCATCTTATGTACCTACAATATACTGGTACTTTACTGACTGTCGGTTGAATACTTCTTCTCAACTTATTAGAAAGTGAACGAAACTATATCAAGTCTTCTCAATTTACGTTGGTACCCTACATTGGTACTCGATTTGAACAGAAATAAACATTGGATTGTTTCCGTGAATGTCTACCACCTGAGTTCGTGCAATCTACCCGCACTTGCTGATCGAACATTGATTGAACTGTCCTACAAGTATACCTTCCATGGATTCTAATCACACATCAAGATTCGACAGAGCCAAATAAACACTCGGAACGATTTCAATTACATTGACTATTTTAACAGTCGAAAAAAATAACACTAGATAATTCATGGCCGGACGGTGTGATGTTCTTCACTTTACAGAGGATTTTGCCTGCAATTGTATACTATTGGACAGTAGTTGATTGTATGTAACCGTGATATTGTATTAATTGGTTAAGTTTAGAACTTTAAATTATTAATTTTTTACTTAATCTTATTATTCTATTTAGGTGTTAAAATTAATTAATATTTCTCATCATTTTATTCCTTTACAAATAGACATAACTTTACAATTAATTTTAGTAATAGGGTAAGAGAGATAACCCATGTTTAATTTTCTTCATTACATGATATCCATACTTTTTTCCCTTCTGTTGCATATATGTACTCTTTCTAATCTGTTATCTTCTTTTCCTTTTCTATTTGTCTCCACACTAATTATTATTAACATTTGCCATGATGTTACATGACATTACTTACTTCACATTTCTTTTACAAACATCTACACATTTAATTAGTTGTTTACTGCACCATAATTTGTTTAAAATACAATTTAGTTTAAACTTTAGTACATAATTCGTAGTTAAACTTAGTAAACTATTATATATTATATTGACTGTCGACGATTATATTTCGTTAGTAAGTTAATTTTTCTATTAAATGACATACCATGATTAGGACAACGACCTCAGACAGTGGTTAGTGTAAACATCTTTGGCCGTATATCCAATTTTTTTAATTTTTCGCGATTCGTTTTATACTAAATGCGATGTAAACTTGTTATAATAATGTTGAAAAAAAATAATTATATGATTTTTTTCAACCCATCGGGCGAGGAATTTGTTAAAGAAGAGTATTATGTATTTTTACATGTTGGCCTCACTTAGATCTGTTAGCAGTTTAATCTACGCGTTAATATTTCTATCTGGAGTCAACATGATATGTTTTGCACTATTAGTAATTATAAATGAACGCGATAATAGGTGGAGGTCACTAAGCAATGATGACGTAATGAGGTGTCGCGCTTTGTGATTAAAACGGTTGATCTTGGCCTTTCGTTATATGAATCCGTCAAAGCAAGAAGTGATATATTTCGCTCCCATTCGAATTGAGTTTTATGATATTCTCCTACGTGGCTTAGTTATTCGAAGGTCGCCACAAATATTTCTTTAAGATGCCGAACGCAAGTATATAAGTTCGAGGATAATTTGTAAGAGGAGCCGTTCTTCAGGAGCTATCAAACATTATTTTAATCTCCGTATTCTGGTTATCGCTACTTGGATGTTCCGGATGCCGGCATCTTCAGTATATAGGCCAGAGTATGTGACAATACGTAAAGGACAGTAGGAGACGCATTTTGATGCATGTATTAACACTCTTAAGACCGGAAATATAAAAAATCGTTCCAAACGGAACGATGATTTTTGAAGTAAAAAAAGCACATTTATTTTTTAATTTTGACTTCAAATCTATGTTTTATATTAAGAATACATGTTAAAAATTATATTTGTGCTAAAAAATATACAGCTTTCACTTATTTTGACTTTGAAATTACACGCAGAAAAACGTAAACACCGAATTTGTCCGTCCGCCATTTTGGATTTTTCCGATCAACTCGACTTAACAGGTGGTAAACAAAATGCAGTCTGAAAATGACTACAATGCATCTAGTGATGTAGATTCCTGTTTTGATGATTATTCAGAGGACTTGGAAACATCTGATGAGTTGGATGGCGAAAATACAGCTCAGAACAACTCAGATCACCAGCAGTACATGTAAAGGTAATGTTACTTCGTTAACGAAATGACAGCTGATTTTGAAAAGTAGTAAAACAGTCGTTTTAGTGGGCTATTGTAGTCAGTATAGCTGCTTTCTGTTTGTTTTTGAAAAAAAGAAACAAATATTTAACTTTTCAAACAGTTAACAAAGAACTCATGGCACCAGGAAATAAATATAAAGTGGATCTGACGTAACTTCTGAATCAGCTGATTTTTCTGACCTAATTTGTCCTGTGTCTCTGCTTTTAAAAATTATTATTTACATCATATGACTTTATGATTGACAGTATTCCTTTGTACAGAAAATGTAATGTGTATCAATTTTCCTGTGTACACTAAACTGTAACTTTGAATTCTATTGTTGATCTGTAAAAATTAATTTTAAATTGTTCTTCTTGCAGATGTTTTGGTTATGATGGACTTGATGAAGGCCCACCTTCCAACCCTCCACCTTTTTCGCCTGAGAGGGTTCCAGTCTGCAACTGTCAGAGGTAAGCACCAGAGAAAATACAAAGCAGTTTTTGAGACCCATTGACTTCTTCAAACTGTAATTTTATGAAAGAATATAAGAAAATATATATAAGAAAAGGGTGTTTTCTTTTTGACAGTATATTAGAGACAAGCCAACAAAATGGGGGATGAAATTATGGGTTCTTGCTGATGCTGTTAGTGGATATACTTTGATGTTTATTTAGGTAGGATCACTGCAAATGGCCCATTTGGTTTAGCTTATACTGTAATTAGTTATGAAAGTAGTGGACAAGAGTGACCAGCCAATTAACAAGTACAATGTTTTGAGAAAGACCAATAAATATTGGATAACTCTTTTTTTCATTTTCTGGATATTGCTATGGTAGATGCTTACATTTTATTTCAAGACTAGCAGAAAAAACACCCAGATTTGGAAGACCAGCTAGATATGGTCAGCTAGATTTTACAGAAGAACTAATCCGGAATTGGGGAACATAAGTTTGTATGATGCACTACTCGCTTCAAAGCCACCAATTTTTTCTCGGCACACCATGGACCTCAAGTTTACAGAGACAAAAAGAAGTTGTAAGTTTTGATATCAGATTGTAAAGATTGAAAGAAAAATAAAAAGTAAAATGTAAAGTTTGTGATATTTTTAAAAAATGTTTTCATGCAGGTAGGAATTGTCTGTCAGAATACCACAAGCCTTAGTAGGAAATATATAAAGATGTGTTGAATCTTTATTATGTCACCCTCATAACTGATTTTACTTATACGTTAGTGATCATACAGTGTTACACTAGAAATATGTCTACTGAAGTCATATTTCATTATTTTAGCTAAGATGTTGCAGCTACCTAAAATAACTGTAATGTATTCAGTGGAAGATTTAAAAAAAAAATTTTTTCTTTTAAAAAGCATAGTTATGTAGCATTTCAAAAATGTGCATAATTTTATTATTTAATGTTGAATTGTTTTGGAAATGTAACATATAATGCAGAAATGGTCAGACTACAATAAAATATGACTGCTGTTAATTTTTTTGATAATACTTTATTTTTTTCTTCTTTGTAAAATATCATGTTTATAATTTTTGTGTATTTTCCCTATTGACTTTCCTTCAATTTTTAAAAACTCACATCAATATAAATTTTTAAAATATTAATTTTACATCTAAATATGGTAGTCTGTTCAATTACAAACAATTTGATGTATAACACTCTTGGGTAGACTTCAAATTATAATGTATCAAGGAACATTAAAAGTCAGATATGTCAGAGTATGAGAAAATGATACAAAATATCAGGTCTGAAGAGAGTTAATAATATGCCATGTACTTTGAATTGTGGAATTGTCTGAAGCCAATAAATATGCTTATTATTGTGGAACCAAACCAGGCGTTTTGGAGCTAATGTATAACATCATCTTCTTGACCACCCAGACCATTCGTGAACACAGCACGATCGAACATATGCACATATTTCATCAGTTCTTCCAAATTACAATTAAATGGTAAAAAAGTAACGCAGCAGTGACCTATTACTCTTAAAGGTCCGACTGGCAGCGTGGTGCAACAAGACCATACCAAAGGATTGGGAGATTGCCATCATAACATCAATTTTCAAAAAGGGTGACAATCGACAATGTGGAAACCATAGAGGCATATCTCTTCTCAGTGTCCCTGGTAAAATCTACTCTAGAATCCTAGAGCAGAGACTCCGACGCCTAGCTGAGCCACAATTGGATGAGGTCCAGTACGGATTCCGAGCAAACCGAAGTACTCAAGACCTAATCTTCACACTCAGACAGCTGAGTGAAAAGGCCCTTGAGTATAAGAATGAGATCCATCTATGTTTCATAGATCTGGAAAAGGCGTTTGACAGGGTCCCCTGGAGCAAACTATAGGCCTGTTTGGCAAGGAAGAACATTCCAGCACCTCTGATTCATGCTATACAGAGCTTCTACAAGTCTTGCAGGAATTATGTGAGGACAGAAAACCATAAGTCAGAAGAGTTCAGGAACACCACTGGTGTAAGACAAGGTGATATCCTATCACCTTATCTTTTCATACTCCTCATGGACGATGTTATCAAGTCATGTAAGGAGAGAACAAGAAAGTATTCAGTGGGGTACAGGAAGATGAGACAGGTCTATATTTCAGAGCTGGCATCTGCTGATGATGTTGCCCTGATTGCTAAATCAGAGGCACATATCCAATCCAATCTGCAAGTCTGGAAGGAAGAGCTGGAGAAGAGAGGGATGGTCATAAGTAGCTCTAAAACAAAATCCATGGTGATATCACGAGAAGAAAGAAGACATCAGGATAAGCTGGGAGAAGAGGTCCTGGAGCAGGTCGACCACTTTAAATATCTCGGAGCTATTATAGACCGAAAGGGAGGCATGAAAGAAGAGTTGGCCACTTGAAAAGCAGCAGCTGGGAGACTTTTTCAGGCCATAAATCGAGGATTCCTCAGCAAGAGAGAGATTGGTAAGAAAACGAAGATGGCTGTATACCGCTCCACCTATGTCCCAGTCTTGACGTATGGATGCGAGTCATGGGCAATGACTACAACCCACAAAAGTCAGATCCAAACCTCAGAAATGAGGTATCTGAGGAAGGTGGTTGAAGTAACAAGAAGAGACATGGTCCGGAACCAGACGATACGTCAAGGCCTAAAATGCCACCCCCTGCAGACCCAAGTAGAACAGTTCCAATTAAGATGGTTTGGCCATGTCTGCAGAATAGGAGAAGATCGGCTACCACGACAAGCATGGGAAACAAAGAGCCAGGGATCCAGATCCCCAGGACTACCCAGAATCCGCTGGGAGGACAACATTAGACAATCTTTGAAGGACCGAGGACTAGAATGGAACCAGGCCAGGAGGAAGACAGCCGATAGGATAGTCTGGCGCTCTCTCTTCCAAACCTCTACACCTCACGGTAGAAGAGGAACGACTAACTAAGTAAGTAGTTCAAATCTGCGTGCCTTAAAATTTCTTCTTCAAGTTTGACAGTTACTCTTTGCGATCTGTAAATCTGATGGGATTAATTTTATAAGTATTCTAATTGTGTAAGAACTGCATATTAAAACCAGTGGCTAGTCAATATAGGCACATCAGTCATATCACTGAAACAGACTGCAAGGTGTTTTTTTTTTTCTGTTTTGACATGCGCCCTGTTATGACTAACAATATGTCTGTGTCTAGGTTGAACGGCGCACGCCTCACCAAAATGAGGAAAAATTTTATTTTTAAAAATATATGCACATTGAAACAAACCGCAAGGTCATTTATATTTGGAAACTTACCCTAATATAACCAACGGATCCTGTGTCTAGGTTGAACGGGGTGCACCTCGCCTAATGAGGAAATTTATTAAAAAAATATTTGTTGCGATACTAAATTTAGAAAATACCAATCAATAAATATTTTACAATGTAGTCAAATGTATTAATCGTAACGTTTGTAACGTTTCAGAATATGCCGGGTACTTACGGCTAGTGTTCTATAAATCTGTCATTAGAGACACAATTGATTAAGGAAGCATAGAATATGGCTGCAATACATAGTCACACGATTAAATTAGATATAATTCAGTACCAAGCATTATGTACAAGAACAGCCACAATCAGGCCTATTCCAATGTGGGTGCTCCGTAGGTAGCTTTAGAAGTCCAGCCTTTGAATTTTGACGAAAGAAACTAAGACTGAATTACATGACCAAAATTATGTTGGACAAGACTTGTAAGGATGAGCACAAAGAGTTTGTATTTCTGTATTATACGGCGCTTCTTATTTTGTCTATATGACTGATGAATTATCATGTACGATATACATTTCTTGACGACCTTATCACATTGTATGTAAACAAATAGATGACTACATCGTATGGCCTACCACGATAGCATTATCCGCGCTACTACGATAGCATAATACGTGCTAGTGGAATTAACATAAGAACAGCCTAAAGAAAGAAAAACGAGTTAAGAACTTTTAAAAAATAAAACGAGAAATGCATTTACTGCATTATATCATAAACAAGAAGGTTACTCGTCCCTATGGCGGGACTTGCGTAGCAACAGTGATGTAAATCAGAGTACGCACAGCTTAAAGTAGTCATCAATACCCTTTAGCTCCCCAATGAACATAGGCCTTCAACAAACACATGCCAAGTCTTCCTGTCCTGTGCCATCCGCTCAAGTTCTGTCCATGTTTTCCTCATCATTTTCACCTCTGTTGTCAGTTCTCTTCTCCATGTGTTTTTTGGTTTACCTCTGCCTCTTTTTCCCTGTG
Source organism: Oreohelix idahoensis (assembly GCA_024509875.1). Classification (NCBI taxonomy): domain Eukaryota; kingdom Metazoa; phylum Mollusca; class Gastropoda; order Stylommatophora; family Oreohelicidae; genus Oreohelix; species Oreohelix idahoensis. Next base: position 1,281,123 of record JAMPIV010019646.1, read on the forward strand.
GATTCCAGAACAAGGACTGCTTTGTAATGCTATCAACAGGTTTCTTCAATGTGTGTCCTATCCATTGGCAGCGTCTTCTTCTCAACTTTTTGTTCCACTGGCACTTGTCTGGTTCTTGTCATCAATTCCATATTTGTGACTTTGTCATACCATTTCAATCCTATGGTTCACGGATTGGCGAAATACTACATTGTTACATACATACCATGACAGTTCCATGATAAATTGCTGACACTGTATCATGTATGTTCACGTGTAGATAAACCTTGTACGGAGAAATAAGTACTACATGTTGATGTACCCGTATTTTCATGACTATTGTCACATTGTAAGCGGACCGCTGCATTTTTCTGAAAACTGTCGTCCATTATAACGAACTTGCATTTGTATGCAGATTTTATATTTGATGATGAACCTGCAAACTAGTTGATACTTGTTTCATGTGTTACTACGATTGTCTTTTTTTTTTTTAAATAAAGATTTCCCTCGTTTTGGCGAGGCGCGTCCCGTTCAACCTAGTCTGTTATATTAGAGCGCTTGTCCAAATATTAAAGACTCTTAGGTCTGACATACTACGGTTGTCAATACTTGACCACCCCATAGTCATTTTCACCTGATTTCTCCCCACTGCCCCTAATAGTACGTAGCGTATATTAACCCGTATTATACAAGGGTAAATTTTTGAAGTTCCACATTTCGAGCATAATAAGTTATTCATGTGCTTCGTATTTGATGGTCGTTTCGACTGATGTTAGAGATTTTTTTTACAATCAATTGTAAGCATACTCAGTAATCAACTCAATGAAACCAGATTAACCATTCCCATATTTAGATTTTACTTCACGATAGACACGTAGACAGTTCACCGCAACTCGTCTCGACTTCGGCGTTTAAGACCCATGTACATCTTGTAAAATAACTGATTGCAGTGGCAGGATGGGGTCGCCTGTGTACAAGACGTATCATATGATTGTATTATGTTTACCACGTTCTATATTGACAAGTACTATATCATACAGCTCCGGTTCATGTTTTATTAAGCAATTATAAATGAATATTGACATTTTTGTACATCCCCATGTCATGTTGTATTTTTTTTTTATTTTCGTCATATGGTCCGATGTTTGACCACTAGTTATGCGTAGTTAGACTGATGTTAGTTGCGGCCACTACTATGACAATTGTTGATTACTTGATGAATATTCGTCACTTCTGTTGAATATTGTCAAAGCATTGTTGTTGTTGTTCGCACAACCGATAAAAATCGTATGCAACTTGTTGAATATTTTTGAACGATTGTTAAGACTGATTCATAGAATTGTTCACGTTGATATAGTTATAAAGTAGTGTACATCCATACATGGTGTACTAACAAATTTTTCATTGTATATACATGTCCCCCGATTTACGCGTTATAAATCTACTTGGATCCCTCGTTTTACGACATACTTTTTATTTCTGCGCGCCTCTACCAAAAGGTCTGGTATTTATTACAGTCATTCTCCGAGTCACTAGGACCAGGTAATCATATGATAGTACGCAAATGTTTCCCTCCGAGATACATTTGTGTGACCCCCGAACGTATGTGACCATATGGCCTACCACGCTAGCATTATCCGTGCTACTGCGATAGCATAATACTTGCTAGTGGAAATAACATAAGAATAGCCTAAAGAAGGAAATACGAGTTAATAACTTTTAAAACATAAAACGAGAAATGCATATACCGCATTATATCATAAACAAGAAAGTTACTCATCCCTATGGCGGGACTTGCGTAGAAGAGACCCCGATGCCATCACAAAAACAGCTATGCTTTGGACCCCTGAAGGAAAACGAAAGAAAGTCCGACCAAAAACAACCTGGCGGAGGACTGTGGAGGCTGAGATGCAAAGAATGAACCAGAGTTGCGGCACTGTACGAAGGATGGCCACCGACCGAGCAAAGTGGAATAAATTTGTTGTTGCCCTACAAGACGCCACTAGGCGTGATGGCCACTGACTGCTTTGACGGTCGGCGGCTAAGGATCAAAGAAAAAAGAAGTATGTAAAAAGTGAGGTTTCTAACCTATGAAACTGGTCTATTCGCGCACCGGTTTCACGTTTGTAGACGTAACGTTTTTGACCGGCAGTTCCTGATAGAATGTCGTTGATGAAGGTTGTGACTGTGCTTCTGTGATGTGGGGGTCATATTTGAACAGGCCCAGGTTCACAGTGCAACCAACACATTCTAGTAATAATATTCGTAGAAGCCTGCAACGAAAACAAACACTATTGTGCTTGTTATATGAATACAACTGAAGCTTACGATTTTTATAAGATCTGCATCAAGATATAACACATCTTCAAAAATCAATGAAGATATATATCAGAGTAGGTATGCTCTCGCACGATTGCGTAAATGCATTTTCTTGCTATGTATGAACGAATGTATTTGAAGTACTAAATGTCACAGAAATAAAATCAGATCACTGATAGCGATGCAGAAATAATTGAAGCTACAAAACAGGTTGATGCTCTGTTAAAAATTGCGCCTTGCTCCCAAGAAGGGAAACTTAAAGAAAAGGGAATCAGTCCTCAGATCTATGTCCCAGAATGGATATAGTGAAGGAAAATACACTATATACCCATAATTCATATATGATAAGAAATTGTAATGACTATTATCCTGTTGGAACTCTGACCATGATGTACATACGTTCATGTTTAATAAATCAATGAATTTGACTTGCTGTCGCGTTGAGTTTGTTAAGATAAGAAATTGTTGTTAAATATTGACCGACTAAAGAAATACCACTAACTGAATTACATGACCAAAATTATGTTGCACAAAACTTGTAAGGATGAGCACAAGGAGTTCGTATTTCTGTATTATACGGCGCTTCCTTTTTTTTTTTTTTTTTTATATATGACTGATGAATTATCATTCCACTTTGCTCGGACGATGTCCATCCTTCGTACAGTGCCCCTAACTCTGGTTCATTCTTTGCAACTCAGCCTTAACAGTCCTCCGCCAAGTTGTTTTTGGTCGGCCTCTCTTTCGTTTTCCTTCAGGGGTCCATAGCATAGCTGTTCTTGTGATGGCATCGGGGCCTCTTCTGAGAACATGGCCAACCCAGCTGCAGCGTCTGCCAGCTATGATGGTGTGCATGTTCTCTTGCTTGCTCCGAGTAAGCAGATCTTGGTTGGTGATGGTTTTCGGCCAAAAGATTCGGTGAATTTTTCTTAGGCATGTTGTGTGAAAAGAGGACAATTTCGACATTTCCTTCTTTGTAACTCTCCAGCATTCCGCACCATAGAGAAGCACAGAAAGCACGCAGCTCTGATATAATCTTAATTTTGTGCTTGTGCTGTACTGAGAGGACTTCCAGATGTTGTTTAGACTAAAAAAGGCTGTTCTTGCTTTGTTCATTCTGTTGTTGATGTCTTTGCTTGCTCCGCCGTCTGGTGTTACTATGCATCCTAGGTATGTGAAGGTGTCTGTCTGTCCCAGTTGCTGATTCCTTACTGATAAGTGTTGCTCACATTGAGCGTCATGACCTCTGACTTCTTTACATTGATGTTCAAGCCCACCTGCTGGCTAAACTTATTAAGTATATCCGTTTTTACCTGGATGTGTTGATGTGAATGTGCTAGTAGTGCAATGTCATCTGCATATTCCAGATCTTCCAATGTAGAAAATGTAGTCCATTTTATTCCTCTTGGACTGTCCTCTGTTGTCTGGCGCATCACCCAGTCTATGACTGCTAAAAATAGAGTAGTTGATAAGGGGCATCCCTGTCGTTCTCCTGTCTTCACCTCAAAGGTTAGGTTGCTCTGTCCAACGCTGCACGTAAAGTTGGCATGGAGGCTTTTTATGATTAACACTATGCAGCTTGGAATTCCATAAGCCCTCAGTATTTTCCATAAAATCAACGAAATTAATGTACATCTGTCTTTGCCATTCTGAGCACTGCTCTATAATGTTCCTGAGGGTAAATATATGATCTACACATCTTCTGTTTTTTTCTAAATCCTGCTTGTTCTTTCCTCAGTTTGTGATCTACTGCTTTTGAAATTCTTTGTATAATTATCCTGCCTAGTATTTTGCTGGGAACTGAGAGAATGTTGTTGTTGTTGTTTTCGTCTACTATGTTGCTGTAATACCCTGTTCAACCTGAAAGTTGGTTATAATTGGGGTATGGGAGCCGCGCTGGTGTAATGGCTTCGGCGTTGTACTGGCAACCAGGTGTTCATGGTTCAAACCCGGGCGTCGGCGTTTGAAGAAATGTTTACGGCCGGAAATTTGACTGAATAGCCTGAACGGCTCCTGTGATAAACCCTCTGTGGATGGGAAGGAGCGAAGCTCCTGACCGGGTTGGAAGGAAAGTCCTCAGGTTCCCCAGCCTCGCAATGACATATCATTGGGCCGAAGGGCTGAAAGCCCAAGTGCCGCTGGTTAAGAAAAAAAAAAAAAAAAAAAATAATTGGGGTATATTGTCTGAGAAGAGTGATTCCTCTCCAATTATTGCAGTTTGCAAGATCTCCCTTCTTGGGCAATTTGACAATTATTCCTTTGTTCCACTCTGTTGGTGTTGTCCCTGTTTTTCAGACTTGTGCAAATAGTGGTTCTAATAGTTCTGCTGCTAGCTCAGGGTCTGTCTTAAATAGCTCTGCATTTAAGTTACCCAACAAACTTGTACGATCGTTCGTCCTAAAAAGGACGTTGGTTGCGTTTTTTTCGCCGTTTACAGCGAAGCTGCAATATTTGCGCCTTTCGGCCAGACACATCCGATTTTCGCACGGCATTTTTTGGGACCAGGTTTGCCTTCCCTCTTCGATCCCTACTCTGTCTGCCAGACTGCAGTGATGCAGCCTGTTTCTAGGACCACCACTTGGGGGTGGAGTAAGGTCTTGGTCAGCTCTTGTTCGCTGACCCTGACGCAAGCAGTCAAGCTATGGGTCGCTAACTGCATTCATCTCTTTTGCTGCTTCTTTGGTCCCAGTGGTCAACTTAAGGTTGTCGGTATCTCATAGAGTTTGTTTAGGAATGGTACTGGTGATGGCCATATGTGCTTTCTCTTGAGGATATGTTGTGCACTTTTGTGTCTTGGTATTATCACGATCAGTTCTTGCTGTTGTTGCAGCACCAGTTCAAACATAACAACTGTCATTGCCTCTGTAGACTGCAGCAACATTACAGTGGAGGATGATAAGAAACTCCGTACAGAACATTACAACAGGAGGTAATCTGATCATAAGATGTAGTCCCCCTGTGAGACAAGATTTTTGATGCTTTAGCTTCTTGACACTCAGGATTAGAAGATGGAGGGATGCCAGCTTGAGTCAAGAATTCCAGTTTCATTTTCCTGTTGGGGAGTCGCGCTGGTGTAATGGTTACCACACTGCGCTGGCGATAGGGTGATCCAGGTTCAAGCCCGGGCGTGGTCATTTGAAGCAGTGTCGTCGACCGAGACTTGGACCGGATTAATTCGAGCCCTGGCGAAGACATTTGAAGAAGTGTCGTCGATTAGGGACTGGAATAACCTGAACGGCTCCTGAGCCGTAAGGCTGAATGAACAAACAAACAAACAAACACACACACACATATTGTTGAAAAGAATCGACTTCACTGAGCACCGGGCAAACCCATAAGTGCTCAGTCTCCCTCAGTATATGCCGAGCAGTGTGAATGCTAACTGAAGAGTGTAAATGCTAACTGTTCCTGTAGCTACTGGTCGTATACCCGACGGATGCATCCTCTCATACGTCCATCTCTGCTAGCCGTACGTGTGATGCCAAACTTCAACAGTCTTAACCTTGATGATTCATCTATTGCAGTGTCATTCTCTAAAAGGCGATCATTAATTGTTATCAGTATCTCTCCCTTATCCATATCCAGCGTCCCCGGTGTGGATGTTGTTGCTTACTTACTTACTTACTTAGTCGTTCCCCTTCTACCGTGAGGTGTAGAGGTTTGGAAGAGAGAGCGCCAGACCATTCTATCAGCTGTCTTCTTCCTGGCCTGGTTCCATTCTAGTCCTCGGTCCTTCAAAGATTGTCTAATGTTGTCCTCCCAGCGGACTCTGGGTCGTCCTGGAGGTCTGGATCCCTGGCTCTTTGTTTCCCATGCTTGTCGTTGTTGTTGCTGCTAGCCTGTAATCTCTCTCATTACCACATAACCATGCATGACCAAGACAGTAGATCCACACCAGCTCTTGTAGACTCGAAGCTCCGATGAATGTTTTCATTTCATGCACCACAAGGTATTTCTGCTTTTCGTGCCTTTCAGTTTTCTGTCCATTGAGAGTAATATCTGGGAGGTCTGTTTTCACAATGGAGGTGTTCAAGGAGCACCACATCACGCAGATCTTGTTGGGATTGACTTTGGAGCCAGTTTCCTTGCAACATTTAAACACCTCCTTTAGTGTCCTATGTATACTATTAATCATTTCTTGTCGGTCAGAGCCAGTTCTGTAAATGAGTATGTCATCAGCAAAAGACAGTGTTTGTTCCATCCCAGTTGGCTGAATGGTGGCTACTTTTGCTGTATAGATATTAAACACCACCGATGATAATGGAGAACCCTGGGGCAGTCCCGGGCAAATTGGCATTGAGTCTGATGTCCATGTTTCCAAGCGAAATACCACTGATCTCTCAGTTAAGGCTGTTGCTATCCATCTTGTAAGCCAAGGGTTAACACTGCACGTCATTACACAGTTCATTAATGTTTGAAATTTCTCACTTTTATAAGCATACTTTAGGTCAATTGCTACAGCAACCGTTTCTCGGTTATCCTGGAACCTCTCGTACACACCATAAAAGTTCCAGCATTACCCCATGTTACTTTCATGGGCCTATAGCTGCCGAGAGTATCCACGTAGAATCTGTGCATTTTCGAGGTGATTCATTATTTTTCGTGCTACTATCTTTTCTAGTAGTTTACTGTAGACATTCTGCATTGTGATAATCCTATAGCTGCTGAGAAGTGTGGGGGGCTTTACTAGGTTTAGGAAGTGGCCGTAGGTAATGGGCCCGTATTCACATAGATGGAGGCTTTGGGGTAAAACTGATTTGGGGTTCAATTTCATTCATTTTAACATTCTTCTATATACATGAATAATCCGTCGGAAAATTATTAAAGCAGATCAGAATAGCTCGATAGGTGTATTTGTTATAGCGAGAATGCGTGTTACATTGACACACCAACTAAGAAGCAGGTATTGTGCCAATGTATTAATTGTGACCAGTTAATTAAGGAGCTATTATCCGTTGAAGGAATTAAAGGACAGCAAAGGAAGCATTCCGACGGTATTCTATCTTTTTAGTTACATAACCTATAATTGACAAGTTCGAGTTCACAGTATAAATATATTTAAGTTGGCTGTATCAATATATTTAAGGTTGCTGCGTCAAGTTTGAGTGAACTGGATGATCCTCCAGAGGTATTGTTTAACTTGATCAAAGGGTACGGGATCCAGGTTCGTATTCAGATTTTGATAGTTGGAAGTAATCACATGTAAAATAAAAGGCAGTACTGTCCATTTTTCCTATAGAGTTCCTAAACAATAAGCAAGTCAAATTCAACAATTTCCATCAGCATTTGAAGCAAAGTCCGACTTTTTATATGAAAGGTTTATTTTGGTTTCTTTCAGATGTATGGTGGTAAATTACAAGATGATCCCATTCTCAGTTCAGTAGCGTTCGTTTCCACATACGAAATCATCTCATAAAATTTATATAGTGCATTTTTATGAGCTTATGTACATCTATTTCTCCTGTCTACTATGCGTAAGTCTTAATGCTAAGTCGAGACCTTTACCAACCTGAAGTATTATGTTGTCATAGGGCTAGGGGTCAGGTTAGCCATTGTTCAACTATATTACTGGAGTCTATTCAGTTCTTGCCAATATATAGTGGCGGTTAGCAAATCTGCTAGGAACTTAAGCTTCATCTCTTTACCAGGGATTCAGGCGTGCAAATCTTCAGCTAGGAACTTAGGCTCTTGGACTATCTGGAATCTCTTTTTGAATCTCTTGAATCTCTGGAACCTATTTGCTAATGGTTTAGGGCCGTCAATATATACTAATTGGTTCCTAAGACTGTTGGGGGAAAGTTACTTTGATTTGTCAGTCAAAACGGATATGTTTGAGATAAACTATTTCATTGGCGAAGCCATTAGTTAAGATGGATATTCCACTAGTTATGTCGATGTCACATTTACGTCACAAGTTACTACACAAGTTTCTATGATAGCGAATGGTATAACCTTTTATTCGAGGGTATTTTTAATTCTGTTTAGAGGTTTCAGGTCTCGTATCATTTCCTGTAACTGTCTAGAAGTCTTTATTCAAACATGTCGATAAGAGGCCATGTGAAAATGACGTCATCAATAACTTGCGTACTGAAAATATTTAAAGGATGATTACTAAACTACTAATGTGATCATCATTCCGGTTAAAGTAACTATACAGTCAGTCTTCTGGCACCATAGCATTCTGTTTGCTGTTGTTGAAATCACTCATCACATTCTTAATGCCTGTGTGTGTTACGAACTGTTTAATGTGGTGATAATGTACACCATCAGGACCCGGGGCAATGTTCCTACTGGGTTCTAAAATGTACACAACGTCGTCTTCGATCTGAGTTCGAAATATATGTCGCCTCTTCTGTCGCTTCGCAGAATACGGTCTTTAATTTCTTGGCTGGCAGCGTTATCTGTCTGAGTAATACAACACTCGATTAACGCATGTCCCTTTTCGGCACCGGTCGTCATGCCTATTCCTGTCAAGCTGAGAGTATTAGGAATTGGTTGGTCTGTACTTTCCCTACTTATTCTGCGATGTAAGGACCAGAATTTCTGTAGCGTTTTTTCAGTGCCCACCTGTGTCACAAAGCCCTTCCACTCTGTGTGTTTGGCTTCTCTTGCCAAGCCCTTGAAATTATTGATGGCTCTTTGTTTTATATACTTAAAATATTCTACCTCTTCATATTTCATCTTCATTCTCTTCCGTGCTATTCGCCATAACTTTGTCGCTCTTTCCTTTTCCAGCCATGCTGTCTCTACTCTCTCATTTCACCAAGACGGTTGTGTAAAGGTGTACGAGCTGTCTTTTGTTTCGCAATTGGACGCAATATGTGCTCATGGCTATTACTATCCCGTGGGCCTGTATGATGCTGGAAAGTTTGTTTCGGTTTCTTATGTCTAGTGGTCTTTCCCTTCGCAATGAGGACTACAAAGGGTAAGTGATCACTTTCTTGAGCTTGCAATACATCCCAACGTGCAAAGGTGGCGGCAGCACTAGAAATCAATGCCAGATCAGTGTCCCCTGGTCTAGATGCCAGTCTTATTGGTCGTCCATCATTTAAAATGGATAGGATCGAGCTGAGCAAAGCCTGACTCAAGGCGACAACCTGTCTATTTTCCGTGGAGTTCCTCCACTCCATAGATCTAGCATTAAAATCGCCGGCAATTAAACACATTTTGTTAGGTCCTTCGGAAAATTTTGTCAGGAACTTCCAGCTACCTTCTTCTGAAAGGCGATCCACATGGGCATATAAATATTATATATATATATATATATATATATATATATATATATATATATATATATATATATATATATATATATATATATATATATATATATATATATATATATATATATATAGAGAGAGAGAGAGAGAGAGAGAGAGAAAGAGAGAGAGAGAGAGAGAGAGAGAGAGATGTATTTTTTGTACACGACTTTCGTTTCTTATACAATAATCTAGCAGGCATTAAAATAATTGATTTCTTTACATATGAAGTTATTGATTTATTTTCGATGTTCTTGTGTTAATGTAATTGTAATTTTAAGGGCTATCTTAGTCTTCTTCTTCTTCTTGCGATCACATCTTTGATGTTTACACCGTCAGACGAGTTCTCATGATGAATTCGACTGTTGTTTGAAGTTCCTCTTTTTTCTTTTTTTAAATTAATGAAGATAAACAGAAATCCCGTTCAACCTCTGATGGGTTATAATTAGGATATATATTGTTTTCAATTCCAAATAATATGAACAACTGCTGACATGAGAAAGTGGCATCACATTTGAAAATAGGGATACTCACAATTGTGCTTAGGCCTATACGTTAAACAATAAAATAAAAAATAAAAAACAAACAAACAAAATCAAGAAGAAACTATGAACAAGAATAATATTAAAGTGGAGGGGTGTAAAGGCCTGGTGGTTCTAGTTATATAACGGACTTTACCAGATATTTAATTGACTTTCATCTGTTTAAAGTCACATGCATTGTAAGAACAGCATCAGACCTTCACATTCCCAGCCACTATATATTAACATGTGTTCGTGTTAAATATTGTTTGACTATATTGTGGTAGTTTTGATGGTATTAAGTGCGGTTGCTATGTTACCTAGTGTACTGTATGAGGTCAGCTGTGAAGGTCCCTGAAGATAAAAGTTTATGTGAGTTTTTCAGGAATACCTTTCTGCTACCACCTATGACCTCAAACAGACTTATTCTACTATTATGTATGTTAGCTACGTTCAATGTCTAGGGTACTGAAATGTGGTGTGCAGGTAATTAAATACACAGACACACACATATAAACACTAGGTCTAATACTAAACTCTATGATCAAGTAACTTAACACTGGGTTGAAATTTTAAAATTTACAATTTTCTTAACTTTATTTAGTCCTGAGCCAAGTTTTCTTATGGTCAGGACGTGTGAATCAAAATGAATTTATATCAATCAAATAGCATATAATTGAATGATCACATTAAAAGATTTGTACATAAATATATATATGGGAAATTTGTTAATATGGATACTAACTACAGTCTTTTGGAAAACTAATACTGGATGACGGGTCGTGGTGGTATCATCATGTCAAGTTCTTGTTATACTGTTCAGTGTTTTGTTAACAGGGGTAATGGAGGTAAAGTTTTTATTCACAGGGTTTTATAAATTTAGTTATTTTTATTGATGAATCAGCAGCAGGCCAGGTCTTCAGTACTTAACTGGCCTGTGTCGATGTAGTCAAGATGTTCACTTGGCCCACTCCTCACAGTTGCTGAGGTAAAATGTTAGGCTTCTCCTCACAGTTGCTGAGGTAAATGATAGGCTTCTCCTCACAGTTGCTGAGGTAAACTAATACACTTCTAGTCCTCCACCGTTTGATCTCTTCAGAGCATCTGGCACTAGCACAGTGCCAGACAAAGAAACTCTGAAACCACAAAATTAGGCTATGTCATAGCATACTGCCTACTTTACCCTGTTTACTAATCATAAAACATAAATTGACAAGACAAGATCAGATCTCTCTGACCGACCCAGCACCTCTCATCCAGGCTGTCATCACGTAGCACCAGTTTCTCATGACCGCATTGCATCTGAAATATGTTCCTTAGTCTCTTTTTCCATCCAATAAGGTGGGTGATATGTTCCCACTGATCTTAAATATAGATCTGTCTTCTATATTCTTGGATATGTTTTCCCTTATTATTTATTCGCCTCTAGGCCCTGGACTGTCGCTGGGGATCTAGAATAAGCACTCACTTGTCATAATCATTTTTCATGACATGGCAGTATCAATCACTCAGAAATGTTAAATAAAAAAGGTTAATAATCTTTCCCTTACCACAATTCAAATGAAAACACACAGATACGTTGTCTAGTACAAACTCAGCTGAGCTGCTGGCTATACTATGGCGTCCCACTTTGAAATACTATCTATCTTCATTGGGCGTCACAGTTCTAAACATCAACGATCTGTGGCAGTGGACAGTCTTCGATAAAATGGCACCTGCCGGCTAAATTTTGTCACCAATATTACTCGTTCGTCCAATCAAAATACTTCCCTTCTATAGTTCAAATATTTAAACTTCAAATGTCCAATTTTAGTCTAGTTTCGGTCTAGTGTGAAATGTACTTATGTCGGTCTGTCCGTCCGAACTTGGTTTTTCCCAAAATTACACTTGGTTTTAGACCAAACTACAAAAAAAACTACACAATTTGTTGTCTCACTACGTATAAGATTTCTATGCTAAGTTATTTTTAGCTTCTACCCTCCTTCTTTGCCCCTTGTCCACATGTAGTTTGTTTTTCTGCGTTAGGCTCAAGGACGCGTCAAAAGTAACTTTTGTGAGAAGTATGCACAAATAACTGTCTGCTCGTTTGTATTGAACAATACAGTCTTTCGTCAATATCTTCCGTGTTATCTGTCCGTCTTTGTAATTAAAAGTATATTATTTCTCAGGGAAAGATGGGCTATCAAACTAGCTAATTTTTATTCTCCTAAACTTATTATTAAGAAAATACCTAATGTTTTTCCTGTTAGTCTTGAAATTTGTTTTTACTACTCGTTCATGGCGTTTGCCGCTATATTCAAATTAAAACGACTATTTACCGTAGAACGTCCAAGATACGTCTGTTTCTGACAAGAGCTAAGGTCGTTTTTCGTCCAATTCCTTACATTGTGTCAACTAGTGGCATAATTTTGTTTCTTTAAAAACTACAAATTGCGTCTTTTAGACTTTAGATTCAAACACGTGTTCAGACCGCCTCATTTTTTTATTTTATCTCCGTTTCTACCCCGTCTAAAAGGATAGGCCGTTAGTCTGCATGTTATAACTAGTTAGTTTTCAATGACACTAGAAAACGCTGGCGTGGGCGAAGAAGAAGCAGCGTATCTTATCCAAATTTTATCCCTACATTTCATTTAACTGTTATCTTTATAAATGGAGGAATTTTAGCATTGCATCACTGAATTTCACCACACATCTCCCCACCTGAGAACATGCACTAATGCAAGTTCCAAAACCAGTGATACACATAGATAAAATTAACTCCTTACGCCTGCCAACTACTCTAATTTTGATCACAGGGGTGCCTACTGAGGAAATCTGCACCGACATTCTGTGAGCCCGGAATATATTAAATGTTAAACTGATATGGTTGTAACAATAAAGACCATCGTAACAATCTTGCATTTTCATGCTTGGCCTGAGATAAGAACACGAGAGGCTGGTGATCTGTCTGGACCACAAAAGTCCTACCATACAGATAGATTTGGAACTTTTTTATTGCCCAGATAAACGCTAAACACTCTTTTTCGCTTGTGGAATAGCCTTGTTCCGCTTTGTTCAACTTGCGGCTAGCATATGCGACTGGGTTCAGTTCCCCATTGGGTGAAGAGGACCTTTGCAACAAAGTAGCCCCCAGGCCTACATTGCTTGCGTCTGTTCTCACCACAAAGTCCTGAGTCAAATCAGGCAATTTGAGAATAGGCTTGCTAGTGAGTTTTTCATTTAACTCTTGGAATGCCAATTCACATTGCGCTGACCAAACAATTTTATCTGGATTTCCCTTGCGAGTCAGATCAGTCAGAGGAGCACATATAGAGTTAAAATTTTTGATATATTTTTGGTAAAACCCACATAACGACACGAATGATCGCACGTATTTTTTTGTGTGCTGTCTAGGTGCTCTCTGCAGTTTTTCCAAGTTCTTGGGGTCAGGGGTCATGTTACCCTGATATACAGTATGTCCCAAGAATTCCAACTCTTTGCATCCAATACAACATTTTGTTGGTCTAGCAGTTAAGTTCGCTTCTCTGAGCCTATCAAATAGCATATTCAGAGAGTTAATGTGTTCTTCAAATGTTTCTGTGGCGATGAGAATATCATCCATGAAATTCGTGATACATGGATTATTCAAGGGATCCAACAATTTGCGCATCATCCTAGAAAATACACTCGGAGCATTTTTCAATCAGAATGGTAACATGTTGAATTCATAATGTCCTTCCGAGGTGTTAAAAGCTAAATAAGGTCTAACTTCAGGCTTCACTGGAATCTGGTAATAGCCTTTGCTAAGATCCACCTTCGAAAAGTATTTTGCCTTGTTCAATCTGGCAAATAACTGTTTTGTGTCCGGTAATGGATCCACCTGACCTTCTGTGACAGTATTCAGTTTCCTGTAATCTATGCACAGTCTATGTTCCCCAGACGGTTTCCTCAACAAAACTACACTGGAGCTAAAAGAAGATTCACTGTGAGAAATAATCCCTTCTTTCAACAAATAATCTATCTCCTCTTTCAATGCCTTCTCTTTAGCGAACAGAACAGAATAGGCTCTCATACAGATTGGTGCTGAGTCTACCAGCTTCATGTCATACTGTAGCGAATTAGTATGCCCCGGTTTGTCTGTTAACACATCCGTATGTTCCTCCAGAACCTGTTGAACTCTCTCCCTCTGATTTTTAGTCAGGTGCTTACTGACTTTTACCTGTGCGGCTGTCTCACAGGGGTGTAATGGGTATTCATGTGAGGTGAGTGGTTCCTTTTTCATTTCAGTTGCGATAGCCAAGGTCAGTAAAGGGGTGCCTTCCTGGATTTGTCTGTCCAGATACTTCGTTAAAAGGTTCATATGATATATTTTCTCCTTCCCCTTTTTGTCAATTTTATAGTTTGTTCTAGACACCTTCTCTAGAACCGTACAGGGACCTTGCCATCCAATTTTTAACTTATTATTGCTGCCGGGTAGTAGAAGAAGCACTTTCTCTCCCACAGCTAATTCTCTGTCCTTTGCTTTCCTATTAAAATAAGCTGCATGTTTCTTTCTGGCTTGTCTCAAATTATCATTTGCCAGTTTCCATCCAGCTTTCAGACGAGTGGTCAGCTCGTTCACATATTGATATGATGAGGTAACAGTCTCTTCTGCCTTCTCATCTGTCCAGGTCCTCAATAATGCTTCTAATGGACCTTTTATTGGCCTCCTAAATAACAGGGTTGTGGGTGCCATCCCGGTTGAACTAAGTGGTACTTCCCGGTACGAGAACGCAGCGGGCAAAAATTGATCCCACATATCAGGTTTCTCATGTGCCAGCTTACTCAGGATAGAAATGAGGGTCCCATTGAACCTCTCTACCTGGCCGTTCCCTTGTGGATGGTACGGACAACAATGAAAGTGTCTGGCTTGAAATAGCTTAAAAACTTCTTCCGTTAGTTTCCCCTTGAACTGTGAGCCATTATCAGTCAAGATTTGATGCGGGAAACCTAATCTTGTGAATATTGTAAGCAATGCCTCTGCCACATGTTTCGAATCAATTGATGACTGGGCTACCGCCTCTCCCCACATAGAAAAAGTGTCCACCAGAGTAAGGATGTAACTGTTCCTCCTCTTGGTCCGAGTGAGAGGTCCCACAATATCCACTGCAACCTTCTCAAAAGGTGTTCCCACTATGGGCATTTCCCCTAGAGTTGCAGGAGCAGTCCAATGCTTTGGAGCTACCCTTTGACATTCTGGACAGGATTTTACATATCTTTTTATATCTTCCGTTATCCCTGGCCAGAAGTAATGACAAGCTATACGCTGTCCTGTGGCGCTAATCCCCATGTGACCACTGAAGGGAATCGCATGCCCTAGTTCCATCACTTTATCCCTATATGAAGCGGGAAGAACCAGCTGGTTGTGACCATTTGTTCCAGTTCCGGCCTTCCTGTATAGCAATTTGTTCTTCATAATATAATCTTCCTTGCTTGGAGGTGTGTGGCATTTGGGCAATTTTTTAAAACATGGCTTGAGTGTCCTATCCTCAGCCTGCGCCTTCCTCATCGCTTCTGAATGAGCATTTATAGGTTCACCTTCTTCTTCCTTTGACTGTGACCTGGTCTGCACTGTCGCCATGATCACAGGTCTCTCGGGATTCCCCAAGAAGACGTATCTACACCCCAATATCAGAGGGTAGATTGGTTCATCTATCACTGCTGCTCTGATTTATCCTTCCACATAGCGAGTTTTCACCGTTATCCTTGCGATGGGAAGTGTCATGAGTGGTATGTCCTTAGTCGCCCCTTGTATTTCCACTGTTTCGGTGGTATACTGACTTGGGTCCACTAGGCTAACCTTCACAACTGAATCATAATCCAAACCTGTATCATATAGGCACCTTATGGTGACCCCATTACAAATAACATTCTCACAAACTGGGGGTGATAAGGTTCCTGCTGTTCTTCAGGTTTAACCTTTAATCTCTGGTTCCCCGATTTCATTGCAGCAATGTTAGAAGGTTTCCTTTTACAAAATTCGGTGTTATGGTTGTCCTTCTTACACCATTTACACCACCTCTTTCCTTGGTTAAACGGTTTTCTTTCATTATATTTTTGGTCATTTAATTGTGAGTTTCTATCACGATAATCATTGCGTGGCCTATCAAAGTTTGTCCTACCTTTGTTACCTTGTTCTCTAGTATCAAATTTATTAAAGTGCTGTGTGGTCTTAAAATTCTCTATATGCTTCTTTTTAGTGCCAGCTACCTCTGCCTGGGCTGCTTGATACCTCTCAGCGACATTCAAAACCTCCCCCAACCTCTCTGCACCTTGTCTCTTTTCCTCTCTTTCAGTAGCTAATCTTCTTTCCTCTGCTTCTAATTTCTTTTCTTCCAATTGGAGCCGCTTTATTTCAGCCACCCTATCTGCCTCCAATGCCTTAGCCTCTTTGTCAGCCTCAATCTACAGCCTCTTAAGTTCTTTGTCAGCCTCAATTTGTAACCTCTTCTCTTCAGCTAACCTCCTATCTTCCCTTTCAATATACTTGTCACATTCTGAAGTTACATATTGGATCAAAGCCTGACCCTCCATGTTCATCTCCTTCGCAGTCAGCACAGCAGCCGATCTGAATTTGGCTAGATCTGCCATACTGTATCACACACTTTAATAATATCTAAGACAAATTACCAAATCTAATTACCAAAGTAACACTAATTAATTAATTACCACTGGCTGTGAAGATTCATCAACTTGTACTTTCCACCTTAAATATTACTTTTAATTTTAGGGACACTGTTGAATTTATACAAGCCTATACCCAACTAGTTTAATTCCCGGACCAGGAGACCCTTACATGTGTGATAGGAGAGGTTTCAAATCCCGGACGAGCCCCCAATATATGTGGTGGTTTTGATGGTATTAAGTGCGGTTGCTATGTTACCTAGTGTACTGTATGAGGTCAGCTGTGAAGGTCCCTGAAGATAAAAGTTTATGTGAGTTTTTCAGGAATACCTTTCTGCTACCACCTATGACCTCAAACAGACTTATTCTACTATTATGTATGTTAGCTACGTTCAATGTCTAGGGTACTGAAATGTGGTGTGCAGGTAATTAAATACACAGACACACACATATAAACACTAGGTCTAATACTAAACTCTATGATCAAGTAACTTAACACTGGGTTGAAATTTTAAAATTTACAATTTTCTTAACTTTATTTAGTCCTGAGCCAAGTTTTCTTATGGTCAGGACGTGTGAATCAAAATGAATTTATGTCAATCAAATAGCATATAATTGAATGATCACATTAAAAGATTTGTACATAAATATATATATGGGAAATTTGTTAATATGGATACTAACTACAGTCTTTTGGAAAACTAATACTGGATGACGGGTCGTGGTGGTATCATCATGTCTAGTTCTTGTTATACTGTTCAGTGTTTTGTTAACAGGGGTAATGGAGGTAAAGTTTTTATTCACAGGGTTTTATAAATTTAGTTATTTTTATTGATGAATCAGCAGCAGGCCAGGTCTTCAGTACTTAACTGGCCTGTGTCGATGTAGTCAAGATGTTCACTTGGCCCACTCCTCACAGTTGCTGAGGTAAAATGTTAGGCTTCTCCTCACAGTTGCTGAGGTAAATGATAGGCTTCTCCTCACAGTTGCTGAGGTAAACTAATACACTTCTAGTCCTCCACCGTTTGATCTCTTCAGAGCATCTGGCACTAGCACAGTGCCAGACAAAGAAACTCTGAAACCACAAAATTAGGCTATGTCATAGCATACTGCCTACTTTACCCTGTTTACTAATCATAAAACATAAATTGACAAGACAAGATCAGATCTCTCTGACCGACCCAGCACCTCTCATCCAGGCTGTCATCACGTAGCACCAGTTTCTCATGACCGCATTGCATCTGAAATATGTTCCTTAGTCTCTTTTTCCATCCAATAAGGTGGGTGATATGTTCCCACTGATCTTAAATATAGATCTGTCTTCTATATTCTTGGATATGTTTTCCCTTATTATTTATTCGCCTCTAGGCCCTGGACTGTCGCTGGGGACCTAGAATAAGCACTCACTTGTCGTAATCATTTTTCATGACATGGCAGTATCAATCACTCAGAAATGTTAAATAAAAAAGGTTAATAATCTTTCCCTTACCACAATTCAAATGAAAACACACAGATACGTTGTCTAGCACAAACTCAGCTGAGCTGCTGGCTATACTATGGCGTCCCACTTTGAAATACTATCTATCTTCATTGGGCGTCACAGTTCTAAACATCAACGATCTGTGGCAGTGGACAGTCTTCGACAAAATGGCACTTGCCGGCTAAATTTTGTCACCAATATTACTCGTTCGTCCAATCAAAATACTTCCCCTCTATAGTTCAAATATTTAAACTTAAAATGTCCAATTTTAGTCTAGTTTCGGTCTAGTGTGAAATGTACTTATGTCGGTCTGTCCGTCCGAACTTGGTTTTTCCCAAAATTACACTTAGTTTTAGACCAAACTACAAAAAAAACTACACAATTTGTTGTCTCACTACGTATAAGATTTCTATGCTAAGTTATTTTTAGCTTCTACCCTCCTTCTTTGCCCCTTGTCCACATGTAGTTTGTTTTTCTGCGTTAGGCTCAAGGACGCGTCAAAAGTAACTTTTGTGAGAAGTATGCACAAATAACTGTCTGCTCGTCTGTATTGAACAATACAGTCTTTCGTCAATATCTTCCGTGTTATCTGTCCGTCTTTGTAATTAAAAGTATATTATTTCTCAGGGAAAGATGGGCTATCAAACTAGCTAATTTTTATTCTCCTAAACTTATTATTAAGAAAATACCTAATGTTTTTCCTGTTAGTCTTGAAATTTGTTTTTACTACTCGTTCATGGCGTTTGCCGCTATATTCAAATTAAAACGACTATTTACCGTAGAACGTCCAAGATACGTCTGTTTCTGACAAGAGCTAAGGTCGTTTTTCGTCCAATTCCTTACATTGTGTCAACTAGTGGCGTAATTTTTTCCTTTAAAATCTACAAATTGCGTCTTTTAGACTTTAGATTCAAACACGTGTTCAGACCGCCTCATTTTTTTATTTTATCTCCGTTTCTACCCCGTCTAAAAGGATAGGCCGTTAGTCTGCATGTTATAACTAGTTAGTTTTCAATGACACTAGAAAACGCTGGCGTGGGCGAAGAAGAAGCAGCGTATCTTATCCAAATTTTATCCCTACATTTCATTTAACTGTTATCTTTATAAATGGAGGAATTTTAGCATTGCATCACTGAATTTCACCACACATCTCCCCACCTGAGAACATGCACTAATGCAAGTTCCAAAACCAGTGATACACATAGATAAAATTAACTCCTTACGCCTGCCAACTACTCTAATTTTGATCACAGGGGTGCCTACTGAGGAAATCTGCACCGACATTCTGTGAGCCCGGAATATATTAAATGTTAAACTGATATGGTTGTAACAATAAAGACCATCGTAACAATCTTGCATTTTCATGCTTGGCCTGAGATAAGAACACGAGAGGCTGGTGATCTGTCTGGACCACAAAAGTCCTACCATACAGATAGATTTGGAACTTTTTTATTGCCCAGATAAACGCTAAACACTCTTTTTCGCTTGTGGAATAGCCTTGTTCCGCTTTGTTCAACTTGCGGCTAGCATAAGCGACTGGGTTCAGTTCCCCATTGGGTGAAGAGGACCTTTGCAACAAAGTAGCCCCCAGGCCTACATTGCTTGCGTCTGTTCTCACCACAAAGTCCTGAGTCAAATCAGGCAATTTGAGAATAGGCTTGCTAGTGAGTTTTTCCTTAACTCTTGGAATGCCAATTCACATTGCGCTGACCAAACAATTTTATCTGGATTTCCCTTGCGAGTCAGATCAGTCAGAGGAGCACATATAGAGTTAAAATTTTTGATATATTTTTGGTAAAACCCACATAACGACACGAATGATCGCACGTATTTTTTTGTGTGCTGTCTAGGTGCTCTCTGCAGTTTTTCCAAGTTCTTGGGGTCAGGGGTCATGTTACCCTGATATACAGTATGTCCCAAGAATTCCAACTCTTTGCATCCAATACAACATTTTGTTGGTCTAGCAGTTAAGTTCGCTTCTCTGAGCCTATCAAATAGCATATTCAGAGAGTTAATGTGTTCTTCAAATGTTTCTGTGGCGATGAGAATATCATCCATGAAATTCGTGATACATGGATTATTCAAGGGATCCAACAATTTGCGCATCATCCTAGAAAATACACTCGGAGCATTTTTCAATCCGAATGGTAACATGTTGAATTCATAATGTCCTTCCGAGGTGCTAAAAGCTAAATAAGGTCTAACTTCAGGCTTCACTGGAATCTGGTAATAGCCTTTGCTAAGATCCACCTTCGAAAAGTATTTTGCCTTGTTCAATCTGGCAAATAACTGTTTTGTGTCCGGTAATGGATCCACCTGACCTTCTGTGACAGCATTCAGTTTCCTGTAATCTATGCACAGTCTATGTTCCCCAGACGGTTTCCTCAACAAAACTACACTGGAGCTAAAAGAAGATTCACTGTGAGAAATAATCCCTTCTTTCAACAAATAATCTATCTCCTCTTTCAATGCCTTCTCTTTAGCGAACGGAACAGAATAGGCTCTCATACAGATTGGTGTTGAGTCTACCAGCTTCATGTCATACTGTAGCAAATTAGTATGCCCCGGTTTGTCTGTTAACACATCCGTATGTTCCTCCAGAACCTGTTGAACTCTCTCCCTCTGATTTTTAGTCAGGTGCTTACTGACTTTTACCTGTGCGGCTGTCTCACAGGGGTGTAATGGGTATTCATGTGAGGTGAGTGGTTCCTTTTTCATTTCAGTTGCGATAGCCAAGGTCAGTAAAGGGGTGCCTTCCTGGATTTGTCTGTCCAGATACTTCTTTAAAAGGTTCACATGATATATCTTCTCCTTCCCCTTTTTGTCAATTTTATAGTTTGTTCTAGACACCTTCTCTAGAACCGTATAGGGACCTTGCCATCCAATTTGTAATTTCTTCTGGCTTCCGGGTAGTAGAAGAAGCACTTTCTCTCCCACAGCTAATTCTCTGTCCTTTGCTTTCCTATTAAAATAAGCTGCATGTTTCTTTCTGGCTTGTCTCAAATTATCATTTGCCAGTTTCCATCCAGCTTTCAGACGAGTGGTCAGCTCGTTCACATATTGATATGATGAGGTAACAGTCTCTTCTGCCTTCTCATCTGTCCAGGTCCTCAATAATGCTTCTAATGGACCTTTTATTGGCCTCCCAAATAGCAGAGTTGCGGGAGCCATCCCGGTTGAACTAAGTGGTACTTCCCGGTACGAGAACGCAGCGGGCAAAAATTGATCCCACATATCAGGTTTCTCATGTGCCAGCTTACTCAGGATAGAAATGAGGGTCCCATTGAACCTCTCTACCTGGCCGTTCCCTTGTGGATGGTACGGACAACAATGAAAGTGTCTGGCTTGAAATAGCTTAAAAACTTCTTCCGTTAGTTTCCCCTTGAACTGTGAGCCATTATCAGTCAAGATTTGATGCGGGAAACCTAATCTTGTGAATATTGTAAGCAATGCCTCTGCCACATGTTTCGAATCAATTGATGACTGGGCTACCGCCTCTCCCCACATAGAAAAAGTGTCCACCAGAGTAAGGATGTAACTGTTCCTCCTCTTGGTCCGAGTGAGAGGTCCCACAATATCCACTGCAACCTTCTCAAAAGGTGTTCCCACTATGGGCATTTCCCCTAGAGTTGCAGGAGCAGTCCAATGCTTTGGAGCTACCCTTTGACATTCTGGACAGGATTTTACATATCTTTTTATATCTTCCGTTATCCCTGGCCAGAAGTAATGACAAGCTATACGCTGTCCTGTGGCGCTAATCCCCATGTGACCACTGAAGGGAATCGCATGCCCTAGTTCCATCACTTTATCCCTATATGAAGCGGGAAGAACCAGCTGGTTGTGACCATTTGTTCCAGTTCCGGCCTTCCTGTATAGCAATTTGTTCTTCATAATATAATCTTCCTTGCTTGGAGGTGTGTGGCATTTGGGCAATTTTTTAAAACATGGCTTGAGTGTCCTATCCTCAGCCTGCGCCTTCCTCATCGCTTCTGAATGAGCATTTATAGGTTCACCTTCTTCTTCCTTTGACTGTGACCTGGTCTGCACTGTCGCCATGATCACAGGTCTCTCGGGATTCCCCAAGAAGACGTATCTACACCCCAATATCAGAGGGTAGATTGGTTCATCTATCACTGCTGCTCTGATTTATCCTTCCACATAGCGAGTTTTCACCGTTATCCTTGCGATGGGAAGTGTCATGAGTGGTATGTCCTTAGTCGCCCCTTGTATTTCCACTGTTTCGGTGGTATACTGACTTGGGTCCACTAGGCTAACCTTCACAACTGAATCATAATCCAAACCTGTATCATATAGGCACCTTATGGTGACCCCATTACAAATAACATTCTCACAAACTGGGGGTGATAAGGTTCCTGCTGTTCTTCAGGTTTAACCTTTAATCTCTGGTTCCCCGATTTCATTGCAGCAATGTTAGAAGGTTTCCTTTTACAAAATTCGGTGTTATGGTTGTCCTTCTTACACCATTTACACCACCTCTTTCCTTGGTTAAACGGTTTTCTTTCATTATATTTTTGGTCATTTAATTGTGAGTTTCTATCACGATAATCATTGCGTGGCCTATCAAAGTTTGTCCTACCTTTGTTACCTTGTTCTCTAGTATCAAATTTATTAAAGTGCTGTGTGGTCTTAAAATTCTCTATATGCTTCTTTTTAGTGCCAGCTACCTCTGCCTGGGCTGCTTGATACCTCTCAGCGACATTCAAAACCTCCCCAACCTCTCTGCACCTTGTCTCTTTTCCTCTCTTTCAGTAGCTAATCTTCTTTCCTCTGCTTCTAATTTCTTTTCTTCCAATTGGAGCCGCTTTATTTCAGCCACCCTATCTGCCTCCAATGCCTTAGCCTCTTTGTCAGCCTCAATCTACAGCCTCTTAAGTTCTTTGTCAGCCTCAATTTGTAACCTCTTCTCTTCAGCTAACCTCCTATCTTCCCTTTCAATATACTTGTCACATTCTGAAGTTACATATTGGATCAAAGCCTGACCCTCCATGTTCATCTCCTTCGCAGTCAGCACAGCAGCCGATCTGAATTTGGCTAGATCTGCCATACTGTATCACACACTTTAATAATATCTAAGACAAATTACCAAATCTAATTACCAAAGTAACACTAATTAATTAATTACCACTGGCTGTGAAGATTCATCAACTTGTACTTTCCACCTTAAATATTACTTTTAATTTTAGGGACACTGTTGAATTTATACAAGCCTATACCCAACTAGTTTAATTCCCGGACCAGGAGACCCTTACATGTGTGATAGGAGAGGTTTCAAATCCCGGACGAGCCCCCAATATATGTGGTGGTTTTGATGGTATTAAGTGCGGTTGCTATGTTACCTAGTGTACTGTATGAGGTCAGCTGTGAAGGTCCCTGAAGATAAAAGATTATGTGAGTTTTTCAGGAATACCTTTCTGCTACCACCTATGACTTCAAACAGACTTATTCTACTATTATGTATGTTAGCTACGTTCAATGTCTAGGGTACTGAAATGTGGTGTGCAGGTAATTAAATACACAGACACACACATATAAACACTAGGTCTAATACTAAACTCTATGATCAAGTAACTTAACACTGGGTTGAAATTTTAAAATTTACAATTTTCTTAACTTTATTTAGTCCTGAGCCAAGTTTTCTTATGGTCAGGACGTGTGAATCAAAATGAATTTATATCAATCAAATAGCATATAATTGAATGATCACATTAAAAGATTTGTACATAAATATATATATGGGAAATTTGTTAATATGGATACTAACTACAGAGCCTTTTGGAAAACTAATACTGGATAACGGGTCGTGGTGGTATCATCATGTCTAGTTCTTGTTATACTGTTCAGTGTTTTGTTAACAGGGGTAATGGAGGTAAAGTTTTTATTCACAGGTTTTATAAATTTAGTTATTTTTATTGATGAATCAGCAGCAGGCCAGGTCTTCAGTACTTAACTGGCCTGTGTCGATGTAGTCAAGATGTTCACTTGGCCCACTCCTCACAGTTGCTGAGGTAAAATGTTAGGCTTCTCCTCACAGTTGCTGAGGTAAATGATAGGCTTCTCCTCACAGTTGCTGAGGTAAACTAATACACTTCTAGTCCTCCCCCATTTGATCTCTTCAGAGCATCTGGCACTAGCACAGTGCCAGACAAAGAAACTCTGAAACCACAAAATTAGGCTATGTCATAGCATACTGCCTACTTTACCCTGTTTACTAATCATAAAACATAAATTGACAAGACAAGATCAGATCTCTCTGACCGACCCAGCACCTCTCATCCAGGCTGTCATCACGTAGCACCAGTTTCTCATGACCGCATTGCATCTGAAATATGTTCCTTAGTCTCTTTTTCCATCCAATAAGGTGGGTGATATGTTCCCACTGATCTTAAATATAGATCTGTCTTCTATATTCTTGGATATGTTTTCCCTTATTATTTATTCGCCTCTAGGCCCTGGACTGTCGCTGGGGACCTAGAATAAGCACTCACTTGTCGTAATCATTTTTCATGACATGGCAGTATCAATCACTCAGAAATGTTAAATAAAAAAGGTTAATAATCTTTCCCTTACCACAATTCAAATGAAAACACACAGATACGTTGTCTAGCACAAACTCAGCTGAGCTGCTGGCTATACTATGGCGTCCCACTTTGAAATACTATCTATCTTCATTGGGCGTCACAGTTCTAAACATCAACGATCTGTGGCAGTGGACAGTCTTCGATAAAATGGCACTTGCCGGCTAAATTTTGTCACCAATATTACTCGTTCGTCCAATCAAAATACTTCCCTTCTATAGTTCAAATATTTAAACTTCAAATGTCCAATTTTAGTCTAGTTTTTGTATAGTGTGAAATGTACTTATGTCGGTCTGTCCGTCCGAACTTGGTTTCTCTCAAAATTACACTTGGTTTTAGACCAAACTACAAAAAAACTACACAATTTGTTGTCTCACTACGTATAAGATTTCTATGCTAAGATATTTTTAGCTTCTACCCTCCTTCTTTGCCCCTTGTCCACATGTAGTTTGTTTTTCTGCGTTAGGCTCAAGGACGCGTCAAAAGTATTTTTTGTGAGAAGTATGCACAAATAACTGTCTGCTCGTCTGTATTGAACAATACAGTCTTTCGTCAATATCTTCCGTGTTATCTGTCCGTCTTTGTAATTAAAAGTATATTATTTCTCAGGGAAAGATGGGCTATCAAACTAGCTAATTTTTATTCTCCTAAACTTATTATTAAGAAAATACCTAATTTTTTTCCTGTTAGTCTTGAAATTTGTTTTTACTACTCGTTCATGGCGTTTGCCGCTATATTCAAATTAAAACGACTATTTACCGTAGAACGTCCAAGATACGTCTGTTTCTGACAAGAGCTAAGGTCGTTTTTCGTCCAATTCCTTACATTGTGTCAACTAGTGGCATAATTTTGTTTCTTTAAAAACTACAAATTGCGTCTTTTAGACTTTAGATTCAAACACGTGTTCAGACCGCCTCATTTTTTTTTTATCTCCGTTTCTACCCCGTCTAAAAGGATAGGCCGTTAGTCTGCATGTTATAACTAGTTAGTTTTCAATGACACTAGAAAACGCTGGCGTGGGCGAAGAAGAAGCAGCGTATCTTATCCAAATTGTATCCCTACATTTCATTTAACTGTTATCTTTATAAATGGAGGAATTTTAGCGTTGCATCACTGAATTTCACCACATATATTATGCAGTTCCCTAGGTCTGTCTATTCTCAACACCTCCTCTATATTTATAGGTAAGTTGAATGCCTGCAAATAATCCAATATTGGTATTCTCATTTGGTCATACCTCTTACACTTTAACAAGAAATGTTCTATATTATTGTCTTGAAGACATCCTGCACAGTAAGGTTCTTCTATTCTGAAATAGCCTTTTCCCATCTGTAGTTTGAGAAGTTTCTTATTACTGGGAATTTTCAATTCCCTAGATATGACATTTTCTTGTTGGAGCCCTGAACATCTTATATGCATGTCTTCCTTTCAGATTTTTATCCCACTCTGCTTTCCATTCATCTGTTATTAAATCTTTAATTAAGCTCTTAATTTCTGATTTACTCATCCCTACATTTATTAGATTTTTATCAGATCTACCTTTCTTGGCTTCTTTATCTGCCTTTTCATTTCCTTCTATGCCAACATGTGAAGGTATCCAAGCAATTAATACTGAACATCCTCTAGAATATAAGTATGTAGTAGCCAGAAAAATCTCCTCTACTATATCAGGTCTACTACATTCTCGTAAGTTTCCAAGTGCTTTAATTGTTGAAAGAGAGTCAGTTAAAACTGTTAATTTTTTGGGAGGGTTATTAGAGAATATTTCTAGTGCTTTTAGTATTGCCACCATCTTTGCAGTGAAAATGGATGTATTTTCCATGATGCTATATTCTTTTGCCATTTTCCATATTGGAATATATATTCCTATCTCCAATTTGCCATCCTCTCCCTTGGATCCATCTGTGTACACAGTAATGCTGTCTTTTGATATTTGTTGTATATATTTATTGGCTGTGTTTTTAATATTTTCTATATTATTTGTTTTCTTAAGTATTTCTGCTAGGTGGTAGTCCGTGTCTGGTTTCTTGATCTCCCAGGGCGGAATCACTGGCTTGTACTCACAACTGTTATTAATTGAAGTAAATAATGTACACAGAAGGACAATTTCCTCCATACACTTCCATCCTGTAGGGTATCTAGTGGTATTCATTGGCTTGGCCTGAGTTGTTAGTTGGCATCTGGTAAAAGCTGTATGTGCTGGGTGAGACTTATCCAAATAGCTTTGAGTTTAGTGTTGAGTCATTGGGCCAGTATATCTTTCTTAACTGGTCATACAGAGGACAATCCTGTAGAACATGCTCAGCAGTTTGTTCGTTTAATCCACATGTGCACAGTGGGGAAGCAGACAATCGTAGCTTGTGCATGTGTTTATTCAGTTTGTTATGCCCTGTCCTGAGGCGAAAAATAGTTATCTGTCCCTGCCGGTCAAGAGTGTGGTAGTCGTCTTTGGGTTGGTTCTGTTCTCTTCTGATAGTCTGGATAGCTCTCTTTTTCTCAAAGTATGTGACTTCATTATCTTCTTGTTCACATTCTCCTCCCTTTTTTGCAAGTTTATCTGCCTTTTCATTTCCGGGTACACCACAATGAGATGGTACCCACTGAAGTATGGTTCTCTTTTTGGCAGCTACCTTGTTTAGTTCATTTCTCAGATGCGGGAGTTTACCACCCTTGAGCGCTTGCAGGACAGACAGTGCATCTGTGAGGATGACTACCTGGTGGCAGTCAGAGTTGGTGTTATAAATCATATTTGCAGCTTGCTCTAGAGCTTGAACCTCAGCTGTATAGTTGGAACAGAATTTACCAGTGGGAATGTGCCTAGTCTCATAGTGGTTGTCAGGATATGAGATAAAGATACCGGCACCTCCATTCCTAACAGCATTAGTTGCTGATCCATCTGTATAGGCATGTATCCATGATTGATCGGGATAGCTTTCTTGGATCATACTCAATGTAGCAGTTCGTTTTTGCAGATCATTATACTCACATCCACTTGTGAGACCACTGACTGATGTATTAATTTGGAGGGCACTGCTGGCCTGCTCCCATGGTACAGGGTATAGGGTGGGCTTCAGTGGTGTTGTCTTCATGGATAGGTCTTCTTGATGCTGTCTTATAAGTCTTTTTCCCCGATGCACAAAGCTGCTACGCTTTAGACGTCCCAATGCCAGATCATCTAGTCTTGCCTTCATTGGGTGCATTGGCATACTGTTGTACTTTTCCATCTGGATCATGGTTTTTGTGTCTCTTCTATGGGACAATGTCTGTAATCCAGCAACCTTCTGCATCTCTGTTATTGGTGTAGTTTTCATGGCTCCTGTAATGAGCCTGAGAGCTTGATTTTGCACCTTGTCCAAAGACTGCAGATGTGAGTTAGCAGCTGATGACCATGCTGCTGAGCTAAACTCTAAGTGTGGTCTTATTACTCCATTATAAATCTTCTTTAGATTTCGTTCATTTGCTCCCCAGTTGGTACCTGCTAATTTTCTGAGTATGCCTAGTCGTCTTCGGGCCTTTCCTTCTGCATTTTCAATATGCTTATTCCATGTAAGCCTTTGGTCAAATGTCACCCAAGATAGGTGGGGTAGCTTTCTTCCTTGATCACGGTTGTCCCTAGGTGTATGTTAGCTGATTTGTCCTTGGGGGCGAGGGAGAACAGTGTTGTGGAGGTTTTGTCTGTGTTTATTGTGATAAGCCATTTCTCTGCCCATGACACTAGCATGTCTGCTGCCCGCTGCATTCTATAATTTGCTGTGGTGACATTTTCATCAGCGCACCAGAGTACTAGGTCATCTGCATATAAGGCAGCTTTAACTCCTGCAGGGAGATCTTTCACCAGGTCATTGATGTAAACAAGGAAGAGTGTTGGGGAAATTACTCCTCCTTGAGGTACCCCCTGATGGAGCAACACTTTTCTGCTCTGCAGACCGTCAAGAGTGACTCTAGTTCTCCTGTTATGCAAGTATGACTGGATCCATTTCATCATGTTGCCTTGGATTCCACTTCTCCTAAGTTTTGCAATGAGGCCATCTTTCCACACCTTGTCAAAGGCCTGCTTGAAGTCGACCCAGATCGTTAGGACCTTTTTCTTCTCCTGGAAGGCATCTTCTATTGCTTGAGACAAGTAAGTAACTTGGTCTTCTATACTGTAGCATTCTCTAAATCCAGCTTGTTCCGGCACCAGGATCTGCTCAGACTCTAAATACCATTTCAATCTGTGGTTGACTATTCGCTCCATAGTCTTCCCAACACAGCTTGTGAGACTGATTGGCCGGTAACTTGCAGCCTCGGTCTTACATTTCCCTTTCTTTAGTATGGGTATTGTGATGGCTTCTCTCCATACTTGGGGTACCGTTCCTTTCAACCAGCTGTGGTTGAATATCTCAAGCAGTTTTGTCTTTGCTGCTGAGCTCAGATTTACTAGCATTTCGTTGCTGATTTTGTCTGGGCCGGGTGACTTTTGAAACTTAAGCTTGGAAATAGCCTTCTGTAGTTCTCCTAGTGTGATGGGTTCCCTCATTGGGGCAGGAGTATCTGTCTGTCCCATGGTTGCCAGTATTTCTTTTCTTATCTCTCTCTGATGGTCTATGTTAATGGGTAAGTTGCTTTCTGAACTGTATCTTCTAGCAAACAAGTCTGCAGCTTGTTTTCCTCTGAAAAGTTTGCCACCTTCATCCAATGTGATAGTCTGCCTAGGTGAGGAACGCTCTTCATTTAGAGACTTGACTAATCTCCAAAGTTTCCTGCCGTCTTTCTCAAGGTTCAGCGATGCCGTTTTAGTTCTCCAGCTTTTCCGTTTTTCTTCTAGCTTTGTTCTCTGAAACTCTGCTACAGCCTTTTTCCATTTGTTGTGAGTTTCAAGTGAAGGCTGAGACTCTGCGTCCTTTCTAGCCCTGTCCATAGCTTCCTGACGTTCTTGGAGTGTGCTGGACCAGTATGGTATGTAGTTACGCCGGCATCCTTTGGGAATGGTTTCTTTTGCAGCTTGTAGTATGCATCTGTTGAAGTCTTTTACCACTTCATTAATGTCTCTGTTCTGTACCTTGAGGGTAGACAGCAGCGTGTTCACCTGATGCCTGAATAAACCCCAGTTGGCTTTTTTGTAGTTCCATCTTGTAATGGCTGGGCCTGTACTGAGAGTTGCACTCTGGACAGTAAGAAAGATTGGGCGATGGTCGCTTCCCCCTAGTTGGTCTCCTACTTCTCTACTAATAGATCCAGCTATATCTGGGGTGGAGAAGGCAAGATCTGGTGTTGAAGTTGTGTGCCATCCTCTGGAGTAGAAGGTAGGAGTATCTGTGGCATTATTGACTAGGATTAGGGAGTGATCATCTTGCCAAGTTTCAACCTCTTCACCTCTGTGATCCAGATGGTTATAGCCCCAGCTCTGGGAGTGGCCATTTAAGTCTCCAACTGCTATAAAGTTGGTGGCTGGTACCTGTATAGAGCTGAGACTCAGGGGTTTGTTGTTCGGACAGTAATAGTTCAGGAGTTCTATTTCCATCTTGTCTACCTTTATCTGCAACAGCTGATATTCTGCTCCATCCATGTAGGTTTTCCTTTCGTGTGCAGGAATGTTATTCCTTACAAGAGTAAGTACTCCTCCTTTTCGTCTATCTTGTCTGTCGGATCTGAAGCATTGATATCCCCTTATTTTAAAGGTTTGATCTGCTTTCAAGTGAGTCTCTTGGATACAGCAAACACTGACTTGCTTCTCATACAAGATGTTTTCCAGCTCTGTCTTTTTGCTGTATCCAGCCTGCTTGCTGTTCACTCCCTCTGCATTCCAGTGCATCATGACAAGTGGCACTCTGGGTTTCTCTTTTTCTGTTTTGTTTCGGTCAGTAGTTCTCCTCCGCCGTCTGCTGACTCCACAAGACGGTCCTCCAGTAGCTGAGGGTGGGCTCTGTCGAGGCTCAGAGCCCGGCACTGCACCTGCCTGGTGGAGCTCCACAGGGCGAGCACCAGTACGAGATTTATTTGACGGTGTACTCTCCATAGAAAAAAAAAGCGAGTTGCGTGATACTGTGGTTTCCGGTGCGCCTTCTGGCCCAGTATCTACGACTTTAGCACCTGTTCAACGGGAGAGTGGGCTCATCCCTAATCTGTTTATGTTCCCAGTAGTAGACTATTCGCAAGCAGCCTGGGGGTGTCACTGCTCTGCGCGGACCTTGTTTACCGAGGCGGCGTCCGAGCTCGTATGGTGAAAATATGGTTGCATTATCTTCAAAATAGCCCTGTCTTTCCCGTGGCTTTTCTGCCATCCTGCAACTTTGAGTTAGGGAGTTCTGAGCTCCAGTCTCTTTCCCAGGCATTTTATCCTGGCCTGGCACGCATACAGAGGACCCCACTTCTGGTTCTAAGTTAGCAGTTGGGGATAGGTGGGGTGGCACACTGTGCATTCCCCGTCATCCAGGGGGCTCTCCAACTATGCAGAGCTTGCACAATGCTGTGCTCTGGTTCTGGGCTCTCCCAAGGAATCCTCACGTCCTGCACAGAGCCACTTCCAGATACCCACCACCTGCCAACCCTCCATTGTAGAAATCTCCTGCATGCGGCCATCCAGTCAAGAGCCAGTATTAAGTCTGGTGCCCAAGTGATCCCCC
Source organism: Oreohelix idahoensis (assembly GCA_024509875.1). Lineage (NCBI taxonomy): Eukaryota > Metazoa > Mollusca > Gastropoda > Stylommatophora > Oreohelicidae > Oreohelix > Oreohelix idahoensis. Next base: position 1,312,521 of record JAMPIV010019646.1, read on the forward strand.
AAGCTCAGTGTGCAATGCTGGGTTCTCATCATGCTGCAACACAGGGGGGATTGTGATGCTCAGCCATCTCTCTCAACTCTGCACCGATAAGTGACATCGGGGACTTAACTGTGCCTCAGTACTGGGAGGCCCCGTTTACGGGTACACCACACAGAGCCAATTGAGGAAACGGTCGTCGTGGGCGTGTCTTCAGTGCGGAAGTTGTGGAGTCTTCCTGTCCATGTTCTTGCACATCCTAACACTGCCCACAAGACATCGGAGGTTTGGAGAGTGGCCTTCTCTGCTTTTTTTGAGCCGGGGTGGGCAAGTCTCGATGGGGATCGGGACGTGTCCACGCGCCAGTGGGCCCAGCATCGGCCGCATCTGATGGAGGACTTGCTCTGCCAGAGGTTTCTGTAGGGTTACCTCCCCCATAGCCTAGTGTTTTACCCCAGTAGACTCTGGGGGTCTGGTTTGTTGGCGCCAGAACTCGCCATTCGCCATATCCGTGTTGGTAGAAACAGGGAGCACCGGACCACGCGTGAAGGTACGGTTGGCTTGGTTGCAGGCATTTCTCATTTTTTTAAATGAGACCTATAGCAAACCTTACTCCCCGCTATCTTAGTCATTTATATTTTCCCTAGAGTATAGGATAGGTCCAGCAAGAGGGCAACTTAGTCACCTATTCACTGCTTCTATAACATCTGGACAGTGAGCGTAACAACCCGACTTCATCCTGTTCCATCCCTACACAAGGTCTCTTTTCTGTATCTGGGATAATATTCTTTATATCAAGTACTACTTGACACTATCGTCTCTCATCTAAATTTACCATTTCGCCATAGATGGCCCAGACAAGATCTGGTGTCACATCACGGTTTGTGCATTATTTTTGTGCTGTCACATCTTCAGCCCCTCCGGCAGCGTCATCTATTTTTCTTCATTTTCCTCACCGATCATATTATTTGGCATATTTTACACCCTACATTCTTTCTGTGACCACTCCCAGACTGTTTACTTTACGCCAGGACTCGTGATAATACCACGTTTATTGAACCGGTCAGCGAGCGATATTCTTACCATGAAAAGCCGGCTCGCCACCTTCTGATACAGACGGCAAACGTGAAGAGAGATAGCGATTTTGATGTAACTCATTTCCGGGGCTAGCAACAATCAGGCAATCAACACCTGGGTTGCGGTCAGTATGTCTGAGGAAACCCAATTGTTTGTCTGAGAGGCCGGCGATAATTTTGTTTGACTGTCTGGAGATCGCATGATCACAGACGATTGAGATAATCGTTTCCCGGCACCATCCCTGTGACAAGATTGTCCCAGATAATCTGTCTGGCCAGTCAATATTTGAATGTAGCATATGGACATCAAATAGGTTCCCAGATTTGTAGAGTTGGCGGAAATATTCCCGCATTATTTGAAAGAGTTCACACGTGGGAATATTAAATGTAATATTTTAAAACACGTGGGGGGATATTTTGAATTAAAACACCGCAACCCACGCAGTGCTAAAGAGATTCGATTGGTTTGATTTGAGGACCGGACTAAACAACGAATTTCATTGGAAACTTCGGCGGAAACACAATCCGTGATTTGAACTGGAAACTGAAAATATAATCTAATGGAATTGGAGACTCAGATCAGAGACTGCATCGCACTTCAAACTAGCACCCCCCCCCCCCCCCAAAAGCCAGAGAGAAAAGGATTGGACTAAGAATTTCTATATTATAAGTGACAGATCGATGTATTTGGGAAACTTAAAACCTTAAAAAGTAAATCCGCCGTTATAAATACAGATACTGCAAACTTAAGGGACCAGGACTTTAAATACCAAGACTGGAACCCTAAGGAATTGGATCACCGGTCATAAGAGAAACTTTCCCAGGCCAAGTGTTTCATCATAAGAGGGATTCAAAATTTCCAGACCAAGTGGTTCGAGAGCATATAACCTATATTGCTCGTGTCCATTCTATACTGTGCGAGGAGATTTTGTATAACCCAATTGGGGTAAGTTTTGAACATTTCATTTACAAATGTGAATTTGACATGGTTTTCGTGCTAAGTGGTTATATATATGAGGCTGGCAATCTCAACATATGAAAATAGTATTTTCATAAACCACCACAGCAAGCGCTGGTGATTTTTTCTGGCTAGTTGTGTGGAAAACCGATAGTAGAGGTGACCCCAGACTCCGAATGTAGTAGTGATGACTGATGATTACATCACATGTGCCTAAAGGGTATAATATTTTGTGAGATATAGGCACTTGGGTAATTGTAACTCAGGCAACTCATTATTCGCACCGTCCAGACACAATTTCCCAGTTTAATACCCAGAAGAAAATTGGTGATTTTTAATCATCCTCCCTGAGCTACACTGTGTACTCGGGAATTTAATTTTTCTGAGAGATTAACATTGGTGGGTGCACAGCGAGAATGCGCCTGTTAATTGGCAGCGCACAAATGTACTTAGCAGAGGCATTTGTTTTTGATAGATTAACATTGATATGTGGACAGCGAGAATGCGCCTGTTAATTGGCAGCCCATAAATGTACTTAGCAGAGGCATTTGTTTTTCTATTTTGTCTAAAAAGTGCAGGGTACAAGATTATTCATGGGACGAAGCTAGTCGTGAGTTTTTTTTTTTTTTCGTACGCCCGCTAACACTCGAGGCGAAATCTCAGGTTATTATTTTATGTCTAACCTGACATTGATTTTACGTGAGTATCCCTTTTTCTTGTACAGAGACAGGTGTCCCTCGCCATTCAGGCAAATACTCTCCGATTTCGGAGGTACCCATTACAGCTGGGTCGGCTCAGGAGCCGCCAATCCCTGGTCAACGACACTCCTTCAAATGTCCTCACCAGGTCTCGAGTTAATCCAGTCCAAATCCTGGTCGACGAAAAATCCTCAAATGCCGTCGCCCGGGTTTGATCCTGAATCACCCGGTCGCCAGAGCGGTGTTGTAACCACTACGCTAGCGCGGCCCCCGTAGTCATAAGTGAAACGCAGGGGATCCACACCAACCACCTAAATCAAACAAGTTGTGTGAAGCAAAGCCTTCATCCCCAAGAAGTGACGAAAACCACAGCTGCAGGACTCCCTTATATCAGTTAAGTGCTTATAAAAAGGCACCAGCAAACTGGACATAATTTTCTGTACTATATCCTCACCCTAAATCTCAGTGAAGAGAAAAATTGATTCCAATTTAAAATTCAACAGCTTTTCAATTATTTTAAACTGTTAATACTAACTGATTATTAAATTTGTTACCTGTTGTTTTCAAACTAAACAATAATGGTTTATTCAGTTATTAGAAGTATGAAAGCAAACATATGAGCCAGATTCCTTAGTACAGGGTTCATAGCAAATTTCTTCAAGCATTTTCCAGGCTTTTTCCAGGTCCAGCACGTGATTTTCAAGGATGGGAAACTCTAATATTTTCCTCATCTAATTTTCTCAGATATAATTATCACTTTGCTGACCAGCAATCCGGAGCATTATCGTCTCCCATTACCAAGGGGTTTTTTTTTTTTCGTACGCCCGCTAATACTCGAGGCGAAATCTCAGGTTATTGTTAATGTCTAACCTGACATTGATTTTTACGATTTCGGAGGTACCCATTAGAGCTGGGTCGGCTCAGGAGCCGCCAATCCCTGGTCGACGACACTCCTTCAAATGTTCTCGCCAGGTCTCGAGTTAATCCAGTCCAATTCCCGGTCGACGAAAAATCCTCAAATGCCGTCGCCCGGGTTTGATCCTGAATCACCCGGTCGCCAGAGCGGTGTTGTAACCACTACGCTAGCGCGGCTCCTATTACCAAGGGTGTTTGCAGATTTCTTTAAAAAGAACATTTTTTTTTTTTTAAATTCATAAAAGATTGAAAAACAGACATCTTTTCCCAGTTTTTAGCGAATTTGTTCAACGTCAGCGCAATAAAATGTTAGTGACATGGATGTCAATGAATAAAATAAGCTTGATTGACATATTGATTTAATGATTAACGCATATCAACATAAAAGGCTAATAAAATTGTGAATAAAATGCAAAAAAAAAAAAACTGTATTTTTCGTGTTTGTCTTTTTTGAATGTATTCTGCGTCTGTGGCATGACAATGAGCGTTTGTAAATGTTTGAGTAGCTACGTACCTCTAGTTGGAGTCTGAGCTGCTTCCTTTATTAACTGGGATTGAAGTTGTAGCTGTAGGCCTCTGCAAGAGTCTTTGTCTGGATCGTTGATAATCCTTGACTGTGTGGTATAACTTGAAGCAGAATATCAGGCATAGAGGTACATTGCAATCTGGGCAGTACATGCAAGTCTGGCTTCTGTTCCCTGCAGCCTTACACACTTTACAGTCTGGTTTGTACCTTGCCCTTTCATATTTATCAATGAAGTGGTGCTCAGTAAGTCATGTTGTTGTGACCTGTGGTTTTGAAGGTGTCACATTGCGTCGAAGAATAGCAGGTTCAATAAGAGTCATACTGACATCCTGATCTTTGCTTTGATCTTTTTTTGTAGAGTTGGCAGTGTTGTAGGTTATGTGCCCATTGACCAGGGCAGTTTCAACTAAGAAATGATATAAAAATAGGATATGTGTGGGTAGGGGTAGCTTGCACCTAGTTGGCTGAAGTAGTCGATACCTCCCATACTTTTGCTGTATTTTTCTGCAAGCAAAGGCTTCTGAATTGTTCTGCCCTAAAGAATTTGTCTTTCTGCCTGTTTATATTATCATTGGAGTGAACAGTAGATATAAGGTTAAATCTTTTCATATCATGCCAGGTGACTGTCGGCATGCCTTATCTTCTGTAAAGTTCGTTCGCACAAAACACAGGATGATTTGTCTTTTTCAATTTGAGTTGTTTTTTCTTCAATGCTACAGGAAAATGCTTCCTATTTTCAGCTACTGTTCCAAATGCACCAATCTGAATTTCAGGTCTTGAAATAAAGCTGAAGGCTGAATAAAAACTACCACAGAAGAGAATATGTCCCTTGTTGCGTATGAAATTTGAATTAAAACTATGGTGACTTTTCACTGAAAAAAGAGTCCAAATAATCTCAGCTCTGAGAGTTTCTTTCTTGGTCACAAATGATGTCACATCTGTAGGTCTCCTAATAGTGTTAGATGTTTTTACGTGTCCGAGGGAATAGTGTTAGATAGTTTTGATGTTTCTGAGGGAAAAACTGCTCCTTAGGGTTGTGTTCTTTTCTGTTAAAAAAACAAAACAAAAATGGAACACACAAATAACTTATAAGTAGGCCTAAGCTATGTATATTTACCAAGTCAAAGTTCTAAACGCATGAATAATATAGTCAAACAATATTTAACTAGAACAAAAGTTAATATATAGTAATTGGGAGGGTGAAGGTATGATGATATCCTTATAACACTTATGATAAGTGAAAATCTATTAAATATCTAACTGGAAACATCAGGCCTTTACACACACACACCCCCTCCCCATCTTTACTATTTTTGTTTGATTTTTTTTGTTGGGGTTTGTTTTGTTTTATCGTTTCTGTTTGTTTCGATTAAAAAAATTTTTTTTAAAATTATTTTAAAAATTTTAAATAACATAGGTCTATGCACAAAATTAGTAATTTTCATTTATCCTAATTACAGTGATTTGACAGATGTGACGCCACTTTCATGTATCGGCGGTTATTCATGTTATCTGGAATTGAAAACATGTAGGCCTAGGCATATCCTAATTATAACCCTGCAGAGCAGAACGGGATATGTCTCTTCATCATAAATATAATGAAAAAGCATTCAAAATATATTTATTTCCCAAAAATGTGGTGAAATGAACAGTGGGACACGTCTGATAACAGAGTAGGCTATAGGATATGGAATCGCCATCAATTTCTATTCTTGACCATCTCAAACATATTCTCGTAAGCAGTTGTAAACCAAGAAATTTCATTCAAACACTAATTTTGGCCATGGTTAAAAATAACTGTAAATAGGCCTACATTGTAAATTACGGCCGCAAGTACAGTAGGCCTATCTATAAACCGCACTTAGCCTATGTAAATATGTTTTATAAATGAATTTATTACTTACGTCAGTTGAAATGAACGATTTAATACAATACGAATGCGTAGAGACAAGTTCTTGGTGTTGTTGTTGTTTTTTTTTTAAGTTTTGGCGAGGCGCGTTCCGTTCAACCTAGTCGGTTATATTAGGGCGCATATCCAAATGTAAAAGGCCCTTAGGTCTGAGGTTATAAATACATTTTTTCCCAGTCGTGGGTTTTTGCTCCGCAGTGAATATGTGTCCTTTCGTAGCAGTTAGGGTTAGGTTTAGTATTAGGGTTTGGATTTGGGTTAGCGTTAACCCTAATCCTAACCTTAATACTAAATCTAACCCTAACTGTTACGATACAAGACATAACTACACATATTCACTGCGGAGCAAAAACCCACGAGTAATAGGAAATTACCGCTTTCGAGTAACAACAGACACGCGCGCTAAAAATAAATCTGCTTCACATCGTTAACGCAATTCGCCGAAAACGCAAATCGCCGAAAACACGAACCGCCGAAAACGTCTGGAAATGGATTTTGTGCCCAAAGGGAAGTAAAAATTCTGCGGTAACTGAAGTTTAACGAAAAATACCATCAATAACCGAAACATGGAAAACTTCCGATTTTTAATATTTTTTAAAGGTCCGATACGGGAAATTCAAGGCTGTTAGCCATTTTTCCAGGCTTTTCAAGGCCTGGAATTTTTTTCTTTTCGTTTTCCAGGTTTTTCAAGGTTTTTCAAGGTCGCTACGAACCCTGTTAATATATACCTATATATTAAACATATATTTACAATTATAGGGCAAATACCTATACAGGGAATTTCGTTGGATTACACCAACTGGGAGCTTGAATGGGCTAATAACCATTACTTAAATCTTTCACAAAAGGTGACAGATCAGATATAAGTTAACAATTGTTCAGCCCAATGCAACATGTTCTTGACTTCTGAAGATATCTTGTGAACTTCCTTCAGATAGAAGCGTCTGTACCCTTCTATCTACATCTCTGCCAAGAGTAATCTTGTGCGAAGGTAGACACCTTTGATGACCCATCTTAGATACTTTTGATATTTGGACCCTGTTGGACCACTACTGTAAAACAGGGGAGGCAATCTGTGACATCTGGGTAGGTGACCACAGTTGAAGAAATATTCAAGGGGGAAGAGCAGAGTAAGTCCGGTAATAATTAGACAAGCTATCAACAAATCATCATCAACGTTGGCAGGGAGTGTGGAAATTCGTGCAAGGGGAATGGGAAAGCAGTAATTAAGCAACTGATAAATTATCATACTGGGAATGATGATGCCATTGAATGACCTAAATGTGGTGAGAAATATGGATGAGCAACCGGGTTATCGGTGCATACTGGGTGCCTCCTCACCATTGCCGGGGCTGTAGATTCGTAAGTGATTTTATCTTTTTCATTTTATACAATTATCTGAGGACAGCTTTCTTTTCAATTCCATTCATTCGTTATTCATTTCTAACCGCTCCCAAGGAGCATAGGCCTTCAACAAACACATGCCAAGTCCTCCTGTCACTTACCAATTTTCTCACGTCCTGTCCACCTTCTCATAATTGTCACCTCTGTCTCCAGTTCTCATCTCCTTGTGCCCGCCGGACTACCTCTGCCTCTCTTGCCCTGGAGATTCCAGAACAAGGACTGCCTTGTAATGCTACCAACAGGTTTTCTCAGTGTGTGTCCCATCCATTGTCATCGTCCTCCTCTCACCTCCCGCCCCACCGGTTCTCGTTATCAGTTCCACATCAGCATCCTTGTTATATCATTCTATTCCACACAAGCACCTATTCATGAAAGTCTGCAGCCCTTTGGCCGCCGCTTTTATCGTTCTCCACACCCCAGAGCCATACAATAGTACTGACCTGACATTTGAGCTGAAGATCCCCATTTTTGTGTTGGACCTGATCTTCCCCCATCTCCATTTATTTCCCAATGCAATTAAAGTCCCTCTTGCCCCTCGTATTCCCACTTTGATATCTCTGTCCGTTCCTCCAACTCCGTCCACGCTACTGCCAAGATACGTCTACGACCCTACATCCTGCAGTGGGGTCTCCCCACGTTCAACTCTGCCATCACTTCCTGCACCTATTCTCATTATTTTTGTCCTCTCCCTGTGCACCTTCAGACCCAACTGCCGTGACCTCTCATCAAGCGCCTTCATTCCGCCATGCATCCGACCACGGCCACGGGACAGAAGAGCCAAACCATCAGCAAAATCCAGCTCATCCAACTGTTCAGACTCCACTAGATTTCACCTCCGTTGTGTGGCATCGACCCAGTCCATTGCCAGTAAGAACAAAATGTAGACAAGAGGCATCGCTGTCACACCTCCGCCCCCATCCCAAATGGATCCGCAACCTGTGGCGCCCCCCCCCCCCCCCATGTCATGTCTTCATAAGCCTTCTTTCTTAAATTAACGACCCCCAGGGGAACTCCACAATGCCCAACCAATTTATAAAGCGACTCTCCGTCCACACTGTCAAATTCCCCCCCCACAGTGCACAAATCCAATGTACCGTGGTGAACTCCAGGCCAGACCCTGCCCATCCACTATTCTCAAAGTGGCCATCTGGTCTGCACAGGATTTGTCCTGTTGAAAACTCGCCTGCCCATCTCTCAGCCTATTGTTCACAGACTCCCCTTAGCTCTCGAGGACGATCCTGTTCAACACTATTCCTCTAAAATATGTGCACTCCTGCAACTTTCCCCTCCCAGGTAGCCCAACCAAAAACCTTTCCCTCCACACTGCCGGCAACTCCTCCCCTCCCAGACCCCACCAAGTAATTTATACATCTCTGTAGCCGTGTCAACATCTGCCCCGATGGCCTCTGCTGCAATGCCATCGAGTCTAGCCACCCCTCCATCTCCTAGAAGCTCCATGGCCCTCTCAATTTCTTTCCTTGTTGGTATCTCAGTCAATCCGTAGCTCCTCCTCTGCTAGCAGGACATCTGGTGGGCCTCGTAGAGCTAGTCTACCAAGAAGGTCCCCAAAACATTCTGTCCACTTCTTCACCCACTCTAATACACCGCTAAGCAGCCTTCCAGTCCCATCTTCCATGGGGCAACCTGCCCTCTTGTATCTCCACATACTCAGCCCGTCCTACTGGATTTGATCTATTTCCACTTCTAAGTTCATCTACATAAATTATTCTGGCTAAACCCACAATAAATTTCTTCTTATTAGTTAATTCTTCCATAGCCTCTATGTGTGTCTATAGTCCACAGTTAGCAGCATAATTAAGTACAATGAAAATGTCCAGTCCGTCTTTGGTATAATAATGAAAATCTCTGAATAAAATCTAATCTAAACCGTTCTTAATATTGTCAAAAGTTCATATGTTTGAAAGACTATCTTACTACATTGACACCAGGGATGTGGCTTTGACCAAAAACATGTTCAGACTCCGACAGTTTTTGAAGTCAACTCCAACTAGTTTTTTTTAAATAGTCATATGGCATAAAATTATGCATTTATATGGAGTTAAATGTATAAGTATGGAATACGTGTGATGGAACTACAAGCTGTCTGGGACAGTTTTGCAATGTTGACAGATTAGTTTTGTGAGACCCATTAATCAACATCAAATTAATTTGCCCCATTTTTATATCTATTGAGCTCTTCAACATGTATATTTTCCTCAGATCTTGTTAAAAAAATGTATTATACATAACCAGCTGGTTATTGTCACAGAATTGTACAAGTTTTCAGTAATCATCTCACAAAACCCTACTTCAGAAATAAGACATTTCTAAGGAATCTCCTTTTTAAAAATTGTTCCATGTCCCTGTTGGTACGTTTGCAAGAAAACCTTGTTTTCCTTTATGCGTCTGTTAGTTACTTTCGTGCGTAAATGCTCCAAAACAAAAACATGCTTACAATCATTCTCACCTGTTGTTAAAGGTTTATTTGATGGAAGATACTGGTGGAGGTCATCAAGAAGATAAATGTTATTATTACTTTCGCTGATAACTGGCGATCAGCATAAGTCGGGCTTACGGATGGCCGACAGGTGTGTGACTATGGAAATATAACATATGCGAATGTGTATAGGTTCTTTAAGTGTGTCTATGATAAGTCACTCACACCACAGCAACGTAGAAGTCAGAAAATGTTGTAAGACCTGGCATTGTTATACAGTTTATTGACGAGACGGTCACGTAGACATCATAGCAAGACAATTCACAGCATACTCATGAAGCAACATGTAAGTAAATCCATAACAACGGTTGCATAAACCACCACAGCAAATCATGGGCATTAAGTACAAAATATCCATCAGGAAACATGAATCAGCAAATAGGTGAATAGGCTGCAGGACATAGCAGCACATATTTCATCTCATAACAGTACAGCAAAAAATATCATTCCAGTTCTCAATAGTCCATGACTTTGAATCAATATGAATACAATGCATTAACAAGCCAACGAGATCCGTGGCTTTGAATAACAAGTTCCCTGGGAGAAAATAACATTCTCTTCAACACACTATCTATCTGCTAAATAATCCATCACAGGAATATGAATATGGAATAATGGCCTGTACAATCCGTGGCCTCATAATATCTTCAATAAAGTACATTCTGCAATTATTAAATATTCCTTTCACAAAAATATATATCCTGGAACAAACTAGTGGAATGGAACACATCCCTTCCCCAGCTCTGCCAGCATACGTTCTCCCACGAAAAAATCAGCTGCTTAAAACTGCTCAGTACAAAATTCATTCAAGCGCAAACTCGCAGCTTGAGATGTGAGCAGAATTCATCCGCCTTTCCCCCCAAAACTAATTCATAGAACGTTCGACACTTTCTTTATCCTATTTTTAAAAAGCAAACTAATAGCTAGTCAAAAGAGCTGTGTTCAAAAAGTGTGTGTACAAAAATCCGACCCGTACATACGAGTCTTTAACACTTAACTCCCCTTAATTAAAATATGACTTAACACCTGTTAATATATCATTTTATGGCAATGCATACATATAAAAGTAAACCAATAAACACCATTTGTAAAAGGTTTCTGTCCTGTGTGTATTTTTTTTATATTGTCATAATTTACCTTGTTGAGAAAATGCAAGAGCAGAAACATCACAGTTATAAGGTTTCTTTTATATATGTATTTTTCTATACTGTTTTAAATTAAATGAGTGAGTAAATGCTACACTTCAAACATCACACTTGAAAGGCTTCTTTCCTATATGAATTCTCTTATCTAACATACTTCTGTCAGTAAATGCTGCACCACAAACATCACACTTGCAAGGTTTCTCTTTTGTATGTATTCTTTTATGCACTTTAAACTAACCTCTTTGAGTGAATGCAGAACCACAAACATCACACTGGAAAGGCTTCTCTCCTGAATGTATTCTTTCATATTCTCACAGGCTACCTTTCTCACCAAATACTAGATCACAAATATACCACTTGTAAGGAATCTCTCCTGCATGAATTCTTTCATATTTTCGCACGCTATCTTTCTCGCCAAATGCTACATCACAAATATTCTACTTGTAAGGTTTCTCTCCTGTATGTACTCTTTTATGTTCTTGATCATTAACTCTGTGAGTAAATGCTACATCACATTTCTAAGGTTTCTCTCCTGTATGCACTCTTTTATGTACATCAGTCATGTTTCTCAGTAAATGCTACATCACTAACATCATACCTGTAAGACATCTCCCCTGGATGTATTTTTTTTTTTTAGGTTTTTGTAGCTAGGTCAGCTATTATTATATCACACTTGTTTTTTTTATTATATATTTCTGCTGGCTATATCCTTCCCCAAATGCTACAACACAAAATTCACCTTTCTAAGATTTCTCTCCTGCATGTATTCTTTTATAAACTCGAAAAAAACCTCTCTGAGCAAATGCTGAATCACAAACATCCCAATTGAAAGGTTTCTCTCCTGTATATATTCTCGCAGGCTATGTCTTGCTGTGACGTTTAATTTCCTGTCACTAACTACCACACTCTGTTAGGGGTTAATTCTGAAGTGCTTATTTTTGGCACAAAAATGGCCAATTAATATATGTTGTAAGAAATATACCAACTCCTGGTGTACAGATACAGTACACATTTATTTTAATAAACTTCTTACTCTATCCTGAACATCCATAGGCCAACAACAATGGGCCAATTCAGTAATTTTGACCATTATACGTTTCTGGTCACTACATACTCAACACATTCTGTTTAAGTCCATCAGAGTCCATTATCATCTCCGTGATCTTATAAGATATAGATACTCTAAACATATCCACGACTATCACCTATGAAATATATAAATGGATGTTAGCAACATAGTCTGAAAACACAGCTATCTTGGCCGGCTACACCGCAGAGAACTCACAATACAGCCATCATGGCCGGATACATCAAAGGGACTCATTCATTGTTGTGCATGAGCACTCACATCATAATTATTATGCGTAACCACATGCTCAGCAATGTCCATTTGAGCACTACATAGTTCCAAGATTATAGTCGCATTATGATGTGCAAAAAAGAGGTGTAACATTATTACTCCTCCTTTCCAATGAAAACCAAAGGTTTTCAGAAGGTATTCAAAGAATTCCAAGGCAACCTGCCTGGAACAATGCAACAACAGTCCAAGTCAGAACAAATCAATGTCAAGTCAGTCGACATTATCAACATTAATATCCAATAAATACAGTTAAGTATGAATCTAATAAGGAAATAAGAAGTTCCAATAATAAACAGTGTTCTTAAAACTTGGTCCATGATGTACTGTGTACATGACCTGAAGAAGTGATTCACAAACAAAGTTCATCATAAATGCGAATCATTATGTTTCGTCATAAAGTCATTTATCTATACATCTGGACAATGTGTCAGCCAGAACGTTCCTGTTGCCATCAATGGGTTAAATCGAGTACCGGTAGCTGTAGGCTTGTAAGTGCATAGCATATCAGGTGACTCATTGATTGGGAAACTTTTCAGTTTGTTGTTGCTGTTTGCGTTCGCTCTTAGCCATATCTCTATCTTACAATTCTGGCCATTAGTTGTGAGCGGTAAGTACGTTGTGTCGTAATTTACAGCTATGCTGTGATATCTGCGCCTTTTAGCCCGACACATCCGATTTCAGCAAGCAATTTTTATGGGTTTGCTTCCCTGCCACATCACGCCTATATGTATGCTATACCTCATGTCCATACAGTGGTTCAGTGAGATGGCTGCACCAGTGAGCGCCATCAGAGCTGAGACGTAACTGTGCCTCAGATCTGGGAGGCCCCATTTCTGGTAACACCACACACAGCCAATTGAGGCAACGGTTGCTGTTAGACTACTTTGCAGTTTGAAGGAATGTAAGAAATCTCTGGTCTGTCTGAATCCAGAAGCGAGTACCCAATAAATATCAGTTAAGTTTAGTCAAACTCCATACCAGCACCAGTAATTCTCGCTCAATGATGGGGTACTTTGATTTTGTTGAGCTGAGCTTCCTGCTAAAGTATAAGACAGGGTGAAGAGCTCCTTCAATAACCTGCAGCAAGCAGCCACCGATCCCCTCCACTGATGCGTCAGTTCTGAGGAGAAATAGTAAACGCAGGTCAGGCAACTGCAAAATAGGTGCATTGGAAAAACATTCATTAATGTGATTTTATGCTTTGTTGCATTCAATAATCCATTTAATTTTACTAGGTAATCCCTTCCTAGTTTAACAAAGACAAAAAAGAAGTCAGTGAACAAGAATCAGGGATAAACTTATGATAGAAGTTTATCAAGCCTAGAAGGCTACAAACCTGTTTCTTGGTCATAGGGACAGCAAGATTAAAGATGCGTGTGACAGTAGTATCTTCAGGCTTGAGAAAGCCATGACTAACTTTATGACCCAGGAAAGAAATTTCTTGAAAACCTATTTGTATCTTAGAACATCTAGCAGTAAGATTGTACAATCTAAGAGTCTGCAATAAGGAACTGAGCCCAGAGATATGCTCTTCCCAAGAATCATGGAAAAAGCATACATCATCAATGTAAGTGATGATTTCAGATCTAGCAAGAAAGACTTTACTCATCATATGGACAAAAGTGGCTGAAGCATTAACCACACCGAAGCACATATAATTCTGCTGGTAAAGACCGCAAGGTGTTGCAACGGTGTTGCAAAAGCAGTGAGTGGTTTAGATTCCTCTGTGAATGGGATTTGCCAGTAACCCTTCGACAAATCAAACTTGCTAAAGTAAGCAGCTGAAGAAAGTTGAGGAAGCAAGTCATCAAGCAATGGCATGACTCCGCATCTGTGACAGTGATCTATTAAGATGACAAAAGCCGATACAGATTCTAACAGATTTATCTTTCTTGCGTATAATCACCATAGAAACAAGTAAGGAGAGTCGGAAGGTGAAATTATTTTAAGACGAATCATATCAATCTCCTCTTCCACCTGATTCCAAAAATGTAAAGGAATAGGGTAAGGTCGGAGTCGATTGGATTAGAATCAGTAAGTTTGATGTTATGGGCAATGACATTCATATGTCCTGGAAGATCAGTAAAAAGTCCTGAAAAAAACGTAAAACATTCTGAACTTGATCTATGTGCTCAGAAGAAAGATCAGCGCATATCATGACATTTTTCCAAGACTCAGAAGATTGAAGAGGTACCAAAGGAAAGTATAAAGGTACATCATCAAAAGAAGTGAACTCCTCATTATTTACAACCATTGAAGCAATCTGAGCAGAAGGTTCGTCAATGGAATCAAAGGCCAGTTTCAACTTGCCTGGTCACAGATTAAATATTTGCAACATATTGACATGAAAAGTTTTATGTCTGCCTTTTACATCAATGACTAGGGAGCCGCGCTAGCGTAGTGGTTACAACACCGCTCTGGCGACCGGTTGATTCAGGATAGAACCCGGGCGACGGCATTTGAGGATTTTTCGTCGACCGGGAATTGGACTGGATTAACTCGAGACCTGGCGAGGACATTTGAAGGAGTGTCGTCGACCAGGGACTGGCGGCTCCTGAGCCGACCCAGCTCTAATGGGTACCTCCGAAATCGGCGAGTATCTGCCTGAATGGCGAGGGACACCTGTCTCTGTACAAGAAAAGGAATACTCACGTAAAATCAATGTCAGGTTAGACATTAACAATAACCTGAGATTTTGCCTCGAGTATTAGCGGGCGTACAAAAAAAAAAAAAAAAAAATCAATGACGTAAACAACAACAGTTCTTTTTGATACAACTGTATATGGACCATTCCAAGAAATAAGTAAATGATTATCTTTAATTGGTAATAATACATAAACGTCATCTCCTGGGACAAAAAATCTGAGTTTCCAATTATGATTGTGAAATGATCGTGCCCTGGCTTTTGCCAACTCAGATGACTGAGTCGCTAACTGACAGGCATCAATCAATCTTTCTCTTACATCCACCACATATTGGTCTTCTTCTTCTTCAAGTACCATGCCTACTGATGTAGGAGACCATGTCTCTCCACAACTTCCTGTCTCCAGTACAATTTATCAGTTCTGTGGTTGACTTCTTTCCCTGCCACAACGTCAAACTGTCAGTATTAGCTCTCTTTGTCTTCCCCTGTCTCTTTTTCCTTCAGTCTTATCTGTTGTTACGATATTTTCCAGCTTTCTTTTTCTCACAACATGCCCAAAAAAAGTAGATTGCTTCTTTCTAACTTGTGGAATAAGTTTCCTTTGTGCACTGGCCTCTTTCAGGACATCTTCATTACTTTTTTTGGCTGTCCATGGTATTTTTAACATTCTTCTGTAAAACTATGTGGCTCTAGTGCCTTCTCTGCCTGTTTACCAATTGTCCATGACTCACTCCCATATGTCAGGATTGGTTTGATATAACACTGAAGAACTCTCTTTCTTACTTCCAATGACAAAGAATTGTTGCTTAAAATACTCTTCATTTTATAGAATGCTGATTTTGCCTGAGATATTCTGCTTTTCACTTCTGAGATGCATCTTCCATCCGTTGTCATTAATGTGCCCAGGTATCTTAATTTATTGACTTGCTTTAAAACTGTTCCATTTACTTTGATAGTGCATTCAGGGGAAGCCCTTTTCTTTGAGATGAACATTACTTCTGTCTTTTTGCTATTGAGGCTGAGACCTTTATTTTCACTTTCTATCACTTCTGTATCAACCATTTCCTGCAGCTCCTTTTCACTTGTTATTAAAACAGTATCATCAGCATATCTCAAGTTGTTTATATTATGTCCGCCAAATGATATTCCTGGCATGTCCTCTAGAGATCTCATTATATTTTCACCGTACAGATTAAACAAGTCCGGTGACAGCACACATTCCTGCCTGACACCCTTCTTTACTTGTTGATATGTTTCTATTTTTGGCTGTTAATTCTTACAACTGCTGTTTGTTGCCAGTACATGTTCTTTATTATCCTCAAGTCTTTACCATCATGTTGATGCTTTCTAAAATTTTGATAATTTCCTCATGTTTCACTTTTACTTCAATGACATAAACAACATCAGTTCTTTTTGATAAAACTGTATATGGACCATTCCAAGAATTGATTATCCTTAATCGGTGTCTGATGTGATGATCAAGATTGATAAATTGTACTGGAGACAGGAAGTTGTGGAGAGACATGATAGCGACTGAGTCGTCTGAGTGAAAAATATTGGTATGATGATTTAACAATGGGATCCTGTTCTGAACCCACCAAAAGCTGTTTAAGTACAGGCATCGGTCCTCTTGGGTTTGCACAAAAAATTAACTCAAATGGAGAAAATCCAGTCTGTTCATTAAGAACCTCTCTATGTGCAAATAAAACTGCAGGTAGCAGTCTGTCCCAATCCTGTGGATTACTTGTAGTTGGACAGCATCATCATTAACTGAGACATCACATCAGACACAAATTGTGTGCTTCTATATGAAAGTATTTTATTGGGAAAACCAAGTCAACAAAAAATTAAATACAGGCTATCAGGTACAGCAATGGTTGGTTGTGATATTTTTCAATGGAATTGCCCCTGGCCTCGTGTGCACATGTCAATGCACGTTAATATGTATCTATGATCTCTAGCCGAAGAAACTGGTCGAGGGCCAATAATGTCCACCGCCATTTTGGAACATGGGTGCATAGAGATATCTGTGCCCTGTAATGGTGCCACATGATATGCGCACTTTCGCGCAACATTTTGACAAGTAAGGCATGATCGACAAAATAGCTTAATGTCCTTGTTCACACCAGACCAGTGAAAATGACACAAAACTCTATATTTTGTATGGGCAACAGCCATGTGGCCAAGATTAAAAAAAACATCATGTGCATGATTCAAAAAAAAAGGTTTGAAAGTAGTGGGAACTATTACTTGCTTACGTTCCAATACAATATCATCAATGCATCGTATCAGAATATCATTTTTAAATTGAAACCAATATCTTGAACTCTTGGTATACTTAACATTGTCCTTATTTAGCAAGTCTAAACAGTTTATCGAATGAAATATCTTCCCTTTGTAAAGGCACAAAAGAATCTTTATTAACAACAACCTGTGTAGATAAATCATTATACATTACACACTGGTCATGTGATGGAGCATTCTGTTGTGCTCTTGTAATGACAACGTTAGATGATAAGATGTGAGCATGTTCCCATTTCTCAATATCGTGCTGAGAACATTCTTTAACACCTGGAATATTACCAAGGATTATATCTTTGTCATTCATGGAAAAGCTCTTCTTCTTTGATCCATAACCGCCAAAGCAGTCAGCGTCCATCACGCCTGGTGGCGCCCTGTAGGGCAGCAACAAATTGATTCCACCTTGCTCGGTTGGCGGCCATCCTTCGTACAGTGCCCCAACTCTGGTTCATTCTTTGCATCTCGGAAAAAGCTCTATGGAGATTCAAATAACCTCAATCTGACTACTGCTTTCTTTGAAAACATTCAAGTAGACGTCCGAGAGTGTATGAAGAAGAAGAATATCTGCGATTGGGCAATCAAGGATGCATACCTTCACCCTACCTGAGAAGAAGGTGTTCTGATCACCACATCAGCCAGGGGGTAATACTCAAAAGTGCCCCCAAATGAAGTAAATTTGACTTTAGTACCTGTAAACCAAGAAGGAGGGTATTGCTTTTTTCCATTAACATGAGATCTATCATTTCTATTATGACAACCGCCATTACAGCGTCACAACCACTAGGATGGAAATAACCCTGCCGTGGGGAGTCACCGTCATGCAGTCAAAAATATCATTGTTGAGGAGATTGCTGATGCATAAAGTTGTACTGTCACCTGAATGATGGCCTAATGTTACTATTAAAATTTCTGTCCACACTGCATGTGCGAGACCTAATATGATCATCTGTATATGCTCAATGAGCGGCACATACAGGCAGTACTTCATGAGTAGTTATATTACTGACAGTTTTACTTTGACGAGCCGTCATGTATTGTCAAAGTAAAATATCCATGTTTGCCAATGAATCCGGTTTAAATTCATGGAAATATGCTAGTAGGTCTGAGGTGCTGCAGGACGCCACCTTGTCCCGTAAAATCAAATCCATCAAGCCTTCAAAAGTTCTCTTAATTCCTGCCAGGTCAATCCATTGACTGAAGCATATTTTAATGGAGGAGATGAATTTTCCAAAATCATTATTGCTCTCCAGTGCCAACTTCTTTAGGCGTTGCCAATACCAATCCTTATCAAGATGATATTTACGTAACAGAAGTGCCCAGACAGCATCGTAATCCTTATCGCTGATATCATCCAAGGTGTAGACAGCAGTTAGAGCATCACCTGTGAGGTATCCCTCCAAAAAGACAGCCCATGATGTCTTAGGTATATTGAATTCCTCACATAAAGCCTCAAATTATTTGAGAAAGTATGATAGGTGCTTTTACTTGTTCCAATTAATACTGGCAACAAAATAAAACCACTTACCTTAAAGGTCCTCCTGATGAACAGATGCATCAAAGGAGGAGATGCCACACTGATGCCATGCTGCAATGGAGCTTGACGTTCTATCTTGATAAAAAAAATGGAGAAAAGTGGACTGTAGAATTTGGTAGAAGGCATAAGGATGGCCTCCGTAATAACAGCAAGTACGAACCAGACTGTGGGGTGCAGGACGTCAGGACTGTACAGCTGGATGGTTGCAAACTATATTGACGGTTAAGGTCACCTTGCTTGAAAGGCAGCTATATTCTTTCATTTGTACGGGGGTACAAAATATAAGTTTCACTTGGATTCGCAATTTAAATCTGCAGCAGCTGAAAAAAATCCTTTGGTGCTGAATACACCTGTGGCGAATAGCATTGGAGGTGAAATGAATGAGCTACAAGAGTCCCTTAGTTACTCGAAGGAATGAGGCATCTACGAATTTGTGGTAACTGAACCACAGTCGTCATTCATAAGTATCAAGTTCTGGTACCTGTCACTGGATAATATAAGAAATGTCCATTTCGAATTGAATGAAAAATTCCCGGTTTGGCATCCCAAATAATGTGCCGTTTAGTTTCCTGTCACTAACTGCCACATTCTGTTAGGAGTTATCTCTGAAGTGATTATTTTCAACACAAACAATGGCCAATTAATATGTTGCAAGAAATATACCAACTCCTGGTGTACACATACAGTACACATTTATTTTAATCCACTTACTTTATCCTTAACATCCATAGGCCAACAACAATGGGCCAATACAATAATTTTGACAGTTACATGTTTGTGGTCATTAAATACTCAACACATTCTGTTTAAGTCAGTCAGTCCATTATCATCCGTGTGATCCAATAAGGTATTGATACTCTTAACATATCCACGACTACCACCTATGAAATATATAAATGGACGTTAGCGACACAGTCTGAAAATACAGCTATCTCGGCTGGCTACACAACAGAGAACTTACAACATAGCCATCATGGCCTGCTACACCAAATGGATTCCTTCATTGTCATGCATGAGCACTCACGTAATAATTATTATGCATAACGATGCGCTAAGCAATGTCCTTTTGAGCACCACAACATTCCAAGATAATGGACGCTTTGTGGTGTGCAAAAGGTGTAACACTCGCCACATGCTACATCACAAAAATCACACCTGCAAGGTTCTCTCTCTTGTATGTATTCTGTTGCCCATTGAAATAATGAACCAGAAGCTGGAACAAACAAGTACATTTACTTATCTAGGAAGTATAGTAACACCACATGACGGAACAAACAAAGACATCAGTAACAGAATGAATAAATCCATAGCAGCCTTTGCCAATCTAAACTATGTATGGAAATCTATTCATAACAGCATACACACAAAAGTAAGATTATACTAGAGTTTTAGTACTTCTGTACAGTGCAGAATGCTGGAGAGTAACAGAAAAGGAAATGTTTAAATTGTCCTCTTTCCACACAAGAAAAATTCTTCAAATTTTCTGGCAGAATACCATTACCAACCAGGAGCTGCTTTCACTGTGCAGTCAAAAAGATATGCACACCATCATTGCAGGCACATGCTCACACTGGGTTGGCCATGTCCTCAGAAGAGACCCTGACACCATCACATGAACTACTATGATATGGACGGCAAAAGAGAGGCAGACCAAATACAACCTGGTGGAGAACTGTGGAGACTGAGATGCAAAAATGAAGGAGGGTAGCCACCAACTGAACAAAATAGAGATAGTTTGTTGCTGCCCTACACCACAAACATCACACTTGTACGGCTTCTCTCCTGTATGCGCTCTTTTATGTACTTGAAAGTCATATCTCCCAGTAAATGCTGCACTACAAACATCACACTTGTAAGGTTTCTCTCTCATTTGTATTTTTAATGTGTTTCTAAGTGACCAGAGAGAGAGAGCAAATGCACCACCACAAACACCATGCTTTAAATGCTTCTTTCTTTATATATTCTTTTATGTTTCTGCAGGCTAACTCCTTACATGTGCTTTTAGGTAACCTATCTGAGTAAATGCTGCACCACAAACATCACACTTATAAGGCTTCTCTCCTGTATGTAATGTGCTGTCATTTTAGGCTAATACTGTGAATAAATGCTGCACCACAAACATAACATTTGTAATGTTTCTCTCCTATATGCACTCTTTTATGTGATAGTAGGTTACCTGCCCGAGTAAATGCTGCACCATAATTATTACCACAAACATCACACTTGTGAGACTTCTTTCCTCTTTTCTTTCTTTCATATATTTGTAAGTTTCCTGTGTCAGCAAATACCGCATCCCAAACATAAGACTTGTAAGGTTTTTCTCATAAATACACTCTTTTATGTGCTTGCAGGCTACTTCTCTGAGTAAAGGGTGCACCACCAACATCACACTTGTAAGGCTTCTCTCCTGTATGCAACGTGTTGTGTCTTTTTAGGGTACTTCTATGAGCAAATGATATACCACAAACATCACACTTGTAAGGTTTCTCTCCTGTATGCACTTTTTTATGTGCTTGTAGAATTCCTGTCTGAGTAAATGCTGTGCCACAAACATCACACTTGTAAGGTTTCTCTCCTGTATGCAATGTGTTGTGTCTTTTTAGGGTACTTCTTTGAGTAAATGATATACCACAAACATCACACTTGTAAGGCTTCTCTTCTGTATGCACTCTTTTATGTGCTTGTAGGGTTCCTGTCTGATTAAATGCAGCACCACATACATCACACTTGTAAGGTTTCTCTCCTGTATGTACTCTTTTGTGTGCTTGCAGGTTACCTGTCCGGGTAAATGCTGCACCACAAACATCACACTTGTAAGGCTTCTCTCCTGTATGTGATGTGTTGTGCTGTTTTAGGCTACTTCTGTCAGTAAATGCTGCACAACAACTATCACACTTGTAAGGTTTCTCTCCTGTATGTAATCTGGTGTGTTGTTTTAAGCTACTTTTGAGAGTAAATGTTGCATCACAAACATCACATTTGTAAGGTTTATCTCCAGTATGTAGTATTTTATGTGTGTGTAGGCTACTTCTCCGAGTAAATGCTGCACCACAACCATCACACTTGTAAGGTTTCTCTCCTGTGTGTACTCTTTTATGTCCTTGTAGGTAACCTGCTTTAGTAAATGCTGCATCACAAACATCACACTTGTACGGCTTCTCTCCGGCATGTTTTCTTTTATGTCCTTGTAGGTTCTCTCTTTGAGTAAATGCTGCATCACAAATATCACATTTGAAAGGCTTCTCTCCTGTATGCATTCTTTTATGTGCTTGTAGGTGACATTTCTGAGTAAATGATGCATCACAAAAATCACACTTGAATGGCTTCTCTCCTGTATGTATTCTTCTATGTCTTCGTAGGTTACCTCTGTGAGTAAACACTGCACCACAAACATCACATCTGAAAGGGTTCTCTCCTGTATGTAGTCTTTTATGTTGATGTAGGTTACTTTTAACAGTATCAAACTTGTAAGGTTTCTCTTTCTCTCTTGTCTTGTGAGTCTGAATGTTTAAATCACTGTCAGTAGCAATAGCTCTATCACTCTCACTAAGCTGAACATTTATCTCATTGCCAGACAATATTTTACTACAATTTATGTTACAGTCTTCATTTTTTAAATCTGGTGTATTACAATTTAGGTTATCAGAAAGGTTAGCTGTCCTGTCCTGACTGTAGATGAAGTTCACTAATGGTTCATCATTATCAGCGAGTCTCAGTTTCATGTTGTCTTCTCTTGCTGCATCACCAAAAGTAACATCTCTTTTCGTTTTTACTGTTTCATTCACTTTGGTTCTACTGTTTTGTGGTAATGCGTCCTGAAGATCATCATGTTTATTATCAAACTTCCAGTGTCCATTTCTGTGTACGGTTTTCATATGCTCATCCAGGACATCAGGTTGGAGGAAAGGAATGTAGCACAGAGGACAAGAATGTGTGTCTGAAATAATAAAAATAATCAGCAAAGATAAATTATAAAATGCATGTCCTATATGTTTAGTTAAAATCTGGTAAGCAAATGTTATAGCAAAAATATAAGTATTATGTCCTGGTAATTATCATCCTTCAGCTCTCCAAGCAGCAAAGGCCCATAACAAACTTATACCAAGTCTTTGAGTCCTGTACTATCAGCTCTTGGATGACTGAATTAAATTGTTTTGTTTAGTAGACCTGTCCATATAGTTTCGTTGAAGTTTTTGGTGGCTTAAATTGTCTACACTATGGTGTAGCCAGCCCCAAGCCCAACCCTCCTTAGTTGTTTCTTATGCCGTACGTTGTAACAATACAGTGTTACTAGTCTTTGCTCCTATTTTAGACCCAAGTAACACACAGAAGCAGGTAAATGTGTCTAATGTACAACATCATTCATAACCATACTCAGATAAAAAGCAAAATGAAAATATTCGAGGTCACAGTAAATTAGTCTGCAAATGTACAGGTAGAAGATAAAGGTAATGAGAATACATGCAGGAAAATATAACTAGACTACACTTGAAGAAATACCACTACAAGATGTAGAAACATATTTATATTCTGGAAGCAATATAGAAAGAATGAATGCACTTTATTTAAGACAAAGTTAGATGGACAGACAACGTTAAAATAAGAATACAAAAGGCTACAGAGCTTTCATAAAGTTGGGAAAAATACAGAGGACATGAGAAATCAAGTCCAACATAAAATCAGATTCTCAAATGTTAATCAGTCCTATTGTATGGCTCTGAAACATGGAGGAAAAAAACAAAACAACCAAACTACTGAATTTCATAAATGGGTACTTGCGTAGAAGACAAGGACTGAAGTGGTATGACGAGATCACCAATGTGGAAGTTATGACAAGATTCAGACAAGTGCCCTAGAACATGAGATCACCAATGTAGAAGTTATGACAAGATTCAGACAAGTGCCCTAGAACAAGAGATCACCAATGTGGAAGTTATGACAAGATTTAGACAAGTGTCCTAGAACAAGAGATCACCAATGTGGAAGTTATGACAAGATTCAGACAAGTGCCCTAAAACATGAGATCACCAATGTGGAAATTATGACAAGATTCAGACAAGTGCCCTAGAACAAGAGATCTCCAATGTGGAAGTTATGACAAGATTCAGACAAGTGCCCTAGAACAAGAGATCACCAATGTGGAAGTTAGGACAAGATTCAGACAAGTGCCCTAGAACATGAGATCACCAATGTGGAAGTTATGACAAGATTCAGACAACTGCCCTAGAACATGAGATCAGAAGAAGACACTAGCAACAGACAGGATATACATTGAGGGGAGACCTAGCATTACCAGGTAGTTCTTATTTTAGAATCCACAGAGTAAAAGAAGTAGAGGCAAACCAAAGAGGACATGCAGAAGAAAATGTGAGACATAAACAAAAATAAAGATGACAAGGAAAATCTTTGAGCTGACGTCACTTGACAGCAGGACTTGGTATGAATTTATTGGAGGTCTTTGAGCTGACGTCACTTGACAGTAGGACTTGGTATGTATTTATTGGAGGTCTTTGAGCTGATGTCACTTGACAGCAGGACTTGGTATGAATTTATTGGAGGTCTTTGAGCTGACGTCACTTGACAGTAGGACTTGGTATGTATTTATTGGAGGTCTTTGAGCTGATGTCACTTGACAGTAGGACTTGGTATGTATTTATTGGAGGTTTGAGCTGATGTCACTTGACAGTAGGACTTGGCATGTATTTATTGGAGGTCTTTGAGCTGATGTCACTTGACAGTAGGACTTGGCATGTATTTATTGGAGGTCTTTGAGCTGATGTCACTTGACAGTAGGACTTGGCATGTATTTATTGGAGGTCTTTGAGCTTATGTCACTTGACAGTAGGACTTGGCATGTATTTATTGGAGGTCTTTGAGCTTATGTCACTTGACAGTAGGACTTGGCATGTATTTATTGGAGGTCTTTGAGCTGATGTCACTTGACAGTAGGACTTGGCATGTATTTATTGGAGGTCTTTGAGCTGATGTCACTTGACAGTAGGACTTGGCATGTATTTATTGGAGGTCTTTGAGCTGATGTCACTTGACAGTAGGACTTGGTATGTATTTATTAGAGGTCTTTGTCCTTTAGGGAGCTAAATGGCACTAACTGATTGATAATATCATACATGATTATTTAAAATTCTACCACAGGCTCAATAACAGCTGTGTATTAAATGTTATATAGACATTTTCATGTACACAGTCATAACATGAATTTCATATAAAAACTTGTTATTATCCATACCTTCCTCATCTCCAAAAGAGCCTAAGTGTTGTTTACTTTCTGGCAATTCCAAGTAGTTAGTATGCATTATCTCAACTTTAAAATGGCTGTTGTCACAATCAACCTGAAACACATTTACCCTTTTGGTTTAAATGATCAAATGCAACCAACAACAACAAAACGTAGTGATGTAATTTTATGTAATCTCTTTCTCATTACTCCCATTACTTATGCACTGTACATCACAGATATGCAACTGCACACATGTACCCATACACAGTACCAGCAATTTTCAAAGAAATGTGTTTTCAAACTTGAAAATTAGTTGCTTGAAATGTGTTAAAAAACACACAAACAAAACATAAATAACAAACAAGCATGCCAAATAAGGTTGTTTAACTTGCTGACACGATAAGCTTGAATAATTCTATATCATCATCATTTGACATTTCACATCTTATACATCATGGATCAACCAATACAGCTGGTCACCTTGTAGGAAGCTTGAATAATTCTATATCATCATCATTTGACGTTTCACATCTTATACATCATGGATCAACCAATACAGCTAGTCACCTTGTAGGAAGCTTGAATAATTCTATATCATCATCATTTGATGTTTCACATCTTATACATCATGGATCAACCAATACAGCTGGTCACCTTGTAGGAAGCTTGAATAATTCTATATCATCATCATTTGACTTTTCACATCTTATACATCATGGATCAACCAATACAGCTGGTCACCTTGTAGGAAGCTTGAACCAAGAATTCACATGCCCCCCATACAGTGGTGGTTTCTGTAACACTTAGTTTTACTTGATGAGGTTGTAAGCCCCACTCACAATCGCATATTAGTCACCTTGTGTGACATGTAGTAGTCCTATTCTTTCTTTGCTTCATCAGAGATCCCAGGGAACTACATTGAACCAACAATAGATACAACATTCAACATCAACATTAACATCAGTAGGTCAAAGGTTTCAGGAAAGTATTCAGTGGAGTACTGGAAGATGAAACAGGTCTGTATTTCAGAGCTGGCATTTGCTGATGATGTTGCCCTGATTGCTAAATCAGAGGCACATCTTCAATCCAACCTGCAAGTCTGGAAGGAAGAGCTGGAGAAGAGAGGGAGGATCATAAGCAGCTCAAAAACAAAAACCATGGTGATATCACGAGAGGAAAGAAGACACCAGATTAAACTGGGAGAACTGGTCCTGCAGCAGGTCAACCACTTTGAATACCTTGGAGCTGTCACAGGCCAGAAGGGAGGCATCAAAGAAGAGTTCGCTACCCAAAGAGCAGCAGCTGGGAGACTATTTCAAGCCAATAATCGAGGATTCCTCAGCAAAAGAGAAGTTGGTAAAAAGACGAAGATGGCTGTAAACCGCTCCACCAATGTCCCAGTCTTGACGTATGGATGCGAGTCATGGGCAATGACTACAACCCACAAAAGACAGATCCAAACCTCAGAAATGAGGTATCTAAGGAAGGTGGTTGAAGTAACAAGAAGAGACATGGTCCTCAACCAGACAATATGTCTAGGCCTAAAAACCCAACTCCTGCTAACAAAAGTAGAACAGTCCAAACTGAGATGGATTGGCCATGTCTGCAGAATGGGAGAAGATCGGCTACCACGACAAGCATGGAAAACTAAGAGCCAGGAATTCAGACCTCCAGGATGACCCAAAGTCTGCTGGGAGGACAACATTAGACAATCTCTGAAGGACCGAGGACTAGAATGGAACCAAGCCAGGAGGAAGACAGCCGATACAATAGTATGGCGCTTTCTCTTACAAATCTCTACACCTCATGGTAGAAGAGGAACGACTAAGTAAGTAAGGTCAACGGTTTATATTCATAGTAGATACAGTTTGTTTGAACAATAGTATTTACCAGGGTTTTGGTTCGGGATGTACCAGGACTTTTATGCATGAAGGCACATCTGGAGTCATCCTTATATGACCACCAGCTAGGCACAATGCTACATTATACATATGTGGAAGTGAACCTATGTCTGTGAGGCTAATTACATCCTCACTGACTCTTGAAATCATCCACACACTTCCAGGGATTCCCCCTGTGGTGAAACTTGTTGAGAACCCAGCATTGCACACTGAGCTTGGAGAAGCCACTTGAGCCCCAGGCGTAATTCTTTGGCTTTGCCTTGGTTCACTGCATGCAGAAGGATCTCACTGTGGAGCCAGGGATAGGCAGAGGAAGTTGAGAAGTGGCTCTGCGCAGGACATGACAATTCTTTGGGATAGCCTAAAACCAGAGTACAGTATTTTAGCTCTGCATAGTTGGAGAGCCCCCTTGGATGATGGGGAGTGCACAGTAAGCCATACACTTCTTACTCCTAGCTTGGGACCTGATGTGACAATCCTTTAAATGCAAGCCAAGCTGGAGAACACCCTTGTGTTACCGGGGCCCGAAAGGGGAGCAAAGAATAGTAACACTGTTCCCTTCCATGCATGTCATAGAAAGTGACTAAGGAGGGTTGGGCATGGGGCCAGTTACCCCATCCTGTAAAAAATTTAAACCACAAAAAACTTCAACAAATATGGACAAGCCAATTAAGGAAAATAAAACACAGCCATCCAAGACAGGCTGGAGCTGGGTTGGCCATGTCCTCAGAAGAGACCCTGATGCCATCACAAGAACAGCTATGCTTTGGACCCCTGAAGGAAAACGAAAGAGAGGCCGACCAAAAACAACCTGGCGGAGGACTGTGGAGGCTGAGATGCAAAGAATGAAACAGAGTTGGGGCACTGTACGAAGGATGGCCACCGAACGAGCAAAGTGGAATCAATTTGTTGTTGCCCTACAAGACGCCACTAGGCGTGATGGCCACAGACTGCTTTGACGGTCGGTGGCTAAGGATCAAAGAAGAAGAAGAAGAATCCAAGACAGGGGAAGGTCCTCTCGCAGGGAGGCGTATGATGCAACACAGAGAAAGCCGAAAGGAGTCTGTGTTGCTGACTAACCTTCTTTCTTCTAGGAGAACTTCCAGATTTGGCACCTGGAATGTTCGGACACTAAACGAACAAGGGAAAGTGGCACAAGTAGCAGCAGAAATGAGGGAATATAAAATCGAGGTTCTGGGAATGTGTGAAACAAAGTGGAAAGGGGTAGACAGGAAGAAACTCATCACAGGTGAATTGGTGCTGTCCTCAGGACATGAAGACAAAAGTTCACACCACATTGAAGGGGTAGCTCTTATGTTATCTAAACAAGCACAGAAAGCACTCATTGAATGGGAAGCTGTTGGACCCAGAATAATAACAGCTACTTTACAAAGAAGAGTCTGTGAAAGAAGCATTTTATACTAGACTACAGGAAATTATGGATAAAGTAAAAAGAAGAGACATCACAATTTTGATGGGTGACATGAATGCAAAGAAAGGTACAGTCAACACTGGATTTAAAGAAGTCATGGGAAAACATGGGCTAGGAATAATGAATGAGAATGAGGAACTATTCTCAAACTTCTGTGCTTCAAATCAACTGGTTATAGGAGGAAGCATGTTTCCACATAAGAGAATACACAAGGCAACATGGATATCACCAGACAGAAAATCAGATTGATCCTATATGCATAAACAAGAAGTTTAGATCATCATTGCAGGATGTAAAGGTATATAGAGGAGCAGATGTGGCATCAGATCACCACCTTCTGATAGCCAAAGTAAAAATGAAACTCAAGAGATATGCAACAATGCAAAATTATAGACAACAATTCAATGTAGGACATCTAAGAAATCAAGAAACAAGAGACAAATTTGTGGTCACAGTATCCAACAAATTCCAAGTGCTCCAACAGCAGAAGATGTAGAGAATACAGAAGACTATTGGCAGCAGGTCAAAACGGTATGGAATGAAATATGTGAAGAAATACTGGGGAAAAGGGAACGACAACAAAAAGCATGGATAACAACAGAAACCATCAATAAGATAAAAGACAGAAAAAACAAGAAAGCAGATTTAAACACAAGCAAAACCAGAAGTTCCAAAGCCAAGGCTCAAGAAGTGTACACAGAAGCAAACAAAGAAGTAAAAAGAAGTATCAAAAGAGACAAGAGGAAATATAGTGAGGAGTTGGCAAGAGAGGCAGAAGATGCTGCAGCAAAAGGAAATATGAGAGAACTGTATAGCAGCACAAAGAAGCTAACAGGGAAATACAAGCAAACAAGTTGCTTCATAAAAGACAAGAATAGAAAACTGCTCAGCAATATACAAGAGCAAATGAAGAGGTGGACAGAATATTTTGAGGACCTTCTCAATAGACCAGCTCCACAAAACCCCCCGGACATCCAGCCAGCAGAAGAAGAGTTACAAATTAACGGTGAAAGACCAACGAAGGAAGAAATAAAGAAAGCCATAAAGCTTCTAAGAGATGGAAAAGCGTCTGGACCTGATGGCATTCCAGCAGAGGCCATCAAAGCAGATATCGACACGGCTACAGAGATGTTATATAAATTACTTGGTAAAGTCTGGGAAAAGGAAGAGATACCAGCAGAATGGAAGGAAGGATATCTGGTTAAGTTGCATAAGAAGGGAAATTTACAAGAGTGCACAAATTATAGAGGAATAATGTTACTATCAGTGCCAGGAAAAGTATTAAACAGGATTATCCTTGAGAGATTAAAAGAGTCCATAGACAAGAAACTGAGAGATGAACAAGCAGGTTTTCGACAAAACAGATCATGTACAGACCAGATAGCCACTTTGAGAATAATAGTTGAACAAAGTCTGGAATGGAATTCACCACTGTACATCGGATTTGTGGACTACGAAAAGGCATTTGACAGTGTAGACAGAGAATCACTTTGGAAATTGATGAGGCATTATGGAGTAAAGAAAACATATGAAGACATGACATGCAGAGTTCTTCACGAAGGACAGCTTACAGAACCATTTAGGATAAGAACAGGAGTGCGATAGGGATGCCTCTTGTCTCCATTTCTTTTCTTACTAGCAATAGACTGGGTTATGAGATCATTGACAACACACAACAGAAATGGAATCCAGTGGACTCTGACTAAGCAGTTGGATGATCTGGATTTTGCTGATGACTTGGCTCTTCTGTCCCATAACTGTAGTCAGATGCAGGACAAATTGAAAACACACGATGAGAGGTCACAGCAATTGGGTCTGAAAATACACAGGGAAAAGACAAAAATAATGAGAATAAATGCAGGTAATGATAACAGGCTTGAACTTGAAGAAACACCAATACAAGATGTAGAATCGTACACATATCTTGGCAGCAATATAGACAAAGTTGGAGGGACAGACAGTGATATCAAAATAAGGATACAAAAGGCAAAAAGAGCTTTCATTGCATTGGGAAATATATGGAGATCAAGAGAAATCGGATCCAACACGAAAATAAGAATCTTCAACTCAAATGTGAAGTCAGTCCTATTGTATGGCTCTGAGACATGGAGAACAACAAAGACAACTACCAAAAAGCTACTGACTTTCATAAATGCGTGCTTGCGTAGAATTCTTCTTCTTCTTCCGTCCTTAGCCACCGACCGTCAAAGCAGTCAGTGGCCATTACGCCTAGTGGCATCTTAGGGCAACAGCAGATAGGTTTTCTTTGCCATTGTTTCCCATCACGCCTATTGGCGTCTTTAGGGCAACGGCAAATCAATCCATTTGCTGTTGTTTCCGTAATTGAAGTGACTGGCAAACGGGTGATCAGCCCGTTGGTTTGCGTAGAATAGAGGGATTAAAATGGTATGACAAGGTTACCAACGTGGAACTGATGACAAGAACTAGACAAGTGCCAGTGGAACAAGAGATGAGAAGAAGACGATGGCGATGGATAGGACACATACTGAGGAGACCTGTTGATAGCATTACAAGGCAGTCCTTGTTCTGGAACCCCCAGGGCAAGAGAGGCAGAGGTAGACCAAGAAGCACATGGAGAAGAGAGCTGGAAACAGAGGTGAAAATGATGAGGAAAATGTGGAAAGAACTTGAAATGATGGCACGTGACAGGAGGACTTGGCATGTGTTTGTTGGGGGTGGAGGGTTATGAATGAATGAAGCTGGAGAAACTGGAGCTCATGACTTCAACTCAACACGTTTCGGAATGACAGACAAGCCACAGGACAAACCTAGATCTACAGTGTAGATAATACCAAGGAGACCAACTTCCTATTGGCCGCTAAAGAACGAGAAGCTCAGCAGCTCTAGTTAAACAACAACAACAACCAGGACTTTTTTGTATGTCAAGTCCTGAGAAAACACCAGGACTCTGGCAATTTTGAAATCAATTTTTATTAATAAAAATTGTATACGTGAATACATTTATGCAACATACACTTTTCCTCGCTTATTTACACTTACATTTTGTTTGGCGCATGGATGAATCAGGTTTAAACAAGAAACAATTTGTCTCAATATTAGCAGCACTGGGGACAGGATAATGCTGATATAGTTTGTCTGAACAACTGTATATACAACAGCTTACCTCAATATTAGCAGTAGGAATGGCAGGTTCATATTTATGACAGTCTCCATTAGTTTCCTGTTTACACTCCTCGCAACCTGGATTTTGATTACAGTATTTGACACATTTTGTTTATTTAGATATATGTATACTTATGTATATGTATGTGTGCGTGTGTGTATATATATATATATATATATATATATATATATATATATATATATATATATATATATATATATATATATATATATATATATATATATATATATATATAACACACACACACACACACACACACACACACACTTGGGACAAAAGGTGACGTTGAAAATTCAAGAAGTGGTACATGTCTCCAGAAGGCTTCAAGGAATGACAAGAGACTGAAGTTTGGACTGAGTGTTCAATATTCACATGAGTCATTCAGAGAAAGAGAGACATGTGCTGGCAACTCACAACCACTAATGACCCTAGACTTAAACAAGTCAACCATTTTGATGTAGCTACAAATGGAAACTGCTTCAATTTATAATTACCAAGTTACTTAGCATGTTCTTTCTTGTTGGAGCTTTGAAGAGCTTATATTAAGTCTTCTGGCTAGGTATTTATCTGAAGCATACCAAAAAAAAAAATGCCAGTGTGTTCTTGTGCCTAAAAGCAGACACAAGAATAATAACTACCACACATGCCGTAGTAAGTGACTGAGAAGGGTTGGGCATGGGAGTAGTTATGTTTAATAAAATCCTGTAAAATAATGTTATACCATAAAAGTTTCAATAAATATGGACAGGTCAACTAAAACTGAAATTAAAACTCAGCCATCCATGACAGGAGAAGGTCCTCTCATTGGGAGGCCTATGATGCAACACAGAGAAAGCCAAAAGGTTGCTGCTACTGATTAACCTTCTTTCTTCTAGGACAGGGTTTCTCAACCGGGGTTCCATGGAACCCTAGCATTCAGTGAAAGGTTGCTAGGGGTTTCTGTGAGAGATTGTGATCATTTGTTTCAAAGTCTTGTATAAAACTGCACCTCTATAATGTTCCTGAGGGTGAATATATGATCTGCACATCTTCTGTTCTTTCTGAATCCCACTTGTTCTTTCCTCAGTTTATGATCCACTGCTTATGAAATTTTCTGGATAATTATCCTGCCTAGTATTTTACTGGGAACTGAGAGGAGAATAATTTCTCCCCAGTTGTTGAAGTCTGCAAGGCCGCCCTTCTTTGGCAACTTGATAATTATTTCTTTACTTGTTGGTGTTGTCTCTGTTTTCCAGACTTGTGCAAATAGTAGTTCTAATAGTTCTGCTGCTAGTTCAGGGCCTGTCTTAAATAACTTAGCATTTAAATTGTCGTGACCAGGAGCTTTTCCATCCTTTGACCCTTTGATAGCTGTGATGGTGTCTTCTCTTCTTGGAATGTCTGTATTTACATCTAGGTCACTTTCAGCCTCAGGAACATTCAGCTGCGTCTCTGGTGGTTCTT
This sequence comes from Oreohelix idahoensis, assembly GCA_024509875.1. NCBI lineage: Eukaryota > Metazoa > Mollusca > Gastropoda > Stylommatophora > Oreohelicidae > Oreohelix > Oreohelix idahoensis. The sequence goes on from JAMPIV010019646.1 coordinate 1,345,644, forward strand.
TATTCAGTGTTTCTCTGAAATGCTCTACCCATCTTGTTTCCTACCACTGTGCTGTGGTAATGAGATTTCTTTGCTTGTCTCTTACTAACGTAATATTCTTTGCACACCATTTTCTGCTGATAGTTTTAGTTATTTTATATACTGTGCTTTGTTCATTTCTCAGTGCTGCCTCTTCTGCCTGCCTTGCAAGATCGTCCTGAAATTTCCTATTGTTGGCTGGGGCTTGATGTTTGTACTGTACTGTTAACTATATATCTCTTTTAACCTGGGGTACTTTGCTCCTATTTTCTTTCTTTTTTCATTGCTATGGTGTTTAATGTTTCTAGTGTTATCCAATCTTATCTCTTCCTTTCCTGGAATTCAAAGCACGATTCACTGCTTTCCTTATATACTGTTGTATGGTGTTGAATTTCTGGTCAACATCATCAGTCGCTGTCTTTTGCTGGCTATTAGCAATTTGATATTGTCTCTTTATATCAACCATAAAAGCTTTTCTAGTGAGGGGGTCCTTTATTTTAATGATGTTATACCTTTTCTGTTTAGCTGCAATTGGTCCAGCAGCTCAGAGTTTCACCTTCAGTCTTGCTACTGCTACGTGGTGATTGCTTCCCACATCTGCACTTATTTTTACTTTCACATCTTGTAATGAATGCCTCCGTCTACCATTGATCATCCTTCTGGCAGGACATGACGATCCTGGGATACTGATACACTGGACTGCCTCCCTTCAGGGATACTGAAAAATGCATCCATACTCCCCCTAAAATCATGTACATGCCTCAAAGACAACAGACTCTATACGTGCTCGGGTGTCGCCTCGATTATCAAGACCCGCGCTGCTCTTCGGTACCTGGGGAGGGCAGTGAAAAGTATACTACCAGTAATACATATAACACAGACACACTACGCATCCTCCATCTCAACATATCAGGAATCCGAAACAAAAAACTAGAACTAACCAAGCTTCTACTGGACCTTAAAATCCATGTTGCAGTTATCCAAGAAGCAATGCTACCAAAAGACACCTCCTTCCATCTCACAGGCTATACAGTGTACCAGTGCAAGTGCATAAAATGTCAAGGATTAGTGACACTTATCCGGAATGACACACAGGCTGAGGTTTCCGCTCTTGAAACCAATGACGAAACAGATCTACAGGAAGTGATAGTCTGGAGTGGTGGAAAGCCATTGAAAATCATTAACATTTACAACCCGCCAAAAACACACCTTGCTCTGAAGCCTTTCCAGACCACGGACTTGAGGAGAATGATCATTGCTGGTGACATGAATGGTTATTCACCTCTGTGGGGCTACACAGACAGGAACCCAACAGGAATAGCTATAGAAGAACTCACTAACACTACCACACTCATCCTACTGCAAAATGCTCACACTCCACCGACATTGCTCCACTGCGGCAGTGGAACAAAAAGCAGACCAGATCTCACCCTAGTAACAGCAGACATCCACCCACATTGCTCAGTTAGAGAGCTCGACGACATCGGAAGTGACCACAGACCCATCCTCCTTGAGATCACAAACACCAGGGCAATAAAAAGAAAATGCTTAACATCACCCCCATGGAACTACAAAAAGGCAGACTGGCATTTCTTCAGGAGACAAGTACGACAACGATTCGAGGCCATTGACATGACGCTGGACATAGACATGGTATATAGCAAAATCACCACAGCACTACTGCAGTCTGCAAAAGAAGCCATTCCACAAGGATGTAGGAGAAAGTTTAAACCTTACTGGAGTACAGAACTGGAGGCCGCTGTAAACGAGAGGAAAAAAGCAAAACAGAAAGCTGAGAAACAGCCAACCTCCGCCAACAAAGCAAATTATAACCGTCTAACTGCAAAAGTTAAACGTCTGAGCAAACAAGCAAAAAGAGAAACATGGGCTAAGAAATGTGGAGAGTTAAACTTGCGGAAAGACGGAAAGAAAGCATGGTGCCTCATATCAAATCTCTCAGGAATTAAAAGAAAGAAAAACCCTGAACCAATCATTACAAGAACTGAACCGCTAACAAGGGATGCACAGAAAGCAGAAGCCTTCAATAAGCACTTTGCCAACGTAAACAAAAAACAACCACGCAAGAGACTTGACAGTGCTATTAGATCACTCACCAAAATGATGGAGAAACAACCAACAGCAAGCTGTGAGGTCTTTGAAAAGAACTTTACTCTTTCAGAACTCAAGATGGCCCTAAAAAAATGCAAGAAAGGAAAAGCTGCTGGACCTGATCGGCTCACTAACGAGATGATCTCAAATCTCTCAAATTATGAACTCTCCACCATCCTTGACCTCATTAACAAGACCTGGAGAGAAGGCAAGTTACCAACAGACTGGAGAAAAGCCAATATCATCCCAGTCCTTAAGAAGGACAAACCATCCAATGAAGTAACAAGCTATCGACCGATCTCCTTGACATCAAACCTAGGCAAGATCACTGAAAGGATGATAAATGAAAGGCTTTATTGGTGGCTAGAAAGCAATAAGATCTTAAATACCAATCAATCAGGTTTTAGAAGAAACAAACAGATAATGGATCAGTTGATACAATTCACCCAAGAGATAGGTGATGCCTTCCAAGACAAAAAAAATGTGCAAGCAACATTTATTGATCTTAGACAAGCCTATGATCGAGTCTGGAGGATAGGCCTCCTCTTCAAAATGCAAAGAATGGGAATATCAGGGCAAATGTACATCTGGCTAAAAGGTTTCTTCAACAACAGAACAATCCAAACAACATTCAGTGGAACAACATCAAAACAAAGAACCCTGGAGGAAGGACTGCCTCAGGGATCAGCACTAAGTTGTACACTGTTTCTTATATTTATAAATGACCTCCCAGATGTCATCACCTGCCAAAAAGCACTATTTGCTGATGACCTAGTCATCTGGACAAAAGGTATGAAGGTATCTCCAAACCATCACCAAAAATATGAACAAAAACCTGACAACCATCTCTGCATACTGCCAGTTCTGGAAACTTGAAATCAATGTAGAGAAAACTGTGTGCCTGTTCAGTCTAAACAAGAGAGTTAATGAGAACAACATCGAGGTCTTGATGAATGGAGAGAAACTAGCATATGAAGAATGCCCGAGATATCTTGGAGTCGAGCTCGACCGTAGACTTACCATGAGACCCCACATAGACAAGCTGATTGAGAAAGCATTCACAAGACTTAGGCTCATCAAGCACCTTTCCTCCTGTGGGTGGGGAGCAGACCAGCACTCATTACGCCAACTTTATACTGGATATCTGCGCCCGGTAATTAACTAATCGCTCCCCCTCCAAACTATTGCAAGTAAAAGCCTCCTACAAAAGCTAGACAAAGTCCAAAATCACGCTTTACGGTTTATAAGTGGTGCCATGAAGACAACGCCGACAGATGCATGCGAAATCAACACCAATATTGAACCCTTAAACCTAAGAAGAGAACGTTCAGCTGTGGAAACATACGAAAGGTATCTGAGAATGGACACAAAGGAGGAGAATAGGAAAATGATAGAGCAGTGGCACCAAAAATACAGAATACAAAAGACATCTTTTCTTAAAAATGCAAAAGAAGCTAGCATCAAACACCACCTACCAGCAGTTAGAAAGCCGATGGTAACTGTCAATGATGAACCACCTTGTTGGCAGGCAACTACTCCCATAGTAAGAACTGAACTCTGTGACCCCTCAGCAGACAAGAACACTCTAGGACCACTACTGAAAACCATTGCTTTAGAAACTATAGACTCATATCCACAAGACATCATCCATGTCTACACAGATGGATCTGCATTTAAAGCTACCACCAATGCTGGATATGGTGCAGTGATAAAATACCCCAACCTGCACCCAGAAGACCACCCTCGCATTTGCAGAGAAATTAGTTCCAGCTATGATGCAGAAATAAAAGCACTAGAAAAAGCATTGTGCCGGATAATCTCAGACTTTGAAAGTGGCATCACTCAACCTGAGGATATTGTTATATTCTCAGACTCAAAATCAGCACTCCAAGCCCTAGAAAGCAAAATGTCTCCTAATATTAATAACATCTGTAGATTAATTGACCAACTGTTCACTTCCTATTGCATCGAAGTTACACTCCAGTGGATCCCTGGGCATGTTGGAGTCCCAGGAAATGAAAAAACCGATAAACTATCCAAAAGAGGAGCAGCACTGCCCCAGTTCCCATCAAGTACCACACTGCAGACCTGCCAACAGATCCTGAGAAACAATTACAGAAGAATGGCTAAACCAGTGGGCTACCTTCCAGACAGGGCGTCCATTCTTCAAACATCAAGCTGAACTAAACCCTCAAGATCCAGTTAAACAACTGAAAAGAAGAGATCAGAGTCTAATTTTCCAGCTGAGAACAGGCCATGCCCCCATCAATAAACATTTAAATAGAATAGACCCACTACATGAACCAAACTGTAGGCACTGCCACCACCATGAGGAATCAGTTAAACACCTACTGTTACAGTGCCCAAGACTAACTGACCTGCGACACCAGCTACTCCCATCGCACCCAACCATCCACAATGCACTCTACACGTCATCACAACAACTGAGGAAGACTTGCACCTTTGTCAGAGAGGCAATGGGCTGTCAAGAGCTACCTGCTCACAGCTAAAGGGATTATATCCTCATCATCATCACCATTGATCATAATGTGGTCTGTCTGGTTTCTATCCCAGCCATTTGGTGACTCCCATGTTAATTTGTGCATTTCTTTGAGTGGAAAAAGTGTTTCTCTAATAACCAAGTTGTTAATGCAGCAGAAGCTTATTAGTTTATCCCCATTCTCATTTGCTGTTCCACTGCTGCATTTCTTTATTACTCTTTTATTATAAGTATTGTGTATTCCAACTTTCGCATTTCGGTCTCCCATTACTATGATAAGATCATTATCTAGGTGTGGTTTCCATTTCCTTTTGTAGCTGTTGATAGAATTCGTCCTTGACCTCCTCATAACTGTCATTTGTTGGTGCACAGAATTGTATTATTGTGGTGCTGGTGAATCTTCCTCTCAGTCTTGTTCTTATTAGTCTGTTGTTGATGGATTTCCATACCAGTAATGACTTTTCTATTCCTTTCTTTAGGATAATGGCTACGCCTTCATTGTGCTATCCATCCTCTCTACTAGAGAAAAGCAATGTTTCTCCTGTAGCTGTCTTTATTCTCTCTGTCCATCTGCTCTCACTTATTCCCAGGATATGTAATCTGTAGTTCCTCATCTCTTCTGTGATCTGCCTGAGTTTTCTTGCCTCAATTGTAGTTCTGACATTCCAGAATCCAATTCTTGTTTCGTGTTTTGCAATCAGGGCATTTGTTTTCATGCCAATGGCTTTCTTTTGGCTTTCACCACTGACAGTCAGATGAGCCTCAGACACTGGATGTCTATCCTGCATCAAAGTTTTTTAATTTGTTGCTTTTTCCATAACAATTAAGATTTTTTTTACATAGACAGGAGTGCCAGTCCTGTGCTAAATCCCCTGACCCGGAGGATCAGGGTACCATCTTTTGTCTGACCCCTACCCACGCAGACCTGTCCAGCTTGGTTGAACCTGCCAGAAGTAAAACTCTAGCTGGCATAGTTCTGGGGGTTGTTAAGATACATAATCCGCCATACCGCTACAAGGTACAGGTGCCACTGATAAGCTGATAGGTTAAACATAGAGAACAACAAAAACAACAACCAAACAGCTATAGACTTTCATAAATGGGTGCTTGCATAGAACAGAAGGATTAAAATGGTTTGACAAGATCTTCTTCTTCCTTCTTCCTCGTTCACTCTGAAAAGGACGATGGTTGCGTTGTGTCTGTTTACGCCTAAGCTGTGATATCTGCACCTTTCGGTCGACACATCCGACTTCAGCACGGCATTTTTTAGGGACCGGGTTTGCCTTCCCATTGCGATCCGCACTCGCTCAGCCAGACTGCACTGCTGCAGACTGTTTCCAGGACCACCACGTGGAGGTGGAGTGCGGTCTTGACCAGCTCTGGTTCGCTGGTCCTGATGCAAGCAGTACAGCTATGGGTCGCTAACTGCATTCATTATTGCTGCATCTTGGGGTCCCATTTGACAAGATCACCAATGTAGAAATGATGACAAGAACCAGACAAGTGCTAGTAGAACAAAAGATAAAAGTAGACGCTGGCGATGGATAAGACACACATTGAGGAAACCTGCTGATAGCATTAAAAGACAGTCCTTGTTCTGGAACCCACAGGGTAAGAGAAGTACAGGTAGACCAAGAAGCAAGGAGAAGAGAACTGGACACGGAGGTGAAAGACCTTGAGATAATGACACGTGACAGGAGGACTTGGCATGAGTTTGTTGAAGGCCTATGCTTATTGGGGAGCTGAGGAAAATGAATACAGAAAAAAAACCTACAAAAGTAAAGTTTCTTGTGTGAGATTTTCTTTCAGTGATGGGCTAAGAATTTACACCCCAAAAAGACAACACCTATTTACTGGACAAAAACATTTTATGAATTTACATGTGCATAAATAAGGATTATTTTATAATACATTTTTCACACTGGCAACATTTTCAGCACAGAATATATTTCTATTGAAAAGTTGTTTAGTCTTACTCTGTAAACTGTCTCCAATAGGTAATGATGATGGGGAAAGGGTGCTCTTATTTTTCCTTTCTGCACAAATGTGGACTTCTTCCTCATATTTTCTTTCTTTCTTCACCTTATGTTCCTGAACACAAAACAATGCACAAGTCTGAATCAAACTATTTCTGCCTTAAAAATGGCTGCAATGTGATAACTGCAAAGATAATTTAGTTTATAACATTAAATTATTATCTTATCTCAACTGTTGTATAATTATCATATATTCCTATGGTAAATATTTGCCTTTTAATACACTTTCAATGAAGAAAACAGACACTATAAATGTTAGGCTGTGCTAGACACTTTTATTTGATATAGATCACACTGGTAATACAGTTAAAAAAAGGCACACCTGTCTGCTATATAAAATGTATCTTCTCTACTCTGAACAATATTCATTCATATTTTTTTAAATAAGAATTTGTGTTCTCATGGTACTTTTTATTTGGTTTTACCAGAGTGACAGCAGTGATCTGTACTTCAAACAAAAAAATATGCATTTAGACAATTTATTTTTCTCAAATGTTTTATGATATTGTTCCTAAAAAAAGTCCATGAGGTCATAATGTAGGCATCTTATTTGTCCTACTAACATAGAAATTATCTATTTTCGTAACATTTTCATTGCTAACATGCTTTAGTTTTCTAAGGAGCACATACTTTCACTAAATTTATGCCAAGTCTTTCTGTCCAGTGTCATAAGCTCAAGGTCTTTCTATGTCTACCCTCATGCATTTCATGTCTGTTCTTCAGTTGACATTTTATGCTTAAGTTAGTTTTTAGTGGCTTCAAATTTATACAGTATGGGATAGCTGACCCAACCCTCCTTAAACATCTTTTATGACATGCATGGTAGGTTACAGTGATGCTATTCTTTGCTCCAATTTTAGGCCCAAGTAACACACTGGTGATTAGGTTTATAACAACTTAGTTACTTTTCAGGCAACAAGAATGATAACTCATGTGAATTAACATTTAATAGTGAAAGAATATAATTTCCCTTTAGACTTTGTTGACAAAAGAATTTAATCAAATGCTTTCTAAGTAAACAAATGTGTATCTGCTTCAGATCTGCAAACTCACCTCGCAGTACACTTCCTGTTTTATTTCAGCAGTTACATCAGAAATATTAGCTTGAACATTTCTTGCTGTCTGAGTAATGAAAATAGTGCAACTTTATACTAACATAATTCTCATAATAAGGCAGTGACAGTTGACAGCAGAATTATAAAACATTAATCTCTTCATTTATTTACAATAACGTTGAGAATATTTCTTATTTTAATATACTCTGATCATTCTCCTCTATAACTATTTGCATCATCATTACCTTTCACTCCTCCCTCCCCCAAAGTGTCATCCACTGAAGATCTTTCCCTGTCCTCTTTATACCTTCTATTTCTGTCTGAAATTCTCTTCTCCGTGGGTTCCTGTGTCATCTTTTACCTCTCTTACCTTGGATATTCCAGAACAAGAAATGCTTTCTAATAATATCAAAAAGTGTCATTTGTGTGTGCCTTATAAGTGCTCATGTCTTCTTCTCATCGATGGTTACACTGACACTTGTCTGGTTCATGTCATCAGTTTCACACTTATAGCAGGTCATCATTAGCCTTGGCAGAGAGTGCAGAGCTTGGGGCAATGGAAAAGCAGAGCTGGAGATTAATCAGTTGACAAGTGATCATGGTGGGGATGATGATGCCATTGTGTACACTGATGGGTCTGTAGTGCATAGTGAGAAATCAGGATAGGGCTTCTCTGCGAGAATAAAGGGCAGGGTCGTTGCTGAACAGAGTGGAGCCTACATGACAACAACCTCCAGCATGAGAATGGAAGTAGAGGTAATTACTGCAGGACTGAGGTGGCTGTCTGAAACTCTATCAACCAGGGCAGTTATATTGTCAGACTCTCAGGCCATGCTTCAGAAAGTTCAGAATGGATGCCTGTGGCAGGAATGGAAAACACCAATAGAATCCTTGAGTCTTCAAGAACTGGTGTGGATCTACCGTCCTGGTCATGCAGTGGTACATGGCAATGAGAGAGCTGACAGACTAGCCTCGAGAGCACCCATAGTGGGGACACTGGACATAGATAAGGGAGAGATACTAAGGGCAATTAATGATCGCCTGCTAGATAATGACACTGCAATGGATGAATCAAGAAGGCTTAGACTGTTGGAGTCTGGCATCAAACATGGGACTAGCAGAAATGGACGTGAGAGAGGATGCATCCATCATATGTACAACCAGTGTGCTACAGGTACAATTAGCATTCATACTCTTCGACATTTGCTGAGGGAGACTGAGCACCAATGGGTTTGTCATGCGTGCATTGAGGTCAATTCTGATTAACAATAACAAGTTCCACACTTGTTATCTTATCATCCCATTTCTATCTATCTATTTTATGTGAGCACCCATTTACACAAGAGTGTATCTGCTTGGCTGTTGCTTTTAATGTTTTCCATGTTTCAGAGCCATACAATAGGAATGACCTGATATATGATCTGAAGATTCTTATTTTTATGCTGGACCTGATTTCTTGTTAACTTCATATATTTCCCAGTGTATTGAACGCTGCTCTTACTTCTTGTATTCTTATTCTCATATCACTGTCTCATCTTTCAACTTGTCAATAATGCTGCCAAGATATGCATATCATTTAGCATCTTGAAGGGGTTTTCGTTAACTGCAATTTTGATACCGATTGTGGCAATTATTCTCATAATCTATATCTTCTACATGTATTTTTAGACAGAACAGCTGCAATCCCTCATCAAGTATTTTCATTTCATCTTGCACCTGGTTATAGTACAGAAAAGCCAGGTTGTCAGCAAAATCTAAATTGCCAAGCTGTATTTTCAGAGTCCATAGGATTCTATTTCTGTTGGCTGATGTCATTGTTTTCATGACCCAGTCCAACATTAGTAAGAAGAGAAATGTTGACAAGAGGCGTCCCTGTCACACTTGTGATCTTATCTGCAAGTTGTCTTTCATGAGAATGTCTTCATGTCAAGGCTTTACGTGTTTTCTTTAAACTCTATAGAGCTCATTAGATTCCTAAGTGATTCTCTGTCTACACTGTCAAATGCCCTTTCAAGTCCACTATTCCAACATAAAAAAAAGTGAGTGCCATTAAAAACTATTATTCACAATGTGGCTATATGGTCTATACAGTATGTTTTGTCAAAATCCTGCTGGTTCAACTCTCTGTTGACTATCAATAGACTCATTTAATCTTTCAAACTATTTGGATATTGCTCTAAAAACAAAAGTAATGTATCACAAGAGTTTACCCATTACATAAGAATAACAACAGTAAAGAGTTAACATTTAGCATTTTTTCAGCTGTATACACTTTGAGCACTTTAAGATTATTTGGCGAGATTAAAAATTTGTCTAAAAATCCCACTAATTATATTCTTATAGTCACATATAATCTAACAATTTTTATTGTGTACCTGGTGATTCAGGAAGTAATGTGTAAAAAAAATTTAAAAAAAAAAAAACAGAAACCAACAATTGTAATACATGAAACATGAATTATTTTAACAGATTTCTGTCAGTTTAACTCACTTTTGAGCTATCAAGATTTTGATCAAGAATTTAAAAGAACACTCACCATAAAATCTGTATTTATTTCCTGTTTTATCTTTTGATCCAGAAATGGAATTTTCTTTTCCATATTTCTTTCAATCTGAGAAGAAAAAAATTGTTACTCTGTGAAGACATCCTACGCAGTTGGTAAAACACTGGTGTTCTAAGAACTGGAGATAAAGTTACAACAAGAAATATTATCAGTCTTTTGTAATGGTGATAAAAATATTACAACTATGATGAGAAGGATGCAAAGGAATTTCCACAGCACATGTATGAATTCCAGGGTTAGTGCATCCTGAAAAGAGACAACTTATAAGGTCTTGAGTTGCCTGGCTTATGCTCAGGGATTGATAAGCCACACCAGAGCAGCCCAAAACCATGATTATCCCTGTGGTGCAACATGCTAAAAGCCCAAAATTGTACATCAAGCCAGGATGAAATCACTCGAGTTCCAGACTGAACTCTGGCTTTTACCTGATTTACAGCATGCATAGGAATCCCACAATGGACATACCTAGTGATGGGAGCTGGTTCTGCAGGATTCCTTGGGACAGCCCAGACCAAGAGCACAATTATTTTAGCATTGCTTATTTGGACAGCCCCCATGGATGGTGGGGAATGTGCAGCATTCTGCTGCTAGCTCTTTCTCCCTGTTACCTTAACAACCAGATGTGAGAATTAAATTATGCTTGGCCAGGATGCAGTGCCCAAAAAAGAAACTGTGCAACTAGGTGCAGACTGGCAGACATGCCACACAAAAAAGACCAGATCTACACTACAGATAATGCCAAGGAAATTAACTTAGCAGTGGCTGGAAACAGCAACAAGCTCATCAGCCCTAGTTCAACAATAACATCTATGAAGATAGTACATCTGTAATGTCACATTCAGAGAAAATTGTGCCTGTCAATCTGTGCCATATTGATTTTTCAAAGTGATTCAGAGCTTTTAGATGCATATGAAATGTGTATGAGATCATTTTTTTCTAACATAACCTACACTAAGTGAGATAAAATTCAGAAGTCAACAACAACACGTGTTATGCCATCTGCTCAGTTTTTTTATCTTTTTTATCAATCTTATATGCATCACCAGTTCTCTTCATTTATTTTTGGGTCTCATGTTATTTTTTTTCACACAAAAGATTCTAGATCATGATCCACCTAATAATGCCAATAGCTGATTTACTCAGTCTGTGTGTTATCCAGGGTTGTTGTTGTTGTTTAGCTAGGGCTGCTGAGCTTCTCACTCTTTAGCAGCCAATACCAAGATGAAGACTCCTTGGTATTATCTACACTGCAGATCTAGGCTTTTCTGCCATTCTGAAACTAGCTGAGTTGAAGTCATGAGCTCAATTTTCTCCAGCTTGGCTTGCATTTAAAGGATCATCAGATCTGGTCCCAAGCTAGGAGTAAGAAATGTGTGGCATACTACACTTTCCCCACCATCCAAGAGGGCTCTCCAACTATGCAGAGCTAAAACACTGTACTCTGGTTCTGGGCTTTTTCAAGGAACTGTCACAACCTGCACAGAGCCACCTCTCAGCTTCCCCTGCCTATCACTGGGATCCTTATGCATGCAGTCAACCAAGTCAAAGCCAAAGAATTATGACTGGGGCTCAAGTGACTTCTCCAAGCTTAGTGTGCAATTCTGGGTTCTCAACAAGTTTCACCACAGGAGGAATCACTGAAAGTGTGTGGATGATTTCAAGAGTCAATGAGGATGTAATTAGCCTCACAGACATAGGTTCACTTCCACATATGTATAATGTAGCATAGCTGGTAGTCGTATAAGGATGACTCCAGATATGCCTCCATGCATGTTATCCAGGATAACAATCTTTTCCTTTTCTCTTGTTCCACAGGATGTTTTTCCGGTACATGTCGGTAATCAAGAATCCAAACATCCAAAAACTGAAATATTCATAGAATCAAAAAATTTGTCACCCAATGTTTGGCTGATTTTTGAATCTATTGTTGGGTGACTCCTGCTACTTTTAGGAGACTTGCACACTTTAGGTGAATTTGGGCTACTTTGGGTGATATCCTAAAACTGAAACAACCAAATTTCTGAAACACAGCTGTCTCCAAGCATTCTGGACTCTAGAATCAATTCCACATGTATGATCCCATCACATTATTGTAATCCTTCTATTCTGTATAAGTATCAATTTATGAAAGTCTGTAATTTCAAGGCTGTTTTTTTTTTCTCTCAATATTTCAGAACCATATATGCTCTTAGTTCTGGGTCAAAGGTTTCACATTTTATGTTCACCTTTGAACACTGAGGAGATCTGGGAAGCACTGCCAGCAATCCTTTTCAGAGCTTTATCATGCTAGGAGACAGATACTAATGGTTTGTTTCAGGACTGAGCATTTACCAAAGGCAACCTTTGTAATTGCACTTCAGTAATAATAACAATAGCCACTTCCATCATAACTGAATATGGGAATGTGCCAGCCCTCAGCTGTTTATTTCCTTGGTGTTCCTTTCAATGTTTTCTCCTCTCTACTGCTAGCCGTGAGTATAGAGCATTGCCAGTTGGTGTAATCAGCAGCTTCATCCTCCCAGGTTACTTACTTACTTAGTCGTTCCCCTTCTACCACGAGGTGTAGAGGTTTGGAAGAGAGAGCGCCAGACTATCCTATCAGCTGTCTTCCTCCTGGCCTGGTTCCATTCTAATCCTCGGTCCTTCAAAGATTGTCTAATGTTGTCCTCCCAGCGGACTCTGGGTCATCCTGGGGGTCTGGATCCTTGGCTCTTTGTTTCCCATGCTTGTCATGGTAGCCGGTCTTCTCCCATTCTGCAGACATGGCCAAACCATCTTAGTTGGTACTGTTCTACTTGGGTCTGCAGGGGGTGGGATTTAAGGCCTTGACGTATCGTCTGGTTGCGTACCATGTCTCTTCTTGTTACTTCAACCACCTTCCTCAGATATCTCATTTCTGAGGTTTGGATCTGGCTTTTGTGGGTTGTAGTCATTGCCCATGACTCGCATCCATATGTCAAGACTGGGACATAGGTGGAGCGGTATACAGCCATCTTCGTTTTCTTACCAACCTCTCTCTTGCTGAGGAGTCCTCGATTTATGGCTTGAAAAAGTCTCCCAGCTGCTGCTTTTCGAGTGGCTAACTCTTCTTTGATGCCTCCCTTTCGGTCAATAATAGCTCCGAGGTATTTAAAGTGGTCTACCTGCTCCAGGACCTGTTCTCCCAGCTTAATCTGATGTCTTCTTTCTTCTCGTGATATCACCACGGATTTTGTTTTAGAGCTGCTTATGACCATCCCTCTCTTCTCCAGCTCTTCCTTCCAGACTTGCAGGTTGAATTGGAGATGTGCCTCTGATTTAGCAATCAGGGCAACATCATCAGCAAATGCCAGCTCCGAAATACAGACCGGTCTCATTTTCCAGTACCCCACTGAATACTTTCTTGTTCTCTCCTTACATGCCTTAATGACATCGTCCATGAGGAGTATGAAAAGGTAAGGTGACAGGATATCACCTTGTCTTACACCAGTGGTGGTCCTGAACTCTTCTGACTTATGGTTTGCTGTCCTCACATAATTTCTGCAAGACTTGTAGAAGCTCTGTATAGCATGAATCAGAGGTGCTGGAATGTTCTTTCTTGCCAAACAATCCCAAAGTTTGCTCCAGGGGACCCTGTCAAACGCCTTTTCCAGATCTATGAAACAAAGATGGATCTCACTCTTATACTCAAGGGCCTTTTCACTCAGCTGTCTGAGTGTGAAGATTAGGTCTTGAGTACTTCGGTTCGCTCGGAATCCGCACTGGACCTCATCCAGTTGTGGCTCAGCTAGGCGTCGGAGTCTCTGCTCTAGGATTCTAGAGTAGATTTTACTCTTCCCAGGTTGCTGGATTTATTTCCAATGCCCTTGACATAGTAAGGGTAAAGATATAATACACGTAAAACATATGCACCTTACTAACGTTGAACGTAATGAACTTAGAACAGGTACAATGGACTCGTACAAAGCTAGAGGGCCACAAGAACAATGGTGTCACAGAGAAAGGGAGGACTTCAACTAGAAACTGTACCTATTATTTACATAATAACTTTACTTACTTAGTCGTTCCCCTTCTACCATGAGGTGTAGAGGTCACATAATAACAACACGGCTAAATATTGCCATAGTGAGAGGGAAAATGCATGTTACCATTGCAAGTCATAAGATGGATATGAACTATCAAAATACATCTCACTGTCACAACTGACCACTACTCAGCACAGTGGGTAAAGAGGCAAGATACAGTACAACATTATCATGGAGTTACTAAAGCATTCACAATGGGAGAATAATAAACTACAGAGAACACTGCTGTACACCTGGAGAACAAAATAGTTCTACACCACAAACTCTAGGACTATAAAAACTAAGAGGCAAATAATCACTGTCCCCTCATTTTGCCGAAAACTACAGTATCATCATACTGTCCTCTGAAGACACGTCTATATATAATGACTCCCAATACTCAAGTCCCTAATGACTTCTCTTTCCGCCAAAATTCATCCTCGTCATGTGACATTACAAGACCTGTTGTTTATGCCATGAATCGACCAGGGTATCGAGTTTCACTCATGGCATAAATAAGGCAGCTTGGCTCCCAACCAAGCAGCTCAGTCCCGGCAGTAAAAACATACAGTGACAGCCCTCATGTCTCTCTTGCACACATCTTTGAACCTCAGCTGCGGTCGCCCATCTGTTCTTTTGCCATCTGCCATTTTACTTCGCTGTCTTCTTACCAAAGTGCAGTACTATGAACATTGTTCTGTAGGTGCTCCCAGTTTTCTGTAACAGTATCAACATACTGTGGGCTACTGAGGGCTTTCTTGAAAATTGTGGTAAATTGAGAGATCATGACAGGTTCTGACATCTTGCTGATATAGATGTATGGTTTCCCTTAATGTCTGACACGATGGAGTTTTCTTGGTTATGTTCTGATTTTGTAGCAAACCTAGGAGTGATCCGTATCACAGACTGCACTATGGTAAGTGTGTGTGGAGCACAATGACATGAGAAGTGATCTTCTGACAAGAATCAGATTCAGTTGGTGCCAGTGCTTGGAACGAGGGTGACCTTATACTGGGGTTTTGTCTGAAAGTAGGTGCTAATCACACAGAGGTCATGATGGATACACAAATCCAAGAACCGTTGTCCATTTTCATTCATCTTGTCAATATAAAACCTGCCCAGACATGAAGGCCATGAAATATTATCGGCACCCACTCTAGCGTTGAAGTTACTGAGGAGAACAAGTTGTTATTGCCTAGGTGTGCTTTTGATGACTGCTGCTAGATTCTCGTACAACTCGTCTTTAGTTTCTGAGGCAGAGTAGGAGCATATACACTGACAAGGGTGATGGGACCTGCACTATTTTTCAGGTGGAGCATTCCATACATGCCACACTTAAAGGTTTACCCATAATCTGTACGGGGTGTTTGCGTTTTCAGATGTGTACGGGCCGTACACGGGTCTGTATGGGTTTTTTCGCCTAATTATTAAATATACATATAAATCTTGTGCCACTACACAATTTGCGTCATGAGATTCGGCGAGATTTTAAGCCAAGTGGATTAAAAAAAAAATAACCAATGAAAATCAAGCTGCCTATTTTTCAATTGCCGCGGGATGTGCGTGGCGTGTTCATTCACAATTTTTCGCTAAAGCTAGCGCGAGGTTACTGATTATTTGAACGATTACGCAGCACTGAAATCTTTTTTGAGTCGAGCCTATTGTTTAGGATTAATTTCCAGTTTAGTATTGGTAAGTAATTCATTTTTAAAAAAATATTACAATAACATTGTTTAGATGAAGTTAGATTTAACTGTCAGATAACTTAGGCCTATGCTTTCTTTTCCCCTAAGGTTTAGCATAATTTATTATTTACGGCTGGTAAAAAAAAAAAGGCTGATACCACTACATATTATTTGATTTCACTAAAACTTGTAGAAAGTGCGTAAGAAATGTAAATTTGAAAAATAATACAATAGCCTACAAATTATGGGTAGCCTAATATCGTAATGACGGTCGCCGAATGCTCCGCATGTATTTTCGTACCATTTAGAGTTATAATTAGGGTTACAGCTAGGGTTAACCCTAAATCTAAATGGTACGAAAATACACGCGGAGCATTCGGCGAACGTCATTCCGATATTACCAAATTATGAAACTGAAAAGAAAAAAAAACCACAATAGCGTGGAAAATTTACATCTTAACTCGATCAGAGAAAAGTTTATTTGGAGTTAGCCTACTTCTCTTCTTAGTTTTAATTTCGTTTCTTTAAAAAACAATGTTATTTTGCCTTTGGTGGTCATCATTACGGTCATTCAATGATTTATAATTATTAAATAATTAATTAGCCTACTATCAATGTTTGATTGACACTAAAATTTGTATGGGAAGGTCTATTTAAAACTACCAGTTGGGCTTTAACGGCTATTCCAATTTTTGAAGTTCGGTAGAAAATATACAGGCTAATATTACGCCAGCGCTAGTTTATATTTTCATTACCAGCTTTAGCAAAAAATTTATTAGATTTTAAATTTAAGATTCCTAACCCATAATGCTTATTACTGGTCTCTTTAGGCCTGTACTTTTATAAGGCACTATAGAAAACACAGCAACTGTTCTTCATTTCAACCATAAATTGTATTAATTTTTTTCCAAGATTCTATTTCATTATATAATATTAAAATTACAAATAATTATATTTTTCAAATTGATTATTAATATTTGTATTTACTATGCAAAATAAATTCTAACTCTTGTTGTTTAGGTTTTAAAGCAAGTGAAGACATGCTTAAAAAGGCAAAGGCCGCATGTCACTATGATGGTGCAGAACCATCTAATTGAATATACTTTTACATGAATAAACTCTTTTGTTACGTTTTTCAGTCTTTGTACAGGTTTTGCGGGTCTTTGTACAGGTTTTGCGGGTCTTTGTACAGGTTTTTTAATTTTTTGTACAGGTTTTTCATCTCTGAGGTGTGGCATGTATGGCATTCTGATCCATTCTCACCTGGTTCATCCATTTTAGTTAGTAATTTTTTTTTAAACTGTAAAACCTACTCCATGTTCTCTAGTTTATTACGGTCTTCGCCTTGTCAATAACATGTGTAGTCCTTCTCGCTCACCATTCCAGAGCCTGCCAGGCCCATTTCCTGAAGGGCAGCTATATCCACTTGAAGTCGTTTAAGTTCGTTGTTGATTATGGCTGTCTTCCTCACATCGTTTATGTCCTGTAGGTTTTCGAATAGTCCAGTCATCATAGTCTGGCTGTTCCAACATCCCAGTCTGACAGTTGGTTTCTTTCCATTATTTCTTGTTGTGTGATTACTGCTTGGCGCAAAATTTTCTGTCTCCAGTTTGTGCTAATAACCATGCACCCAATGGAGATTGCAGAATGGCTTGGTTGTCAGAGGCCATTTCAGGAATGTGCCGTAGAAGCATTTATCTGCAGTGAGAGCTTATCCTCACTACAACTCCCATCTATGACAACCTTTGGAACCGCACTCCAATATAATCAGCAGAACTAAGTTTAAGTTGAAAGGAACCTTGTTTGCCACAGGAAAGCAAAAACTTCAAGCAAACCAAATTGAAAATTCTCATTTTTGAGTTTGTCTTATCGCCTTCAATTTCAAAATAATTGTAAATAGTTGAAATGAAGAAAAGTGAAACATCTGTGAGATTGCTTTAAAAAATAATTCAGAGATGCAGTAAAAGGAGTCAGCATTTAGGAATCCTAAGCTTAAACCTAACCTTAATCCATACCCTAAAGACATGGGCGATGTATTTGAATTTAATAAAAGCATATATATATATATATATATATATATATATATATATATATATATATATATATATATATATATATATATATATATATATATATATATATATATCAGAGCTTCAGAGCTTGATGAATCGCTTCACTAAAGCATGCAAGGACTTTGGCCTCACAATAAGTCTAAAGAAAACGAATGTGCTGAGTCAGGATGTGGGTGCTGCACCAGTTATCACTATCGATAACTATGAATTGGCAGTAGTGCACCACTTCACATACCTAGGGTCTACCATCAATGACAAACTCTCACTGGATAGAGAAATCGACAGCCGCATTGGCAAAGCTGCAGCTACCTTTGCCCGCCTCACATCGCGTGTTTGGGGAAACTCTAAACTCACAATGAAGACCAAAGCAGCGGTATATAATGCCTGCGTCACCAGCACACTCCTATATGGCAGCGAGACCTGGACGACCTATGCTAAGCAAGAAAGAAGGCTCAATACCTTCCATTTGCGGTGTCTACGCCGCATCCTCGGCATCTCGTGGAAAGATAAAGTGACAAATGTCGAGGTGTTGTCACGTGCTGGCCTTCAAAGTATGTATACGCTTCTTAGGCAGCGCAGACTTCGCTGGCTTGGCCATGTTCGCCGCATGGAAGATGGTCGCATCCCAAAAGATATCTTCTACGGACAATTAGCAGATGGCAAGAGAACAGTTGGGCGACCACAGCTGAGGTTCAAAGATGTGTGCAAGAGAGATATGAGGGCACTGGACATGGATCCAGCAACATGGGAGGATGAAGCTGCCGATCGCACTAAGTGGCGATGCTATTTACGGCGCCACCTCAGATTGGGCGAAGAGAGGCTCACACAAGAAGCAGAGGTGAGGAGAAAACGTCGAAAGGAGCACCAGGAAAATAAGCAGCTGAGGGCTGTCACCTCAGGGGCGCATTCCCATAGTCAGCTATGACTGAAGGGGCTATTATTATTATTATTATTATTATTATATATATATATATATATATATATATATATATATATATATATATATATATATATATATATATATATATATATATATATATATATATATCAGTGTTCTTCATTTCAGCTTTGTAAATTCTTAGTGCAATAAAAGCTTGGTTTGCCTTTGGAACACAGGGTGATTCAAAAAGATTGAAACATGTGTAAAAATGTATTAGTGACTTTCTTTCATATGAACATGTAGTCTAAATCAGTTTGTACAGGAACTATCAGTTACTTTTATAATCTTACAAATACTCTATGTGCGCCTTCATGTCACACATTACACATCAATTAATCCTGCATTCTAATTCATCCCAGGCCCTTTGTAGCACATGTGCTTTTGAATTTGAAACTTGTTCAAATACCATGGCAGGGCAATTGCAATTGTATTGACCACTGGATAGAAGTTGGTTGTCTTAAGTAACACTCTGGCATATTTTAGTGCTTCTACTGCTACCTGGTGCTCAAATATCCTGTTGTTTTTCCCTTTTTATGGAAGGGTGGTGGGGGTGTTGTTACGTGCAGTTTTCATAACTGATAATGTAGTCTGTCTGTATACTTGTTATGTTTGAATAAGATTTTGGGGTTTAATGTATTTTTCGTGAGAACCCTAATCTAAGGGCGAATACTCATTTTTTGCTTTGAGGGAAAGTAAATATGTAGTTACTCCCCTAAAAGGTTATACCAGCTGACTGCTTAGGTCAGGTGTGATGCGAACAGCGCATGTCCAAACTAGAGAGAGTTTGGAAAAGATTTCCGGTGCGGGAGGCCGTTTTTGTTGAACTGGGTCTGTCAGACGAAATGTCTGGTTACGTCTCTGCATTGCCTCTGGGGATGGAAACTCTTCCACTGTTATTGAAAGTCCCCTGTGTTATTTCTGTTCATCAGGAAGACGACAGTTGCTTCTAAGTTGTGTTAGGAATTCGAAGCAAGGTAAAAAAAGAAATCTTTCACACTTCCTTTGTAAGGATCATATTTTGAGTCAACTGGTGACGAGAGCTCACGAATGGTTAGAAGGCAGAGTATTCTACTTGTTATGCTCGTTGGAGCCATCTAAGACTTAGGTTTAGATTTACACACAGAGACCCAGGAGAATAGATGTTAATCTAAAACCCGCATGATTAGCGGTATATTTTGAACTTAGACACTTATGTCTACACATGAGGAATCCACAGTGTTTACTGTTTTATAGAGGCTTAATATATAACTATCTGGAGTGGAAGACCAGATGAGTTACCAGTTATTGCTATTATAACTTTAAATGAAAACTCGCCTGATGTACGAGGGAGTTATATAAGACTATCTTCGAAAGGACAGCCTATCTTTGATACGTCCGATTAGAGGGATGGACTATGCTAATTTCGTCGCCCGCCATGTTTGGGGTCGACGGGAGACTTAAGAAGATATCTGACATGTTGAAGTCAGAATGAAACTGATGGATGTTTTTCTGCTAGTTGTGGAATGAGAGATAAATTGGAGTCTGCAACACTTTGATAATCATATATTTATTGGAACTTATGTACATGCAACTGTAGTGAACTATTTTCATATCCGCCATGTTCCTGTGTCATGCTTACATGGATTTGTCTACGTCTTGTTGCTGTGACTATAATAAATAGTGGAAAAAAGTCTACAGCTGTTCATCTATATTTTTGACTCCATGCTTATGACACGTACGATATATGGTTCCTTCAACATAACATCTACACTTTTATCTGTGATGGAAGCTACACACTCTCATCTGTTACGTATTGTGATGCAAGTCTGTACTACCACATAGATGTCCACCTTGTCGAACTTTCCAACACGCATTCGCGCTATGTCTACATCACCAGCCACTACCACCATAGCAGTATACCTGTATCAGTAGTGAATCACCAGCAGGTATCAATGGTGACCAGAACAGATTACCCACAACACACAGAGTTTGTATAAGTGCAACACCAATATATATATCAGCCTTATTGCATCAGATTTACTGCATCAGCATTCTGCATCAGTGGACACTGATTGCATCAGTGGTGGATCAAATACATGGGTCTACAAGGTGAGACTCTGATTTTTACAGAATGTAAAGTACCCAGCGTTGCCTGTCAGATTGAAGTTGCCACAGATTCTTACGGTTGAGAAGGTCAAGTTCCGTTATTGTCAAAACTGCTATTTAGAAGGCGAAGTTTCATGATCGTTAATATGATTGTTGTGAAGGACAAGTACCGATTCTACCATCGCCGCATTCTTGATGCAGGAGCAGTAGGATTTTTTTCATAGTTGAAACATCATTCTTGAGAATGCTGAATGTTCTTGACTATTGAACAATAATTATATATAAAGTGACATATTGTGTGGTGTAAACTATAATTTATATACTGCTATTAAGCCTTCTTCACAACACACCTATTAATCATGCTATATGTATTTATGTTACATGTTATTTGTTTGTATATTAAATTAGTGTCGGCGTCTGTGGCCTAATGGATATGAACGCAGTTTCATAATCCAGATATACCAGGTTCGAAACCTGCTGCAGGCGGTTTGGTAGCAGATCGCTATGTGTGGATTTTTAACAATGGTATAAGCGCCGTACCGTTCAGAAAGCAATGGCAAACTACTGAATGAAAAAAAATTGCCTAGAAAAATCACAAACAGCCAATAAAAGCTGGGGTTGATTGCCACGTCCTGTAAAGGATAAGCAACTAACTTTATTAAATTAGTATATATTTCAGTGGGAGGTTGGGTGTGTGACTAATATAAGATATACCACGTGATAGAGGTCTTATATTAGTGTTCTATAGGTGCAATTTTCTTGATTGAAAATCTGCTAGCGACAGTTTGTTGCTATTTGTGTTAGTTGTGACGAGGTGTGCTTTTTCTTCGTTGTTTTTGTAACATTTTTTCTATTCTTTAGTTTTGATTAAATTTGTTTGTATTTGTAGGTCTACTCTTTCCTGTCATTCAGTTCTATACGCCTTTATGTTTATACACTGTGATGTCATTTGTTTTGTTTACATTTTCGCAGTTATCACCACATCCTTTGTGAGATTTCCTTCAGTTTAGTTTTTTAGTTGACTTCTGTGAATGTTATCATAGTGTCTTGAATATTTGTCTTCGTATTATTGTTATTGTTTTGTTTGCTATTGGTACACATACTTAGACATACACTATTAACATTTTGATTGAACTTATGATATAAATGTCTGATGGTATTATTATTGTAAAATAATCATACAAGTTCTTACAAAAGACTTGTCTTCAACAGACATTGAAATTAAGGGAGCTGATTATACAAGTTTTTGTTAAAAACTTGCTCCTGTTTGGTTGAAATAAATTAATATGTTATTTCAGGGATATTAGTCACATATTGTTAGGCATTATGTCAACTTTAGATTACTTTATTGAGCAAGGGAAATCCCTGGGCAAGACGGGTGATAAGTTGGAGGAGTATGCTACCAGTCAATATGAAAAAGCACAAAAATTGGAAATTGATAAACTGAAGGCTGAAGAGAAAAAACAAAAAGCTGAGGAGAAAAGAAATTGCAGATGCAGGTGGACAAAAAGAGATTCCAAATGGAAATGGAAAAGCAAAATAGAGAAGCTGAACAAAAGAGATTAGACAGAGAAGCTGAGGCTGAACAAAAGAGATTAGACAGAGAAGGTGAACAAAAGAGATTAGACAGAGAAGCTGAAGCTGAACAAAAGAGGTTAGACAGAGAAGCTGAACAAAAGAGACTAGAAATAGAGGCTGAAGAAAGAAAAGAAAAGGCAAAGATGGAACATCAAGAGAAACTTTTAGCTTATGAGATAGAAAAATTAAAGTTGACAAATATGAGTAAGGGTAATCAGTCATCTGGTAATGATGGTAAACCTTCTACTTTTAAGGTTAAACTACCACAGTTCAATCCTTCCAGTGACGATATTACATTCTGGCTGGATAGATTTGAACGTTCCTGTCGTACTCATAATGTGGAGAGATCACAATATGCAAATCAGTTATCAGAGAATTTGAGAGGTGATTCTCTGACTAGTTTAAGTCTGGTAGAAGAGGCTGATAAAGATAATTATGATGTTATTAGAGCAGCCTTGATAAAAAAATATCAATTGACAGAAGAAGGTTATCGTCTTTTGTTTAAGATGATGGTGCCTGAGGCAGGAAAAGAATTTTCAGAATTCATTGCAAAGGCACGTCTTATATTTACACGATGGATTGAGCTATCCAAAACAGAAAAAACATATGAAGCACTTATGGATTTGTTGCTCAGAGATAAGATTATGTCATGTGTAAATAAACCATTCCTTGAATTTATACATGAGCGTAAACCCAAAACACTAAAACAAATGGAAGAATATTGTTCCCAATATGTCACTGCACATCCTGACGTGACTTTTGGCAACATTAAGATTAAGGAGAGTATGCCAGTTGCTTCAGCAACACCATACAATCCTAATTATTCGCACAAATTTCAGGTACCACAAAACAGGTATGATAAAAAAGGTAACCATAATAGTTATCAAAACCAAGGTAACCAATCATTTCAGGGTTCTTCTTCGAAGAACTGGAGACGAGCCGACAGCCCTCGATTCAGGGGTTATCACAATTATAGGAATTTCCGCAGAGGAAGTCATTATAGAAACTATCCAAGTTATCTGTCATGGAGACAACAAAATCATAATTACAGAGATACTCATTATAATGAACATGATAATGGTAACCATGAGAACTATGACTCAAACCCAAATAGGGGTTACAATAGAGGAAACAATAATGATTACAGAGGCAATAATAATCGAGGTAGATCACAATACAAAAAACAAATCACATTATCAGGCAAACTCTGCACAGCAAGAGTCCCATGAAGCCTATAAACAGACTAAAGATAATAATGATGCTAATAATATGGCATGTTCTGCTTTTGATTTTGGGAGAGCATCTCAGTGCCCCCAATGCAAAACATTATTTGAACCAACTACGGTGTCTACTTTAAGTTGCGGCCATCCTCTTCCCGCTCTTCCTGCGTCAGTCGCGCATGATGGAAGAGGTTCTCTTGTCTTACATAAAGGTCTAGTAAATGATAATCCAGTCTCAGTTCTTTTTGATTCTGGATGCACCACAATTGGTGTTAGGCAGTCACTCGTAGATCCTTCTCGTGCCACAGGAAAAGTAGTCAAATGTGTAACATTTGGCGGCACCTTAGAGAAATACTCTACTGCTATCATTAAGATTGCTACTCCTTTCTTTACAGGAGATGTACACGCATGTCTTCTGCCGAATCCGATCGCTGATCTTATCATCGGTCGTATTCACGGAGTCAAAGAATGCACTCCGCAACAAATTTCCTTTTGGGAAAAACAAAATATGCAAGTTGCTAATGCTGTAGTCACTAGAGCTCAAGCTCTTAATATGCCTCAAACTTCATCTACTGAAGATAATGAAGTGCATAACCAAGATGATCCCTTGGTAATTTCTCGTGACTCATTTATAAAACAGCAAGAAGATGATCCCACTCTAAAGAAATTCTTTACTCTGGCAACAAAAGGTGATCCGAATAAGGATACAAATAGTAAATCTTGGATTACGATGAAGAATGGCGTACTTGTACGTATGGTACAAGACTCCGCTAAGTCCATTCATTCTCAAATCCTTGTGCCTAAAAATATGAGAGTTAAAATTTTGCAGCACGCTCACGACTCTCAGTGTGCTGGACATATGGGTTTTTCCCGTACGAAGTCAAGAGTTCTTGCGGCTTTCTTTTGGCCATTAGTAAACAAGGACATACGGATATATTGTCGATCTTGTAAAGTATGTCAAGAGGTCAAATCTAAAGGTCCACGCCATGCTGCACCTATTCAGGCTGCAGACATTCCTATTCGGCCGTTTCAGAAAATGGCCATAGACATTATTGGTCCGTTTAAGATCAAGTCTGCCAGAGGACATCAGTTTATCCTGACGTGTGTTGATATGTGCACACGTTGGCCAGAGGCTATTCCTCTGAAGAGCATTACTACTGCTGACATTGCAGATGCTCTTTGGCTTATATTTTCTCGTCTGGGATTCCCCGGAGAAATATTATCAGACCATGGCACCCAACTAATATCGGATACCATGTCTCAAGTAATGTCTACTCTGCAGATAGAAAGATCTTTGAGTAGTATCTATCACCCAATGTCTAATGGGATGGTCGAACGCCTAAATAGAACACTCAAAAACTTATTAGGGAAGATAACTGAGGATCATCCTCAAGATTGGGACAGGGTTTTACCTGCGGCCCTCTTCGCCTACAGAGAGGTCCCCAATGAACATACAGGATTTTCTCCCTTTGAACTTGTCTTTGGCGCGCGACCGCGCGGCCCTATGTCTTTGCTTCATGATCTCATAACCGCTGATAATATTAACGATGACACAAAATCCTCTTACGAATATGTCATCGCGCTTAGACAAAAGATTATCGAAGCATGCAAATTAGCAACTTCTTCTTCTGAATTTGCTAAACAGAAGGCAAGGCAATTTGCCAATAAGAAAAGAACCTTACGACAACTTTGTCCTGGTGACAAAGCATTTGTTTTGCTACCTTGTAGGGAAAACAGACTTCTTATTTCTTGGAAAGGTCCGTACGATATAATATCGAAAATTTCAGATGTTGACTATATTGTCGATATTGACGGGAAGCATAAAACCTTCCACATCAACATGCTTACGGAATTCCATGAACGTCCGGATTATTTACAGCCTATTTTCCAGGCAACGGACGATTCTCCAGTCCAACATGGTCATTACTCATCACTGTCCGTAATACAGGATGAGGAAACAAGTTTTTCAGATGTAAATCTTCCTCTTCCGATGATTCCACTTCATTCTAGTGAATCATGGAAAAATGTTACTGTCTCTCCTGATTTATCTCTAGGAGAACAGCGACAAGTTTCGGCTATGTTACAAACATTTCAGGATGTCCTCACTGACATCCCTGGACAAACTCATGTCATTGAACATGACATTATTCTAACTGACCATACTCCTATTAGGGTTAGACCTTATCCTATACCTATACATTTTCAAGCACAGGTTGAGAAAGAGTTGGATGAGATGATAGATTTGAAAATAATCGAACCATCCACCTCTGCATATTCTTCGCCGATGGTTATTGTTCGGAAAAAAGACAATAACATACGTCTTTGCGTTGACTATCGCAAATTGAATCAAGTTACGAAGTTTGACGCTGAACCTATGCCTTTACTAGAAGAGCTACTTACTAGGCTTTCTAAATCTCATTTTTTCACTAAACTTGATTTGTCTAAAGGATATTGGCAAGTTCCTTTATCTGAACGCGCCAAACCTCTTACGGCTTTTTCTACACCTAGAGGCCTTTTCCAATGGAATTTCATGCCTTTCGGCCTTATGAACGCACCAGCTACATTCGTACGCATGATGCGTCGAATCCTATCTTATCGGTCAGATGTCATTGCATACCTAGACGACATCTGTCTTTTCAGCGATACTTGGGAAGATCACTATTCGGGGTTAGTTGAATTACTGTCTACTTTACGCGAGCATAACCTGACAGCGAAACCCTCTAAAGCCTGCATTGGTTTTAGCGAAATTTCTTTCCTAGGCCATCGAGTCGGTCATGGTTTCCTAAAGACAGAGGACCATAATATCACTAAGATACTTAACATCTCTATTCCTAAGACTAAAAAGCAAGTGCGAAGTCTCTTAGGTCTTATACAATTTTATGGACGATTCATTCCGAATCTATCCTCTATCATGGCACCTCTTTCTACACTACTAAAGAAAGGGTCTCCTAATATGGTTCACTGGTCTCAGGAATGCCAATCCTCGCTGGATAAGATCAAAACTATGTTTTCAACACCACCTATTTTAGTGTTACCTACTAAAGATAAGACATTTTTTCTTCGTAGTGACGCTTCATCCACTGGGATTGGAGCGGCACTAATGCAAGAATACTCTGGAACTCTGCATCCTGTAATGTATATCTCCAGAAAACTTAATCCTGCAGAAAGGAATTACTCGGTTTTAGACCGTGAACTATTGGCTATGGTCTGGTCAATTCTCAAACTACAAAGATTCCTTCTAGGCGCACATTTCATAGTAGAAACCGACCAGAAAGCTCTTACAGCTATACAGAGTAAGAATTTGAAGAGCTCGAGGTCTACTCGATATGCAATTGCTCTTCAACCTTTTCATTTCTCGGTACGAGCTATCCGTGGATCAGATAATGTGATGGCAGACATTTTGTCTAGATGCCCACATGATTCCACCTAACTTTTATGTCTTGGACTTCCTAATACGTCTAAGTCTATAATAGTTTCTTTCTATATCAAGTTAGGTACACATTTGCAATTTGTAATAAAGTGATTGTATCACTACTTAGGGGTTCATTGATGTATATTCACCGCTGTTCTTTGATGATTTTTCTTCTTTGTTAATAATGAACTTAATATACTTAATATGAAATTGTGATTGAAATTATTGTATGCATTGTGTCATTGCCAGTATTGTAGTATAAGTTGGTGACACCTCCCTGGAAACATTTATACTTAGAGAAATGCTTTCTCTGAGATTATGAGATATATTCTCACCAGTCGCTCCATATGTCGATTTAGCCTCACATTTGGCGTTATATTTATTATTTATACTTTTCATCTGCGCATTATTCATGCATTGTGAGCCTATTGTATGTTGCTCCTAGATGTATTTCACACAAAAAAAATGCTGCATTTTTTTTTTCCCGGGAGGTGTGGTAAGACTGTTATGTGCAGTTTTCATAACTGATAATGTAGTCTGTCTGTATACTTGTTATGTTTGAATAAGATTTTGGGGTTTAATGTTTTTTTCGTTAGAACCCTAATCTAAGGGCGAATACTAATTTTTTGCTTTGAGGGAAAGTAAATATGTAGTTACTCCCCTAAAAGGTTATACCAGCTGACTGCTTAGGTCAGGTGTGATGCGAACAGCGCATGTCCAAACTAGAGAGAGTTTGGAAAAGATTTCTGGTGCGGGAGGCCGTTTTTGTTGAACTGGGTCTGTCAGACGAAATGTCTGGTTACGTCTCTGCATTGCCTCTGGGGATGGAAACTCTTCCAATGTTATTGAAAGTCCCCTGTGTTATTTCTGTTCGTCAGGAAGATGACAGTTGCTTCTAAGTTGTGTTAGGAAATCTTTCACACTTTCTTTGTAAGGATCATATTTTGAGTCACCCTGTGACGAGAGCTCACGAATGGTTGGAAGGCAGAGTATTCTACTTGTTATGCTCGTTGGAGCCATCTAAGACTGTTAGGTTTAGATTTACACACAGAGACCCAGGAGAATAGATGTTAATCTAAAACCCGCATGATTAGCGGTATATTTTGAACTTAGACACTTATGTCTACACATGAGCAATCCACAGTGTTTACTGTTTTATAGAGGCCTAATATATAACTATCTCTAGTGGAAGACCAGATGAGTTACCAGTTATTGCTATTATAACTTTAAATGAAAACTTGACTGATGTACGAGGGAGTTATATAAGACTATCTTCGAAAGGACAGCCTATCTTTGATACGTCCGATTAGAGGGATGGACTATGCTAATTTCGTCGCCCGCCATGTTTGGGGTCGACGGGAGACTTAAGAAGATATCTGACATGTTGAAGTCAGAATGAAACTGATGGATGTTTTTCTGCTAGTTGTGGAATGAGAGATAAATTGGAGTCTGCAACACTTTGATAATCATATATTTATTGGAACTTATGTACATGCAACTGTAGTGAACTGTTTTCATATCCGCCATGTTCCTGTGTCATGCTTACATGGATTTGTCTACGTCTTGTTGCTGTGACTATAATAAATAGTGGAAAAAAAGTCTACAGCTGTTCATCTATATTTTTGACTCCATGCTTATGACACGTACGATATATGGTTCCTTCAACATAACATCTACACTTCTATCTGTGATGGAAGCTACACACTCTCATCTGTTACGTATTGTGATGCAAGTCTGTACTACCACATAGATGTCCACCTTGTCGAACTTTCCAACACGCATTCGCACAATGTCTACATCACCAGCCACTACCACCATAGCAGTATACCTGTATCAGTAGTTAATCACCAGCAGGTATCAATGGTGACCAGAACAGATTACCCACAACACACAGAGTTTGTATAAGTGCAACACCAATATATATCAGCCTTATTGCATCAGATTTACTGCATCAGCATTACTGCATCAGTGGGAACATGTTTGCATCAGGTGTCAGAGTGGCTTAGAGGTATGGCTTCTGTTTTTAATTCAACATGAACCGGTTTTGCTCCCAGTACAGGGAATATAATTGATGGAGATTTTTCACAACCAGTGGTTCCTAATAATGTCATCCTACCCACTGATCTCTTGGGTAGTGAGATCGGATGCCAAGCCTTCTCCGATAAGGTTGAAAAATAGGAGGTCCCTTGTGTTAAACATTCTTCAGAAGCTGGAAATCATAAAGAGTAGGCCATACAGCCACTGCCCTGTCAAAATTTAAAAATTAGAAAACCTACCCACTACAAAAATATTTATAGAATGTAAGATTCTTGTATACACATTGGGATCCTCACTGGTGCTATGGAGTTTGTGCACTGTACTGAGATCCTCTTTGTGTGATCTAAGGGAGGAGATTGAAGCACTTATAGAGATGTCTGAGTTCAATGAAAATGGTCCTAAAAAAACCAAACCAATGTCTTGTTGTTCCCTCAGCTTTGACCTGCTTCAAACATTGACCAGATCCCAGCCTGGCAGGCTGTTTTTAGGGCTCAAGAATAACCAGTACTTCTGTTTTCCACAATTCACTCTATGCTGATGACCTGGCCATGTGGACTTCATGTAGACCAAAGCAAGGGTGCGGCACGGCTGTTTGTGCCCACCAAAAAGTGCTACTTTAGTTGCGCACCCTTTCTCCAGACCCAAAGGCAATAAATCTTTTGAACCTGTGAACACAGCATCGTTTACGCTGTGTGGGAAATATCAGCTGACTTTGGCTTGAAAAGTGTAACATTTAAACCAGTTTTAACGCATTCCTGATAAGTGCAAGACTAAAATAATTTCCTAGAAAATAACGTTGTGCAAAATACTATCTCTGTGTTGTATCATAACAGGGGCCCTAAATTCCACAAGAACCAAACATGGAAAACATTACAGGGCTACAGTCAATGGAGTACAGACGAGGCAACAGAATCTTACAACATGCTGAAAAATTTTAGACTTGAAGGACACCAAATGTGCAATAGAATAAACAAGCTAGGAAGAAGCAGGCTCAAGCGAACTAATATTATTGCCCAGACAAAAGAAACAAATTAACAAAGATACTATGCTAACAAAATCAATCTCAAAGAAAACACCACCAAGCACAATTAACCCACTGTGGAAAAGAAGATGCTTTCCTGAGCTAAAATCTGATATTCCAGGCATTGAAAGTAAAGGAATTCAGACAGAAGCACAAATAAAGCATATAACAATCAAGTATATTGACAAAAAATTCCCAGCAAAGCTCTGTACACATGCATGTACTGATGATTCAGCAAAAACTGCAACTGAAAATGAAGGAACTGGCATCCTCATTAAATTAAAAAACAGAATTCACTCTACGGCAACTGCCACTGGCAAATACTGCAATAACGTCAATGCTGATGCAGAAGCCTTGAAACAGGCTGTGGAAACTCTTAGGCCTATTGAGTGCAAAGCACATGCAGATAAAAAGATAATGATCTTTACAGATGCACTATCAGTAATTACAGCCCTCAAGAGCCACCATGCTAAAGGATTGAAAGATCTGATAAGACTCACTTTAAAGCCTGGCCAAATGCTTTAACAAGTGCATAGTTCGGTAATGTTCACCCTGAGCGCCGTCCAGATCATATCGTAACTTCGTTTACTTTGTACTTTGTATCGGAGTTTACAAGAAGTTAATAAACATTCGTACGAAATAAGAATAGCATAAATGATGTTCCTGCAATGGTTGTCTTCTCCTTCTTTAAGTACCGTGCATAGTGACGTAGGAGATCATGTCTCTCCACAACTTCCTGTCACCAGTACAATTTATCAATTCTGCTGTTGACTTCTTTCCATGCCACGATGTCAAACTGTCCAGTATTTGCTCTCTTTGCCTTCCCTTATCTCTGTTTCCTTCAATCTTACCTGTCGTCACGATTGTAAATAATTATAATGTTTTATAATTAATAAAAATACATAATGAAAAGTAGAAATAATAGGAGCCAAATAAATGTGGGGATGAGTAAAACAGAGATCAAAAGCTTAATTAAAAGAATAACAACCCAGGAATGGACAGTAGAGTGGGATGAAAGCCTGAAGGGCATACATGCATAAAAATCGTTCAAGACACCAACAAGAACGTGTCAGGTATCTAGAGAACTAACAACTCCTAGCACTAAGAAACTTCTTAGACTGCAACTAGGACTGAGCTATTTTAGAATATAAGAACCTTACTGTGCAGAGTGTTTAGAAAAAATAATATAGCATTTCCTATTAAAATGTAGAAAGTGTGAAGAACAGAGAAAACGAATATTAGATTATTTACGGGCATGTAATTCATCCATAACTGTGGAACAGGTGTTGAGAATAGATAGACCTAGAGAATTGCACAATATGGTTAAAAAGTGTATAACAAGAACTGATATTAATATATAAGGATCAATGATGGTGTGAGGAAAATGGGTTAGTCTGATATGGTGCTTGTATTGCTGATGGCAGGTAATTGTTGGATTTTATGTAATTGGGGACACCCCCTGGCTTTCTTACTCCTTTTCACATTTTCAACAACAGGGCCCTACCTCCACCAAAAGGTGATATAAGTTGGACTACATTTTTGTTATACAGGATTATTGTAACGTGACCAACCGTATACATTTGGTACATTAGAAATTAGCTAATGTATGTCATTGAGTTTCCACTACAGTATAATATTACATTACACGGACTCAGTGGACAATGATCCTAAAGTAATACATCAGCGAATGGACTGACAATCCATAACCATACAGAAGCTGTAGGTAATATAGCAACAACCAAAAGCCCGTGTAAATAATGTCTCATAATCGGGACAGCTTTGACTCAGTTACCCCCTCACATTCACCAAGAGCTGACGCTCAGTGACAGTGGATAAAAGTCAAGTCAAGTCACCTACTCAAATTCACCAGGAGTTGATGCTCAGTGACAGCGGATCAAAGTCAAGTCACCTACCCAAAACGAAACCGCAGGAACTACTGGCAATCAACCAGCCCGTCTCAAAACCCACAACCAACTGCCTCGTACGGCTATAGTCATTTCTCTCCACAACTCACCCCTCCCCAATGCACGTGTATCTACTTACAAGTAACCAGAACTCACAACACTGCGTACACTCACAACTAATTCAGGACGGCTCGTACTATTTCTGAATCACAATGAAAACATTACACAGGTACTCTCAGTTCTCGGTCAGCTTACAAACACCCATTATAATAAGCTCACAATGGAACATTCATCATCAACAACTATAAATATATTAACCCCAAAACATCCCTTGACAGTCTTAATTCTGCGAGATAGGTAGGGATATTTAAAGAAATGTTATTATTGGGACGCATGGACGTTAGGGTAAAAATAAAAACAATTGTTATATTTGTGCAAGTGATGTCAAATATAGCTCCATGTATTTTCTAGCGGTCTGTGTGAAGATGAAGACAGCATAAACCTGCTGCTCCATTTGATATGTTTTAACTCTTTCTATCAAAAGCAGTTTTTCGGTTTTACCCTTGAACCAAAATGGATACCAATTATTTTCTCCACACGTTAATTTTTAAAGAAAGCAGCACATAAATACTGTAAGAAGAAGAAATTTCACAGTTTATAAAAAACGAGTTTAAAATGACAGAAGAATATATTTCTGTGTGTCGAAAATTTTTAAAAATAGGTCTAAAATATTTATGGTCCGGTCTGAGCAGAGGGGATACTGGTAATTATGTTAGATTAAAGGGGTATGAAATAGATTTTTCACGAGGTGATAGTGTAAGAGGAAGTGCAGTCTCTGGAGAGAGTATTTTTCCTAATCCAGCCTATCTATTACGACTATTCTAATCAGACGAACTTTCTCTCTTTATATCAAATATAAGTTTCACTACACCCACATACACACACAAATATGTGACGAATGCGCACAGACGTGAAAACAAACTATGGATAACAGAAATGGGTAGGGGTTTGACCAACACATTAACTTAAGTTTTGTTACGTTTATTATCGTATAAACTGCTCACAACATGAAACATATATATCAATAAATCATAGAATAGACATTAGAAAATAACCCCATAAAATGTCCTCCCCTCTTGTGAAGAAAGAAAGATCCCCAAAAGAAGTTAATAAACCCAAAGGTCAAAGGTTAGCATTAGGGTATGGAATATTCAGTAAAGAAAAAGAACAAGTTCCTAGTTAAGCTATCCCGTAACTATTCAGTTCAGTGTGATTTAAAAAAATAATTAAGTTAGTATAATGATTGTAACAAAGGAAAATAGTTTTTTTCTCTCTCTCTCTCTCTGTTTTTTACTCTGTCATTCTGTGGCCACAAACATACTCGCTTACCCAGTACTTAGAATAGGTGTCTCTCTTGGAAAAAAAACTACTAACAATAGTATGACCATTCGTGTCAAGTTTTATTGCCAAATCCGGCCCCAGACTAGCCGTGTTACTTAATAATAATGTCAAGGTAATTGCCAGAATTGGTGCGTTTATTGTTTTCCTAGATGAGTCCTGTACTGTCTCATATAGTGGTTGAAGTAAGGCGTATCCGGGACTGTCACAGTTATAGAAAGAAAAAATAGTTCCTGTACTGTCTGACCTCTGGTTGTTGAGACAACGGTTACGTTATGCACACTTGTAATGATAGTCCTATCGGCTTTTCTCTGAGTTGAGTGCCGGTTATGAAAAGAACAGTGAATTCCCCTGGGTATAATCCAATTGAGAAAACCGTCTGTCATAGGTCTCGTAAAATGTTATATATATTTTTCCACAGCGGGCTGATAAAATTTGATAGAAAATGAATCTGGTATTATGCAAGTCCAGGTTACTATTATTCTTATTGTTTATAGTTTGGTCTCTCTCATGAATGAAGAAAGTTGACCGCACAGGTCAAAATCGAAGACCCAATAATAACAATAATGTCACTGGTAGCCTATAAAACCGCTGGTTCGCTGGTGTTTTTGATCGAGCCTAAATAGGAAGAAACAAACAATTTAACCCAAAATGGCAATACTATGTTATAACGCGTAGTGTGATCTCTGATCCTCTCCGTCATCTAATTAACTTAAAAGGTACACGGTATCTTAGTCTAACCTATCGCGCTTCGCTTCAGCGGATACTGTTTGGGTGTCAGGTATGCGCCTTTGCCCTCCCAGTAAACACTCAGCGCACAATATCAGGGTTAATTTAATTCAGACTCATTTAACACATATCGCTGGTCATTACTAGCTATTTTGGTGGTTGACGTCTGTCGTTTTTTAACACGTGATATAAACACTAGTCATTAAAACAAGTTACACACAGAATATAATGCGCGTATTACTCTGGCACTTTTAACATTATACTTAAGTCCGCAAAAAATGGTTGATGGATTTTACGTTACTGAACCACTGGTAAGAGAATACCCGCGCGTTCCTATTTCGCTAGTTTTAACGCTAGGGGACAGCAGTGAAAAAAAATTAGCAAAACTGTTTTTTTTCTCTCTCTAACCAGCGGCACTCGAGCTTTCCAGCTCTTTTGGCCCAATGACATGTCATTGCGAGGCTGGGTGGTCAGTGGACTTTTCTTCCAACCCGGTCAGGAGCTTCACTCCTTCCCATCCACACGGGGTTTATGTGCAGGAGCCGTTCAGGTTATTCAGTCAAATTTCCGGTCGTAAACATTCCTTCAAACTCTGACGCCCGGGTTTGAACCATGAAAACCTGGTCGCCAGTACAACGCCGTAGCCATTACACCAGCGCGGCTCCCAGTAAAACTGTTAACCCATTTAAAACTTAAGCACAACTAAAATATTACCACAATCAGAAATTTAAATCCCAACGGGACAATTTAACACTTTAAGCGAATAAAATGGTCTGACGTGATTAGATTCTTCCAAAATTTCTGATAGACTGATATTTGACTCAGGATAGACGGCAGCATATTAAATACAAACTTTGTGTGATCTCTCTGAAATATGTCAAAAGTCACACTTGGGGCGTTTCAGCAGAAATCGCGAGCTTGGCTTCACGAGATAAAAGGATTCTACGTTTCCTCTGTTCACGTTGCCAATCGACACCAAAGGCTTCTGATATCAGCGATTGTCTCCCTGTATGTACAACATCACATGATTTGCTTCCCCTTGTAGAGAACTTCAAAGTTGTTTACTTTCCACGTGTTTTTGGGCACTTGCAATCTGCCAGTCATCGTAATATTAACTGCTCCGCTGGCGTGAGAACTTCAGTTAGACCAGCGTTCTACGCTCACCTGAATGAGTGACAGTTTCGAACGTATGTAAACAAACTCGCAGCTCGTGAAAGCAGAAAAAAATAGGCGTGGCTAAATATGAGTCAAGACAGTCGATTTGCGTGGGTTTTTGTGTTTTTTTTTTTGTAGCAAAAATTATATACGCTGTAGGGGGAAGCGAAGGTGTACGGAAAAGAAGCGATATTCGCATATACATGTCACACTGTGTACAGGTAACCCGCGGTGTATTATATGGGGTGTCGGGTGCAGGTAGATTTCAGTCGCCAGAGCTTCTCGCTGGTGTGTCAGTGTCAGTCTCTGGTCGTGGTGTGCAGAGGAACCACCACAATGGGCGATGGAAAACGGGACAATAATTTGTGTTCAACATAAGGGTTACTTTCATAATTGCCTCCGGCTGGCGGAAAATAAGCCTTGGATGCAGCAATCTTTTTCTTTTATATGGAATAATTTGGCGACATGAGGAAATCTACTCTAACTTAACGGTCGTACTAGGTGCCCTGTCGGACAATAATGTACCATTTTGTGGCGCGCTATTCTGCTCGCTGGGTTGTAATTGTCAAGAGCCGACCACAATGAGGTTGTGCGCCGAACTGGGAACCTCATCATGTTAAATAAATTGCTAATGAACTACAGGGGCAAGAGCACATACACGTTGTCATGAAGGTCTGCTGCAAGTGGCCCAGCTGTAGTAGTGGCTCCATACTCCAAATAACAGAGTGCAAAATAATATGATGCTATCGATGATGTTGGTGATAATGATGAGGATGTTGAGGATGATGATGGTGCTATAGATGATGATGATGATGCTGATGATGCTATCGATGATAATTATGCTATCAATAGTAATGATGATGATGATGGTGGTAACAATGATGATGATGAAGATTTTGATGAGGATGATGAGGATGATAATGATGTTGATGATGATGGTGATGGTAATGATGATGATTAATATTGATGACGATGATGATAATGATGAGGATGATTCTGGTTATAAGTGTCAAACGTGTAATGTATAGTATGTCAACACAGTACAGATACACACACTACTACTGCACGTATGAACTTCACGCAGGACAGGAACAATAAGACTCGTACACTCAAAGGGCTTTACGAACAGTGGTGACACTAATAAAGGTAAGCTCAAATTATCCCTTTATTCACTGAACAATAACGTGGCCAAAAGTTGCCAGAATGAGATACAAAATATACATGAGCTACTAATTCAAATAGTACGGTAGATATGAACTATCCGATCAGCCTCGTAGTCAAGACTGACCATCACTCAGTATAATGAGCGACGAGGCGAACTACGGTGTAACATTCTCATATAAATATCAAACACACTGCAAGAATGATAATAACAGCAAATACAGCTGACAACTCCGTAGAGCAAAATAGTTCTGAACCAGACCAAATACACCAGTACTATATTAACAATGGCAACTATTCACTGCCCCGCCATAGGCCGAAATACTGTATAACAACCGGCTTTCCAAAACACACGTCTCTACGAGACGGCTCCCAAGACTCTAATAATCTATGGTATAATAGAATAATAGAAGTATATGAGGAGAACTGCCGTAAGACGGGGGTAAAACGGTTGAATGGAAAAAAAAAAACACACAAAAAGTAATACGTCTTACAAGGAGAAAGGACAAGAAAAACCTACGTTGCGGCCACAAGGCCTTCGTCAGGGACAGACAAACAAGAGACTGGAGGGAAAGAAAATGAGAATTAAGTAGAGAACATGAAACTATAAAAATAAGAGAAAAAAATACTCCCTTATGTCCAGTCACATGCAGCAAGATGGCTGCCACTAAACCGGAAAGCGGAAGTCAATAGTACATTAAAAAAAAAAAAAGAAATAATGAAAACAAGGACTGGAAAACAGAGTGAGGAAGAAAAAAATAAATAAATAAAATAATAAATAAATAAATAAATAAATAAATAAATAAATAAATAAATAAATAAATATATATATATATATATATATATATATATATATATATATATATATATATATATATATATATATATATATATATTATATATATATATATATATATATATATATATATATATATATATATATATATATACTCAAGACCAAATGAAACGCACATGGCATAAAATGTATAAGCAACAAACTTAAAATAATGAAATTTGCGCACATGAAGTGTCTGAATGTTTATTAACGTTTTCAAATCAATACTCACAATTATTGCCTCCCGTGAGATCGCACTTCTGCATATTCTGAAGTACCAACAAAATATCCAACTGCACTAAAGTTTGTTCAAACCACAGCGTGAATGTCTTAATATCGCGTGTGTACCCCCATAGCTCTGGCACATTTTTGAAGACGATTAGGCATCGACCTCATCAAGTGTTAAATGGTTTCCATCCGGATGGCATTCCAAGTTCTCTGTAGAGCGTCTCTCAGCTGCCGTTGATTGTGAGGGGCCTGTCGTTGCACATGTCGTCTCAACACGTCCCAAAGATGTTCGATACAGTTTTGAGAGGATGTATCATAACACGTGATGGCCTTAAAGGCTTCATTTAAAACATCTCTATTTTAGCTATTAGTAAAAAAAAAAACCTCAGAAGAGACCCCGATGCCATCACAAGAACAGCTATGCTTTGGACCCCTGAAGGAAAACGAAAGAGAGGCTGACCAAAAACAACCTGGCGGAGGACTGTGGAGGCTGAGATGCAAAGAATGAACCAGAGTTGGGGCACTGTACGAAGGATGGCCGCCGACCGAGCAAAGTGGAATCAATTTGTTGTTGCCCTACAAGACGCCACTAGGCATGATGGCCACTGACTGCTTTGACGGTCGGCGGCTAAGGATCAAAAAAAAAAAAAGATTTTAGCTATCCTGCATTATTTGGCTGCCAAAACTGTGGGCAGAAGGTCTGTGAAATTTCTTACAATGTTTCTACACTTTAAATATTTCTTAACTACTCTTCTTTTGAGTGAATACAATCCACTATCTCAGTGACTATAATAGAGATTAACCAAATAACAAAAATTTTCTCACTTCTCAGCTTGTTTTAAGGAAAAAAACATTTTTAAAAATTTATGATGAAAAATACTCAGTTCATTCAACTTCTGATGGGTTATAATTAGGATATGCAGTGTCTGTAATTTCAGATAATATGTTTAATTGCTGTCAATACAGATTGTCCTCGAATTACAATGGGGTTCCATTCTGATGACCCTGTAATAAGTTAGTTTGGTCATAAGTCAGAAATCACTATATTCTATATGAACCATTCATTCATTCATAACCCTCCACTCCCAAAGGAGCATAGGCCTTCAACAAACACATGACAAGTCCTCCTGTCACGTGCCATCATCTCAAGTTCTTTCCACATTCTCCTTATCATTTTCACCTCTGTTTCCAGCTCTCTTCTCCATGTGCTTCTTGGTCTACCTCTGCTTCTCTTGCCCTGGGGGTTCCAGAACAAGGACTGCCTTGTAATGCTATCAACAGGTTTCCTCAGTGTGTGTCCTATCCATCGCCATTGTCTTCTTCTCATCTCTTGTTCCACTGGCACTTGTCTAGTTCTTGTCATCAGTTCCACGTTGGTAACCTTGTCATACCATTTTAATCCCTCTATTCTACGCAAGCACCCATTTATGAAAGTCTGTAGCTTTTTGGTTGTTGTCTTTGTTGTTCTCCATGTCTCAGAGCCATACAATAGGACTGACTTCACATTTGAGTTGAAGATTCTTATTTTCGTGTTGGATCCGATTTCTCTTGATTTCCATATATTTCCCAATGCAATGAAAGCTCCTCTTGCTTTTTGTATTCTTATTTTGATATCACTGTCTGTCCCTCCAACTTTGTCTATATTGCTACCAAGATATGTGTACGATTCTACATCTTGTATTGGTGCTTCTTCAAATTCAAACCTGTTATCATTACCTGCATTTATTCTCATTATCTTTGTCTTTTCCCTGTGTATTTTCAGACCCAATTGCTGTGACCTCTCATCGAGCGTTTTCAATTTGAACTTGCATCAGATTACGGTTATGGGACAGAAGAGCTAAGTCATCAGCAAAATCCAGATCATCCAACTGCTTAGTTAGAGTCCACTGAATTCCATTTCTGTTGTGTGTTGTCGATGTTCTCGTAACCCAGTCTATTGCTAGTAAGAAAAGAAATGGAGACGAGAGGCATCCCTGTCGCACTCCTGTTCTTATCCCAAATGGTTCTGTAAGCTGTCCTTCATGAAGAACTCTGCATGTCATGTCTTCATATGTTTTCTTTATTAAATTAATGATCTTCAGGGGAACTCCATAATGCCTCATCAATTTCCAAAGTGATTCTCTGTCTACACTGTCAAATGCCTTTTCGTAGTCCACAAATCCGATGTATAGTGGTGAATTCCATTCCAGACTTTGTTCAACTATTATTCTCAAAGTGGCTATCTGGTCTGTACAGGATTTGTTTTGTCGAAAACCTGCTTGTTCATCTCTCAGTTTCTTGTCTATGGACTCTTTTAATCTTTCGAGGATAATCCTGTTTAATACTTTTCCTGGCACTGAAAGTAACATTATTCCTCTATAATTTGTGCACTCTTGTAAATTTCCCTTTTTAGGCAACTTAACCAGATATCCTTCCATCCATTCTGCTGGTATCTCTTCCTTTTCCCAGACTTTACCAAGTAATTTATATAACATCTCTGTAGCCGTGTCGATATCTGCTTTGATGGCCTCTGCTAGAATGCCATCAGGTCCAGACGCTTTTCCATCTCTTAGAAGCTTTATGGCTTTCTTTACTTCTCCCTTCGTTGGTCTTTCACCGTTAATTTGTAGCTCTTCTTCTGCTGGCTGGATGTCTGGGGGGTTTTGTGGAGCTGGCCTATTGAGAAGGTCCTCAAAATATTCTGTCCACCTCTTCATTTGCTCTTGTTTTTTTTTTTTTTTTTTTTCCGTACGCCCGCTAATACTCGAGGCGAAATCTCAGGTTATTGTTAATGTCTAACCTGACATTGATTTTACGTGAGTATCCCTTTTCTTGTACAGAGACAGGTGTCCCTCGCCATTCAGGCAGATACTCGCCGATTTCAGAGGTACCCATTAGAGCTGGGTCGGCTCAGGAGCCGCCAATCCCTGGTCGACGACACTCCTTCAAATGTACTCGCCAGGTCTCGAGTTAATCTAGTCCAATTCCCGGTCGACGAAAAATCCTCAAATGCCGTCGCCCGGGTTTGATCCTGAATCACCCGGTCGCCAGAGCGGTGTTGTAACCACTACGCTAGCGCGGCTCCCATTTGCTCTTGTATATTGCTGATCAGTTTTCCATTCTTGTCTTTTATGAAGCAACTTGTTTGCTTGTATTTCCCCGTTAGCTTCTTTGTGCTGTTATACAGTTCTCTCATATTTCCTTTGGCTGCAGCATCTGCTGCCTCTCTTGCCAACTCCTCAATATACTTCCTCTTGTCTCTTTTGATACTTCTTTTTACTTCTTTGTTTGCTTCTGTGTACACTTCTTGAGCCTTGGCTTTGGAACTTCTGGTTTTGCTTGTTGTTTAAATCTGCTTTCTTGTTTTTTTTCCTGTCTTTTATCTTATTGTTATCCTTGTTTTAAGGAAAAAAACATTTTTTTTTAAATTTATGATGAAAAATACTCAGTTCATTCAACTTCTGATGGGTTATAATTAGGATATGCAGTGTCTGTAATTTCAGATAATATGTTTAATTGTCAGTACAGATTGTCCTCAAATTACAATGGGGTTCCATTCTGATGACTCTGTAATAAGTTAGTTTGGTCATAAGTCAGAAATCACTATATTCTATATGAACCATAAGGATATGTTAATAATTAACATTCCTGAATGCTAAAATCAGTAGGTCTGATTTTGTATACTTTTAAAAAATCTAATTTTAGTCTTTGTTTATGGTGAAATAATACAATTTACAAATTATAACATAAAATGAATGTACTGCAATAATAAATGAATAAATAAACTTTACAACCAAACATTGGGAGTCGAAAATACTGTAACAGGATTAACAGGATGGCTGTCGTAAGTACGAGTGGTCGTAAGTCTCATGCATCATAAGTCAAGGAAAGTCTGTATTTGATTTTAGCATTATCTCTCCTGTCCAGTCATTGTAAATACAACAAACGAAAATGTGCAAAATATGAGTGGGCACGTGTGTGTGTGTGTTTCTCTCTTTATTCCCTATGTTCCAAAATGGCAGATTCTCGACATTTTTATTCCCTGTCCCAAATTGGTAGATTCTACACCTGCCAGAGTGTAAAAGAAATGGGGGTGTAGGTGTGAATGTGAAAGTTTGAAGTGTTTGAATCAATATTCAG
Organism: Oreohelix idahoensis; assembly: GCA_024509875.1. Taxonomy (NCBI): domain Eukaryota; kingdom Metazoa; phylum Mollusca; class Gastropoda; order Stylommatophora; family Oreohelicidae; genus Oreohelix; species Oreohelix idahoensis. The sequence goes on from JAMPIV010019646.1 coordinate 1,387,547, forward strand.
TTCACTCTCTATCTACAGTTAGCAATGAGCAAAACCACCAAGGCGGAATTTGACACAGTCAAAAAGCAAGCTCTGAGGTTCATATGTGTGGGTATGAGAAGCACATAAGAACAGCTGCCATAGAACTATGGACATACAATATATATATGTGCTGTTCTTCAAGCAACAGAGCTCTAAAGAAGAATAAGAAAAGAACACACAAACAAACAAACAACTGGTTGAAAACTGGAAAGCCATTAGTAGGTTAAAACAAAAATCACCACTACAAATATCAACAACCATACCAGCACCACCTTCCAGACACCTGACATAACTGAAAAATACCCAATCTTTTATCCCGGAAAGGAGTTAAAACTACTCATAATAAATACCACACTTAAGGATACGACACTAACAAGAGACACCAACCCAACAATACTTAAGACAGCTACTTTAGAGACTTTAGACAGCTACCCTAACACTGCAATACATGCTTACACAGATGGCTCTTCCTTCAAGTCCACCATAAATGCTGGACTTGGAGCTTAAGTGAAGTACCCAATGGCAACACTTAGAAATATATAAACCATGTGGAGAATTCAGTACTGATCACCAAGCAGAAATTACAGCAATAAACACCAACCTCCAAGCAATATAAGAAATTCAAACAAGAAATCTATAAGCCTTCATATATCATAATCTCCACTGATTCTTCTTCTGCATTCAGTTTGGTGTCATGCTAAATCTGCAGGCCTATCGCCAGGACGAAGTCCAGTCTTTTACAGGTCAGCGTGGCAGCCTCATATCTTCTGCTTGAGCTCAGCACCCCCTGGCCAGGTCAGGCAGCGTGGGTCATCATAGGCTGGGCAGTTCTGGAGAATGTGTTCGGGGGGTCTGGATTCCAGTTCCACATGGACATTCGTTTGTATGAGATATCCTGAGGCGATAGAGATGGCCTAGCAGTCTGCAGTTCTCAGGTGGAATATGATGGTCTGTAGACATTCCACTTTCATTCAAACTGACTGGTTTACTAACACTAGACCTTTCTGTTGTGAATAGCGTATGGTTATATAGGCTACCATTTTACAGAGTTGTTATGTAGACCTACAAACTACTACTACAACCACTGAATGTACTTACAAGTGATTCTTGGGATTTCGTGGTCGCGGAAGTCCATAAATGATTACCGCAGTGCCGATGGCAAGCACAGATATGTAGTAAATTATTAACTTAAAGTAGTATTTAAAAGGCCTAATTGTTTGATACAGTATTGGAATCACAAGCAGAACAATTACAAGAGTTAACTGCCACGAACTCAGTCCCTCTAAGAAATCCATTTCCCCCACTCTGGTATCATACGATGTCTTGAAGCTGTCCAAAGGTTCGAAGTACACTTTTATCGTTTAATATGGCCTGGTTTGAGTTTTTATCAAATTAATAAATGTTAAACAAACGAACTTAAATTATAGTGAAGAGTTCATATCAATTTTTACAAGTTTATATCAATCACTGCACTAGGAAGATAGTACAATCCGACACTAAACTAATTCTAATCTACCCTTCATATTTATTTCTCGTTTGCGTGTTCATCAATTTTGTCTTTAAGTTGGCCTTCAATCATGGATTCTAGTCTTGTCTCCAGTACCAGTGAAGGAGTATATCGAGTGACAGAGGACCATCTGGTCTAAAGGGCTCGTCAACATATCACGTCACGCATCATTTGTCATTTTTAACCACTCCCTCCCCCATTCCCTTTTCACATTTCTTCACAAAAACCAAGATCCCACTTACGTTACGTCATAAATCTCTTAACCCCTCCCCCTTTTTTCCCTATTTTTTTCTAAACTGAAAAGAAACAACGTAATCGAATGTAAATGAGTTAACTAGTCATTATTACTATCATCATCATCATAACCTTTCAACTCCCTTAGGTAAGTTAGTGAACTAGTCATAATTACCACCATCATCATCATTACCTTTCAACTCTCTAAGGTAAGTTAGTGAACTAGTCATCATTACCATCATCATCATAACCTTTCAGATCATTTACCCATTGAAATAACACTAAAAGATAATTACAAACCTAATAAACTGGTAGAAAAACCGAAATTTTACTATAATAAAGCTAATTGGGTAGCTTTTCAGGTAGAAATGGAAGAGATGAAAAAGAATAATATAGAAAATGAAAATATAGATGTATTTGCAGATAATCTCACAAAAGAAATATTACTAATAGCTGTTAAACATATACCAAATGCATATATGCCAGAACACATAATTCCACATCGCATTAAGGAAGCAAGAAGAGACATGGTCCGCAACCAGACGATACGTCAAGGCCTAAAATCCCACCCCCTGCAGACCCAAGTAGAACAGTCCCAACTAAGATGGTTTGGCCATGTCTGCAGAATGGGAGAAGATCGGCTACCACGACAAGCATGGGAAACAAAGAGCCAGGGATACAGACCCCCAGGACGACCCAGAGTTCGCTGGGAGGACAACATTAGACAATCTTTGAAGGACCGAGGACTAGAATGGAATCAGGTGTCGTAATATCTGAAGATTACACCGATCAAAAAAATAAATAATATATATATATATATATATATATATATATATATATATATATATATATATATATATATATATATATATATATATATATATATATATATATATATATGTGTGTGTGTTGTAATATGAATACATTAAAGTACGAACCACACATTGTAATATAATGCGAATCTTGACATGTACGATATTCTGTAAATAAACATGGCTACGAACTGAACATGCTTTTACTGAGTGCTTTCTGAAACATGTGTGTGCTTGTGTAGATGACGAGGTAATGCTTATATACTTACATCATAACATTATATGGTGGCAGCGGTCGATACCGGACTGACGCAAAACAGCTACACGATAACACGTGAGTACAGTATTCGGCTAATTTTCGTCATCGTGGTCAGCCATGGCGGTGAAACAATATCGCAACGCACCGCAAATGAGATTCGCCGGTCACGATGATAAGAGTGAAGCTTTCTTGTTATGGCGCCAACGCATAGATCTATATTCCAAGACCACTGGTCTGGAAGGACAAACCCTAACTCCATATATCCTAGAAGCATTGGACGATGAAGGTTTGAAAATCTACAACAGTTTTGCTACCGCCATGCCGGTTGAGTCGGCAACCGACCCCGTAGCCATATTGGACGAATTTGAAAAGCGTCTGATCATAAAGCACACAAACTTTAGAGCGGCAAGATTAGAGCTTCACCACCTGCGACAGAAACGTGGTGAAAGCCTAGATGATTTCTTCACTCGCATCAAGGAGAAAACAAGTGTATGCAAATTTAACAAAGAAGAAGAAAAAGAGCGAATTATTGAACAGATCCTTCTTAGCACACCAATGCCAGAGTTCCAGAAATGGCTACTGAGCCAGAGTGATACACTAACTTTACAACAACTTCTGGATGAAGGCAGGAAACACGAGGCACAAGCACTAAACATTAAACAAATTCAGCAAGGTACAGTAACAGCCCAGGTGGATGCAGTAAAAAGCTATAAACACAACAAAACAACTGGTACTAAGCAACAAGGAAAACACAACGCAAGCAGAGGTGCTATGTGTAAATGTTGTGGCCTAAACCACATACAAAACCACTGTCCAGCTAAAGACTCTACATGTCATTACTGCAGAAAGAGGGGCCACTGGATAAAATTATGTTTCAAGAGGAAACAAGACAGTGCTCAACACAAACTTCACAGCAGAAAGTCATCAAAACAAACACACTCTATGATGACTGAGGACCTTGACTCCAGTGAAGAAAGTGATCCTTCCAGTTTTGATACTGTGAAGATACTAACTTTCAGTAATGAACCAAAGAGAACGCAGGCTTTCTGCAAGGTACAATTCCGAATACCAGGAATTAAAAGGCACAAAGAAAGATATATTCGGTTCAAGATAGACACAGGTGCCCAAGGTAACACTCTACCCTTAAGAATATTCAGACAGATCATGCCTGACAAGGTGGATGAGCAAGGATTCCCCACAAGGGATGTAAAAAGTAGGAGTGGCAGGACAAAGCTAAGAGCTTACAATGGAACAAGTATAGACTGTTTCGGAGCAGTAACACTTGAATGTTTATACAGAGACTCTGAATGGACATCGTCAACATTTTATTTGGTAGATGTTGAAGGACCTGCAATTTTGGGTTTACCAATGTGCGAAAAGCTGAGTGTGGTAACTATTAACAACATTAAAGCTGACAAAAAAGAACATCTTACTCTACACGTCACTGGAGTAGATGACCTTAAACAGCGATTCCCAGAACAGTTCGACAGAATAGGCAAACTTCCAGGAAAGGCAAGATTCTTTTTAAAAGACAACGCTGAGCCAAAGATAGACCCACCTAGAAAGTATCCTATACATGTTAAACAGAAACTTGCCACAGAACTAGAAAAGATGGTGCAGAATGATGTTATTAGAAAGGTTGAAGAGCATTCTGATTGGTGTAGTAGTATCACAACCGTTCTGAAGCAGGATGGTTCTCTTCGGGTTTGCCTTGACCCAAAACACTTAAACAACAGTCTAAAGCGCTGTCCACACAAAATGCATACAGTGGAAGAGATAACTCACAGATTCCACAATGCCAAATATTTTTCTAAACTAGATGCTGTACACGGATACTGGAGTGTTGAGATAGCAGAGGAAAGTCAACTCCTTACAACTTTTCGAACACCATTCGGCAGATATTGTTTCAAGAGACTCCCATTTGGTTTGAATGTATCACAAGACATCTTTCAACAGAAGATTGACAACATTGTTGAGCAATGTTCTGGTACAGTGGCTATTGCGGATGACATTGTAGTCTGCGGCAGGTCAGAACAAGAACACGACCGTAACTTGATTAACTTGATGCATGTAGCACAGGCCAATGGGCTAACATTCAACAGCAAAAAGTGTACAATTAAGGCAACGGAGATACAATTTTTTGGATTGCTGTACACCCAGAATGGTGTAAAACCAGACCCTAAAAAGGTTGAAGATATTCATGACATGCCAACACCAGCTACAAAGAAGGAACTGCAACAATTCTTAGGTGCTGTCAATTTCCTAGCACAATTCATACCAAATTTGTCAGCTGCTGCAGAACCTTTGCGATCTCTACTACAGAATGAAACTCCGTATGAATGGTCAGAAGACTACCAACACATATTCAACCACTTGAAGACCCTCATATCATCTGATGCATGCTTGAAATACTATGACATGCAAGCACCCACTTTTCTCATGGTTGATTCCAGTCTGAAAGGCCTAGGAGCAGCACTTTTGCAACCAGACAAAAATCCTGAAGGACACTATGCCAAAGAACTTCGTCCTGTAGCTTACGCAAGCAAATCATTAAGTTCTGGCGAAAAGAAACTTGCAAACATTGAAAGAGAAATGCTAGCTGTACGTTTTGGAATCAAACGCTTCCACACATTTCTTTTCAACCGCCCATTTACAATTCTCTCAGATCACAAGCCACTTGAGATGATTCATAAAAAACCAATAGCTTCAGCACCACCACGACTACAAGCTCTGTTATTGGAAACACAAGGTTATGATTTTAATATTCAGTATATCCCAGGAGAGGATATAGGTCTTGCAGATGCTCTCAGCAGACTACCAAACCCCAACAAGACAGCAGATCTTACCCCAAACATCAAAGTTGATTTTGTCAAGTTTAGCGATAATCGGCTTGAACACATCAGAGAAGACACAATGAGAGATCCTATCCTTAACTCTCTCAAAGAACTGATATACCATGGATGGCCAAGCTCTATCAGGGAAGTTCCAACACACATCCGTCCATACTACTCGATGAGGGACGAGTTAAGCATCGAAGATGGTCTGATCCTTAAAGGAGATCGCATTGTTGTACCAGAAACACAACGCGATATCATCCTTAAACAGCTCCATAATAGTCACCTTGGTATTGTGAAGACACAACTGAGAGCAAAGAAAGATGTTTATTGGCCACAGATAAACAAGGACATAGAAACACTATGTAAAAACTGTTCAATTTGCCAAGAACATGCAAATAGGCAGTGCAGAGAACCTCTCATACCATCAGACATACCATTGAGCCCTTGGAGCATTATAGGAACTGATATTTTCTCAATCGACAATAATGACTATCTTATTATTGCTGATTACTACAGCAAATTTCCCATCATTGAGAAACTTCCACAACCCTCACCATCAGCTGTTATTGCAGACATTACAAAGAAGTATTGCAGCATGTTTGGCATCCCAGATGAAATTAGATCAGACAACGGTCCACATTTCTCAGGTCAAGCATACAGAAACTTCACTAAGGACTGGAAGATCAAACACACAACATCATCACCTAGATACCCTAAATCTAATGGTTTCATTGAGAGACAGATACAAACTATCAAGTCAATCATGAAGAAAACAAGAACAGAGGATGTACACCTAGCACTCTTGAGATGGAGAACAACACCGGTAGACAGTAAGATCGACAGTCCAGCAGAACTTATGTTTGATAGAAGAATTAAAGACCTCCTACCATCTAAGGTCCACTTCCGTCCACAACATAGAGACAGCACATATGATCAACTTCAGCATCGTCAGCAAGTTCAGAAATCCAACTATGACAAATGTGCTAAAGACTTACCACCATTATATCCTGGTCAGCATGTGACTACCTACAACCACAACAATGACACATGGTCAAAAGCAACAATCATTTCCAGAAACCCTGAACCCAGGAGCTATACTTTAAGACCAGACAGCAGCAGCAACCTCCTGAGGCGAAACAGAGTGGACATAAGAGAAATCCCACAGAATACAACAGAACAGAGAATTCCCATGTTTTCAACAGACAATGCAGTAACTCCAGAACTTGGTGCCCCACAAAACCAACAAGCGCCAAGGCCGAAATCACAACCAACTCAAGCTAAACCAGGGACTTCCGCAGAACCACCAGCACTTTACACCACTCGTTCTGGCCGTACAGTGACACCTCCCAGCCGATACAGACAGTGACATATATATACTCACACTGAGCATTACACATACTTATCCTTTCTCACATGAAACATTTCGTTGGAAATGTTTACACACATTTTTTTTTCAAAAAAGGGGGGATGTAATATGAATACATTAAAGTACGAACCACACATTGTAATATAATGCGAATCTTGACATGTACGATATTCTGTAAATAAACATGGCTACGAACTGAACATGCTTTTACTGAGTGCTTTCTGAAACATGTGTGTGCTTGTGTAGATGACGAGGTAATGCTTATATACTTACATCATAACATTACATGTGTGTGTGTGTATATATATATATATATATATATATATATATATATATATATATATATATATATATATATATATAGTTGTTTGTAAGACAAAAAATAACTTAGGGATAAAATAAGGAAGTTGCGAGACACGTTGTCTCCTACGCCAGCAATCGTATTAGTCTGGGCAAAGCCTTCACGCATCGAGACTGTAACGTCTCGCTTTCAATAGTGCTGGCTTTTTGCATCCGACGTTGGAAAATAAACATTACATCTTGACAAAACTTAGCCCTATTATCGAGCAAGAACGTAAGAAGAAAACTGGGAACGAATACGCGAAGGCATAAAAGTTAGAGAGAAAATGCTACAATTTGACACGTGTTTGAATTTTTTTCTGGCCTTGCGAACCAGAGGAAAACGATAGTGCAAGTCAATGCAGTAGTGTGTTGGAAGATAAACGTTGTCGCCCGCCTTACAGACCCCTCTTCGCTCGACGCGCAGATGCGAATATATAACCACGCTGTTAGACGCGACACAGACCAAAACACCCACACAAGTCGTACTACGGGCTAAAAAGTAGTGCTATTGTAGTGCACGGCAAAGCGTAGTCGTTTTTTTTTTGTGTGTGACGTACTACAAACACGGTGTTTCTTTTGAATGAGAACGTTAGACAGGCCTATAATACGATTAACGAGGAAACAGTTTGAAAAAAAAAATACAGTGGGAGAGGGGAAGAAAAGGAGCATAGTTGGTCGTGTCACGAGTTCGTGTTTACAAATTTGAATTTGCACGATAGAAGGATAGAGAATAAAAACTTAGATAATTTACTTACAGGCTAAAATAAAGGACGGTTTACGAATACGATGACCTTAATTGTTTAGTAGAAGAGTATGAGGTTAATGCACCTTACCGTAGATAGGAAAATATGTTATTTGACGAATTGAAGAAGAAAAACGATAATAGTGAACATAAGGAATAAAAGAATAAAAATAAAACCACTGTGTGACAAACAACAACAGGATCACTAATTACTTGTCAGAATTATAAACTAGTAGTAAATAATTGAGATATTGACGAAGACAGATGGACTAACAGACTTGAATCTTTCCCAGTTTGCCCTGTAGTGGGGATAGAGGGGAAGTTAGTCCAAGATTTGAAAATTGAGTTCAATTTTAAATAAAACGACGCTAGAAGCCAAACAGTCTCTGATTGGCTAGAGTCTAATATACTAACTGAGGGATAAAACCGAATCGATGGTAGTGTTAGACGCCACTTGACAGAAAATTGTATTACACTAAAGTTATGTGAAAGCAAGATAATAGTACTATCTTGACTTTGCTGATCTGCACCAGCAAGCGATCTGGATTTGACCATATATATCGCAAATCAAACTTATTAGTGTTAATATTTCTCTGATTGCGGTAAGGAAGAAAACATTTATATCATCCTTGTTATTATTATTATGTATGCATTATTGAATACGTATGAAAATTATGTGGGAAATAGTATCTAGAGGGAAGTCAACATCAAACTTTGTGTTGTTTCACAGAGTTGTTAGGAAATATATTAACAGGTTGTAGAAAAGCCAGACAGGCTTTCTGACACTTTGGGAGAAAGTAAATTAAATATTAATGGGGAAATTGTTGTACAGTATTATGACATAAGACCAGGAAAACCACTGGCCGTCGTCTTCAGCAAGTCACCGTGATTGTACATGACTTGACATTATTAACTTAAAATGTTTCCTTTGTCAAGGAAAGTGTCAAACTATAGTTTGAAATTTAATAGACCATGAATGGGGTAACAAACCAGATAAGAACGATAACTATTTGATTGGTTACCATGCTGATTCTAACTATGATTTCAAATGTTAAATAAGTTAGGGATAGAGAGAGGCATGAGATATTGAGTAGGACGTATTCCTATCCTTGCAGGGTTTCATCTATGACTCCAAGTGAGCCCAGGTCAACCTAAATCTGTATAAACTCCTGCATATTAAGACGTGAGGCAGTATAGACTGTGTGCCTCCTAGTTATATCTCAAAATCTGAATCCAGACTTGGCAGTTTGTAGCTGTTGGAGAGGAAAGACCTCATCTTGGGAACCAGCACTTACCAAGCTAAGAATCTGTTCACGGGCTCATGATATATCAAACTACACCACTCTCTTATCCAAAATGTGTAATTCATAGTAGAACACGATGAACCCAGTCGTGCTTCAAAATATTACCCATTCATAGGAGCAAGTTTTATTTGACACTTTTCCACTTACATTTAGATAATAGTTGTGAATAATAAGAGACTCATCTATAATTTGAATTCAATTGGTGTAAATCTATTCTATTATCATTTTGAGTTTTTATTATTCCTGTATCCAAAAAAAAGAACTGAGATACAGGAAAATAAATTGTAAAAAGATTTTAAATTTAAACTTAAACCAGTGACTTGTTTCCTTACTGTTCATTAATTTGTTAGGTGTATGTGTTGTCATTTTATTACATTACATCGCATATACCCTAGACATCTAGCTAGACAACATCCACACACCCGTACACATAATTAGGAGAAAATATATGACAGGTTGAGGTCATAAGGTGGTAGCAGACAGGTACCCTGAAAACACATTTATAAATAACTAACTTCAGGGGCTTGCACAGCTGACCTCACATCTGTTACAAATCAGATTTTATTCTTTAACATCAAATCCACCACATCAGGCCAGGAGGAAGACAGCCGATAGGATAGTCTGGAGCTCTCTCTTCCAAACCTCTACACCTCACGGTAGAAGGGGAACGACTAAGTAAGTAAGTATTAAGGAAGCAAAGAAGAATGAACATTGGAACAAAAACCCAGTACTATGGTGGACAGTTAGATGTACAGAAATTCAAAAACAAAGAAAACAAGCTCTACAAGAATATAGAAAGCATAGATCTGAAGATAATTTAGATATTTATAAGAACATAAGAAATGAATCAAACAGAATAATACTTAAGGCAAAAGAAAATCATTGGAGAAATTTCTGCCAAACACTGAACCCTACAACTAACTCTACATTGTTCAGTGGTTTTAAACATGCATTCACCTATACATTTTCCCTATTGACGGGGATCGATCATCGGCCTTTCCTAAAGACCGCTCGTATACTAAGAGTTAAAGGCAGAACTAAACATATGATAATACCTAATATAAAAATACCTGAAATGGCAGAGATTGACTGGCAGAAAACAGAGGTGCTGGCCAGGTACTACCATAGAGTTAGTTCTAAGGAAAATCTAGGACAGGCTGAAGTCAACAGAAGAGCAACACTTCTTAAAAAACTCAGTAAAGAAGTACCTTATAATACTGAAGATTTATCATATTTAAATGCAGATATTACAATGGAAGAAGTTGAAAATACAATAATGGACAAAACAAATACATCAGCAGGGCATGACATCTTGAGCTATGAAATCTTGAAACACATATCTAAAAGTACCATATATATATATATATATATATATATATATATATATATATATATATATATATATATATATATATATATATATATATATATATATATATATATATATATATATATATATATAATAATAATAATACAGAAAATCAATCTGCTACAATCATTCCTTCTTCCAGTTCGAATAGTCCTTTCCAGCAAGCATAATATCTTAAAAACGCTTTCCATAACCAACTAGCTCAATCCATTCGTTCTGCTAATTTAATACTTAGTTACTTAGTCGTTCCCATTCTACCGTGAGGTGTAGAGTTTTGAAAGAGAGAGCGCCAGACTATCCTATCGGCTGTCTTCCTCCTGGCCTGATTCCATTCTAGTTTTCGGTCCTTCAAAGATTGTCTAATGTGTCCTCCCAGCGGACTCTGGGTCGTCCTGGGGGTCTGGATCCTTGGCTCTTTGTTTCGCATGCCTGTCGTGGTAGCTGATCTTCTCCCATTCTGCAGACATTGCCAAACCATCTTAGTTGGGACTGTTCTACCTGGGTCTGCGGTGGGTGGGATTTAAGGCCTTGACGTATCGTCTGGTTGCGAACCATGTCTCTTCTTGTTACTTCAACCACCTTCCTCAGATTCCTCATTTGGGACCCAAAGACGCAGCAATAGAGAATGCAGTCAGCGACCCATAGCTTGACTGCTGGCGTCAGGGTCAGCAAACCAGAGCTGATCAAGACCCTACTCCACCTCCACGTGGGGGTCCTGGAAACAGGCTGCATCACTGCAGTCTGGCTGAGAGAGTAGGGATCGAAGAGGGAAGGCAAACCCGGTCCCAAAAAATGCCGTGCTGAAGTCGGATGTGCCGGCCGAAAGGCGCAGATATTGCAGCTCCACTGTAAACAGACACAACGCAGCCAGCGTCCTTTTCAGGACGAACGAGGAAGAAGAAGAAGAAGATTCCTCATTTCTGAGGTTTGGATCTGGCTTTTGTGGGTTGTAGTCATTGTCCATGAGTCGCATCCATATGTCAAGACTGGGATATAGGTGGAGCGGTATACAGCCATCGTCGTTTTCTTACCAACTTCTCTCTTGCTGCGGAATCCTCGATTTATGGCTTGAAAAAGTCTCCCAGCTGCTGCTTTTCGAATGGAAAATTCTTCTTTGATGTCTTCCTTTCGGTCTATGACAGCTCCAAGGTATTTAACGTGGTCGACCTGCTTACCCTGATCCTGATTACCAAAATTCTCCACCATCAGATTCCCTGTTCGAAATAAATGATAATACAAAAGAGATTCAAGGCATTGACTCTCAACTTTCAAAACAAGAAGGATTGTCATGGACAGATGATGAACCTACAACTTTGCACCAAGAAGAACCACCAATATCAAACGGTACTAAAGAATTAACGCGTGACAAGAAGTTAGATTTCAAACAAGAACCGTTGAAAGATGATCGGTTAACCAAGATCATGACACAAGTTAGAACTAATTCCCAAGATCAGAAAGAGTACACCATTCTACCGGAAGATAATATCCTCTATCATATCAGCCCTAGAGAAGACGGACTTCTACAAAAATGTATACCTCGACACATGACACAAAGGGTAATCCAACAATTCCATGATTAAAACGGTCATCTCTGCAGAGATAAAACCCTTGACATTATACAAAGAAGATTCTTTTGGCCAACTCTCATCAAAGATGTGGTAGAATATGTGAACACATGCAAGATTTGCAAACTTAGAAACATGAAGGCAATAAAGGCTCCGATCCAAGAAATGAAACCTTCAAATTTTCCTATGGAAGTAATTAGTATAGACCTCTCAGGACCATATCCCGTGACTTTAGCAGGAAACAAATATTTACTGCACACCGTTGATCAATATTCGGTGTGGCCAGAAAGCTATCCTTTAGCAAATGCCACACCTTCACTCGTCACCGACACCTTTCTTCAAGAATTTGTTCCGAGACACGGATATCCTCATAGGGTGATAACAGATAATGGCAATCAATTTACTGGCGAACCCTTCAAGTCTACATTACAACGATTGCACATACGACATACAAAAACCTCGTATTATCATCCACAATCAAACGGGAGAAATGAAGCCCGAAGAATACCAATCTCTTTGGTACTGGTTTCCTTTTGTTCTCATTTTAAGTATCTTCAACGATCACAGGCATGGCACACAAGATATTTTCTTTCCATATCATTTGTATATTCAAGTGCCTGTCTTTCATGACCAAATAATGTCTCGCTTCTTCTGTTTCGCGTGATATGTATTACATCACTGCTCGTGTCTTAATCTTCAGCAAGATGGTCATTTCCTCCATTCCAGTGAGATCTGCTGTGTATTTTATCATTTCACGTTGGCGAGATCGCACCTTACCTTGCGGCAACCTGGTAGAGTGTATCTTCCCCGACAAGAAGAAGTTAACAATAGGAACGTCGCTTGGTGAAGACTCTTACTCCTTCTGAAAATAGCGATAAGTCAATGTGGCAAGTTCGCTCTGCACAAAGAGAAGTCAGTGTTGTTTCTAAAATAGGTCGAGCGATCAGGTAAAATCAGGGAATGACAAATTAGAACAAGATGTTATAAGAAAACCTTAAACTATGAAAGCGAAAACAACGTCAAGGAGTGGGGAGAAAAGGAAATGAAAGGGCACAGAAAAAAGATAACGGATGGCACAGGAAAATGTAACGATAGAAGATTGACTCATCACAACCATAGGACTGACTTGACATTTGAATTAAAGATTCAGATTTATGTAGTTAGACTTGACTTCTTTTGATCTCCTTTCCCAATCCAATCCCAATCTAGCCTTATGTATTCTTAATATGATATTTTTGTCTGCTCCTCCAAAGTATATGAACGATTCTACATCTTGTAGTGATGTTTCTTCAATGCAGTATTGTTATCGTTTCCTACATTTTTTAAATTATCTTTGTTTCTCCCAGTGTATTTTCAGACCTGTTGTATTTATATTAAAGATAACTGATTCATGCGTGTGCACTTCTCAGATACATATAACAAATTGAATGATCAATTATAGTTTAACATGAGTAAATAAATAAATAACGATAATGAACTGAACTGTTGAGTTTTTCTTCGCTGAAAATGGTTAAGGGTGTGGTTGTGTGGGTGGTGAGTTAATTTGCTTTGGCCAAATTAATTAAAATACTTAACTGGCTAGATGTTGAAATGGTTTGCTGACTGCTCCGTAATCGTCGACTTCTGTGGTGATGGCACGTCTCAGACATTTTTTCAAGGGTAACCTCTCCTAACGTCAAGGCAAGGATCTTCACAACCCGTCAAAGTTGGGCATCTAGCGTAGACCACAATCTCTTGACCCACAGACACGTATCAAGTTGGTACTACACACTGGTATCTCCAACTTGTACCTCAAACTGTTATCACCAACTTGTACCACAAACTTTGAGAAGAAACAAATGTCTCTGCTAAGTATTGGTTTCCTGCTGTCTGTTCCACCAACCCTTCCTTTTTTTTTCTCAGTAATTTTACCCTCCCTGAGCATCAATGATAACCCCAGTTGATGGGATGAAAAAATCATCGTAAATTCAGGTAAAATCTGATGAGAAAAGATTTGTTTGGACTGCGGAAAACGACTTTTGCCTGATTTAAGCATGTTTGAATATAATATGAATTTTAAAGTGTTAATATAATAAATACCTTGTATATTCACCATGATGTCACCTTTGCCATCCACACCCTGCTCCACTTATAGCCCAGTGCTACCTCTGCTTTTGGTTCCCTGTGAGAGGACGGCTTTGAAGCAGTCACTAGCGCTTGCTGTGGCGGTTCGTGACTCTATCATTTTCATAAGCTGAGATTGCCATTCTCGTATGAACTTGCACAGCCATCAGCGAGTTAAACCTGTCAAATATAATATATAAAATGATAAAACTGTATATGTTACAACTTACCTTGTACCGGGTTATAATTTACAGACGTCTGGCATAGGAAAATTTCCGAATAATGTCGGGGACCAAGTTTTTAGACCGTCTTACAGGTAGTCAAGTATTACTTTAATTATAATAATAGTAATAATAATAATAGCCCCTTCAGTCATAACTGACTATGGGAATGCACCCCTGAGGTGACAGCCCTCAGCTGCTTATTTTCCTGGTGTTCCTTTCGACGTTTTCTCCCCTCCTCTGCTTGTTGTGTGAGCCTCTCTTCGCCTAATCTGAGGTAGCGCCGTAAATAGTATCACCACTTAGTGCGATCGGCAGCTTTATCCTCCCATGTTGCTGGATCCATGTCCAGTGCCCTCATATCTCTCTTGCACACATCTTTGAACCTCAGCTGTGGTCGCCCAACTGTTCTCTTGCCATCTGCTAATTGTCCAAATGTATTTAATTATAATCCCACTATTACCCTGTTTAAAGATTTCGATGACTGTGGTTTCCAGTATTATGAAGTTGAGTTTTCTTGTTGGTTAATTTCAGACGATCCTCAATACTTTGTTCAATCCTCTTTCTTGAAATCCTACTTTTCTTCAGTCCTGGCTTGTCTGAAGGTTTTGTCTTGGCCCAATGGAACACAGTGCTGGGGTCTAAACTCGTGCTACATTATATGGGACCTTTTGCCCACGCTCTCCAAGCTTTATACGCGGTGACAGTCGCCAATCAAACGTAGACTAGTTTAATATATTTTGGCTATACCAAGCAGATTTAACTGTTTGACTTTAGTATATGTCTTCTCCCCTTTCTCTCGTGAAATTTCACATGACACATGTGATTTCAAACTCCTCCCATATAAGGTATTGACACTACCGCTTTTGAAATGACTCATGTTTGTAATTCATAACAAACACTTCATTTTAATTTGTTATTATAAATGCTAACAAGCATGAGTCCACTCGCGGTAATGTTGCATCACATTTCTGTCACGCCAAAAGTACATTCGCAGTTTATCTTTCGATTAGCTTATACGAGAAGTGTGGGTGCCAAGCTTGATGTGAGATACGTTCACGTTTGTGTTTGTTTTTCACACGTAAGGCAGATTAATCTGTCTGCTCTCAGCAGGGTTATTAACGTTATCTCAACCCGTGGTAGGTCAGGCAAAATAACAACACGAAACCTGAGTCCTGCGTTCCAATATGATAGAAAATACGGGTAAAGAAGAAATAAATGGGATGAACTATATCATCGGTCTTAGAAAAATAATCAAAATAGGAACATGGAACGTCAGAAGCTTATACCAAGGAAAACAGTACATAGTGAAGAACGAGATGGAAAGACTAAACATCGATATCCTGGGCATCTCAGAGCACAGATGGTCGGGCCAGGGACACTTTTCGATTCCATCAGGAGGAACATTCATATACTCAGGCAAAGAGAGAGGAGGTCAGAGCGGCGTCGGCTTCTACCTGTCTAAAAGGACAGCTGTCTCCCTATTAGGATATAATCCCATAAATGACCGCATTGTCACAATCAGACTGAAAGGAAAAAGAAAGAACATCACAATTATACAAACATATGCGCCAACAGCAGCTGCTGAAGAACAGGAAATTGAAGATTTTTACAATGAACTGCAACACGCATTAGAGAAAGCAAATAAGCAAGATATTAGGATAATAATAGGAGATTTTAATGCCAAAGTTGGAAACGAAAGATTAGAACATGAAAAAAGAGTGAAAGGAAGTTATGGATTGGGCCAGAGAAATGAGAGAGGAGAACGCTTGACAACATTCTGCATAGAAAACAACCTAGTCATCACAAATACTCTTTTCATGCAACACCCTAGAAGACTATATACATGGACGTCACCGGACGGAAAAAGCAAGAACCAAATAGATTACATCTTAATACAACAAAGGTGGCGATCTTGTATCTCATCCATCAAGACGCTCCCAGGAGCAGACTGTGACTCCGACCATGAACTTCTTGCTGCAAACTTCAAGATCAAATTGAAAAAAGTCGTTACAAGCGACAAAGTAATACGTTATGACACAAGCGCCATTCCAGAAGAGTACAGTGTCGATATTCAGAACAAATTTGACATTCTTATGGCAGTACAGGAGGAAATGACACCAGATGAACTTGCCAATAACATCAGAGATGTTTATATTACAAATGCACAGAGGTTAATTCCTAAAAGAAGTATAAAGAGACGAGAATACATCTCAGACGAAACACTGAAGTTGGTGGTAGAGTGTAGTGGATTTGATGGTATTGTATGGTTGATGTTACCTAGTGTGATGTATGAGGTCAGCTGTGAAGGCTCCTGAGATAAATGTAGATGTGAATTTACAGAAGGCCCTTCTTGCTACCACTTACGACCTCACACATATCTTTTTTTTACTAATGAATGTGGCTACGTTAACAATCTAGGGTACTGATATGTAATGTGTTGTGGTAGATCACATACACACACCCACAGATATTTAATAAGTCTAATAATATTAATAAAATTTATAACACACTGAACTAACTCAAGCTGTTTAAAATTTTGATATTTAAATTTTCTTTAAGTTTATTTGTTCTGAACCAAGGTTTTATTTTGGTCAGAACATATGAAAGGTTTTGAAATTATGAATGAAATGCATGAATATATGGCATAATAAATGAAAGGTGTGTACATATGTATTGTACAAGACTAGTTAATATTACTACTGTTTATATTTGTAATTTATCTGGGAGAACGATTAATGGATGGGCTGTTGGGGTGGCTTCATCACTCCCAGTCTATGACTACCAAACATTGTCCATTTACTGATGGGAAAAAATACAAGTTTATTTCCCAACATGGTATGTTCTAGTTGATGGGATTATAATTGGGGTGTTAGTTAGAAAATAAGTTGGTGAATGTCCAGCAGGCCAGACGCTCACGTATCTTGACTGAGTAGTTCTGGTGCTGGAATCTGGTGGCCCCAGCTCTCCGTGCTTGGGGGCAATCTAAGGCTGCTCTGCCAAAATACTCGACTGCACGGGTCCACACTTGTATTTTTCAACACCGCATTTGACACCACTTTGGTGCCAAATAAAAAACTCACAGTTCAGAATTATGAATAGAGAACACAGTTATATGCTAGCAAAACTCAGCTGAGCTGCTTGCTCTAGTATGGCGTCCCTCTAAATATTGCAATTAGCTTCTGGGAATTACACCACTGAAGAATTACTGTGTCTACTACTGGACAATTTATGATGAATGGCAAAAATGCGCGTCTGAGCGCCGATAATATGTTTATCTGTGGCCAATCACCGCCTTTCCCCCTTTTCAAATTTCAAACCTCCTACCAAAAGTCAATTTCAGTCATACCTCAGTCAAGTATGTATTATTGTCTGTTGGTTCGTCTGTCTCTACTTGCGTTTTTTACAAAAACACACTTGTTTATACATGCATTTCCTACACGAATCTGCCTCTAGAGTTATTTTTAGCCACAACTTTCCACTAATTCCCCCTCTCTTTCATTCTAACTAGATTTTAGCACTTGAGTCTCAAGGCCGCAATTTTTGAAAATTTAGTGACATATTTTTTTTCAATGCAGTCGCTCGCTGATATGAACAACACAGTCTTTTGTCAATATCTTCATTATTATCTATCCGTCTGTATAAATGAAAGCATATTATTTCTCTGCTCAAGACAGGCCATCAGGCCAGCTAGGTTTTATATTCCTAACATTATTATTAAGAAAAAGTTACTTTTCAAGGTTAGTTGTTTTTTTTAAATATGTTCGAGCATCTTCTGTAATGCGTTTGCCGCTGAATTCAAATAAAAGGACTAAGTATCGTAAAAGCGTCCAAGAAATGACTGTTGCGTATAATAACTAAGGTCCCTTTTGTCAATTTCTTTACCTTGTGTCAACTTGGGGACGTGAATTTTTTTCCTTTCCCCACCAATTGCGTCTTTTTAGCCTTGCTAGTTTCAAGCACGAGTTCAGTCATATTTTTTCCTTTTGATCTCCGTTCTCATCCCGTCTACAAGGGTAAACGTTTTGCCTTCACGTCTAACAAGTTAGTTTCCATGGCGGGTGGTGACCCGCGGCATGGGCGATCATGTCTTCTAGTAGCTTACACATTATTTTTATCCCTACATTTTATCTTTGGAGATATTTTAACGTTGTATCACGGTTAAATTTATCACATAGAGAGAAGAAAAATAAAGTCCAAAAAAGATACAGAAAATCAGGAGTTGTACAAGGAATACACAAAGCAGATTAAAAAACGAGTCAGACAAGACAAACAACAATACATAAACGACACCTGCATGAAAATAGAGGAAATGCGCGAACAGGGATTGAGTAAGAATATGTTTTCTGAAGTAAGAATATTGAAGAACAGCAACTTTAAATCATCACCTCGTGCAATAAACGACAAGAAAGGCGACACTCTAACAGAACGTAAAGATATTCTGAACAGATGGAAGGAGTACTGTCAAGAAATGTATACGGAAATAAACAAAGCGGCAGATAACAACGTCATGAATGAAGCGGAACGTGAACCAGAACCTACCATAGAGGAAGTCCGGAATGCAATCAAACACTTAAAAAGTGGAAAATCTCCTGGTTGTGATGAAATAACAGCTGAAATGATACAGGCAGGAGGAGAAGGCAGCGCTCGTATATACCATGCATTATGCTGCAAGATCTGGCAAAGCGGAATTTGGCCCAAGGAATGGAAAAGATAAATTTACATACCCTTGCCAAAAAAGGGCAACCTGAAACTGTGCACAAACTACAGAACTATAGCTCTTATAAGCCATGCCAGCAAAATACTATTACAAATCGTAATGAAAAGGATGCAACAAAAGCTAGAAACAGAAATAAACGAAGTACAGGCGGGTTTTCGACCAGGTAGAGGCACTAGAGATCATATATTCAACATGAGGATCATCATAGAAAAGTGTAGAGAATTCAACATTGACCTATATACTTGTTTCATTGATTACACCAAAGCTTTCGATTGTGTACAACATCAGCAGTTATGGGCTATTATGAAAAATATGGGATTTTCAAACCACCTTATACAACTCATCGCACTGCTGTACCAAGAACAACAGGCAGCCGTAAGAGTAGAGGGGGAAACATCAGAATGGTTTGAAGTACAGAAAGGAGTAAGACAAGGCTGTACCCTTTCCCCTTACCTGTTTAACATTTATGCCGAGAATATCATGAGAAACGTAAGAGATGACCAAGAACACACAGAGTTTGACTCATTTAACATCGGCGGGTACCAGATCCCGGAAATCAGATATGCTGACGACACAGTCCTCCTATCGACCAACCCAGAAGGTCTTGAACAATTAATTCTGTCTACTAAAAAACACAGCGAGGCCCAGAATCTATACCTAAACACCAAGAAGACCAAAGTATTGACAACAAAGTAAAGACCAAACCAGAAATTGAAATAAATTGATAACGAAGAACTGGAAAGTGTTAATGAATTCGAATACTTAGGATCAATCATCAACAGCTCTGGCTACTGTGCAGTAGAAATTAAAAGAAGACTTGCAATTGCTTCACATAAGCTAATACAGATGAAAAACCTATGGCAAGGCACAAGCAAAGAAACAAAGTTACAACTGATCAGAGCATGTATATTCCCAGTAGCAACATACGGCTGCGAGACTTGGACACTCAATAAAACAGTTGCAAAACAGATTACATCATTCGAAATGAAATGCTACAGAAGGATGTTGAGAATACCTTGGATAGAAAAAAAGACCAATAGAGAAGTACTGCACTCACTAAACGTACAGGAACATTGGCTCCTAAATACCATCGCAATAAGGAAGCTGAAATTTTTCGGTCATATAAAAAGACATAATAGTCTGGAAAAAATAGTGATGGAAGGCATGGTCCCTGGAAAAAGGGGAAGGGGTCGACCTAGACGACGGTGGACCCAGGACATCACAGAGAGTCTGAACTCGTCTTTGGCTGATGCAGGTCGACTTGCCCAGAATCGTGATGCGTTCAGAGTAGCTGTAATGGAGACAACGTTCTGGAAAGAATATGTGTTACGTACATTTATTACCTACGGGGGTAGTCTTCGGTCCTGCCAAATGTACGCACCAGTTTTATATAGTTATATTATTTGTGCGTTCGATTGATTCACGCACTGACGTGCACAATGCTGTGTGAGTTGCTTTGGACGCACGTGTAACCTAGTTGAGTAGATTGTGACGTCATGATAGGGGCAGCTCGGACGACATTTATGTCCGCAGTGTTATTCTTTGATTCCTGGCAAATTTGAAGAAGCCATTAGTTGTATTCGTATCTATTGGTCTTCATGGCGAAGCCAATAGTGGATGTATGAAGTAAGTGTCGCCCCATTTCTTATGGCAAGTTTAATTATGTAAATTAAAGTATCAGGCCGCTCCTATTAATGGTCTAGCGGGAATTCATCGGAGATGACATTCCTAGAATTGGACACACGGAGTCGATAGCCTTTGGAATCTTTTGTAGAGGGAGAATCCATATGTGGAATCAAGTTAATGAATATATATATATGCTTCACATGTTTAATATGCCGTTTTACCTATGCCAAAGTCGTGGTATGGATACCGAGAGGTTAGCCAAGATGAAACACTAACCTGGTTGTATTGTTATATCTGCCTTTGTTTGGATTGGATATGCTATCTAAGAATTTTATGAAGAAAGTCTGGGATGCTTACAAGTATGATATAAATTATTGCTCCGTGAGAATGAATCCGTTTGCCTTAATAAACGTCCTTGGGAGAAGGTCAACGGACGTTAATACCATATCTGTTATATGGTAATGGAAGTGATCCTTAGTCACTGGAATATAAGAGAACTTAACTGTTAGAGAATCTACAACAACTATTAACAGTGATATTAACATTTTGACGTATGATCTTCGCATCTGTAACTATGATTGTCTTGTTCCACTTCGTTGGTGTCACGTCAATAAAATATATGTACAGTAATCACCGACTTGTGTGCTGCCAATACTTGCCCAGTTCACCCAATTCAACGATACTTGTTGGAATTTTCGTTTGAAGAACATTGTTGACATTCATTCCGTTTTAACCATTCGCGTTTCAATTTACCTCTTCACTGTATTCAACGATAAAATGGAGTCAACAATAAATGGTGTTCCAGTGTGGTCTGGAAATATCTAATTTCCAAGGAACGTACCCATCCAAATTATCGTTTGAAAAGAAGAATTTTTACTTTCAAGGCGACATCATCTCAATTTGGATCCTAGCGTGATATGAATCAGATTCAACTTACGTTTACCAAGGTCAAGGTCTTCAATCAACCTCCACGTCAGGTTTCACAGTGACTGATTACTTGGAGATCATCTCTTCATCATTATTACGTGCGAGCTGTAATCTAGAGAAGCAGAACGAAGTATTTTATCTGTAGACGTACATCCACGGAGACGAGGCACATTGATTTTTTACCTGCACGCGAGATGAGTATAACGTGTTTCCGTTGTACACTTTATTACGCTTAGTTGTGCCTTCCGTGTTATGTCCACATTCATATTTTTCGTGTTCAGTGTTATATGTTGTGTATTCTTCGTGGGAGGTAGGGAGGTTGATCTGACGAACGAGATCCATCTCGAAGCCAATTCGGGCTCTTCGTCAGACGTTCTGTAGGGCTCGTCTTGTAAGTTTCAATTGAGCGATAGTTCCGGTACAAGGCTAGAAACCTTGCCGAAGTTCCGATCGCTAGTTGCTTCTTATAATATTATCTATTTAGCTGTTTCGTCACGTTTAATCGTTGTTTTTGGTAGCTATTTTTATTCATAATTTAGTTTTATGATGAATTTTGTTTGTATTTTGCGTCCATCTCACCTTTCCTGTCGTTTAGTTTTTTACAAAACCTATGTTTTTACACTGTGTTGTCAATTGTACTGTTAATTATCTGATCGTAGTTATCGTCGTATATTTTTACGATATTCTATTTTAGTTATACATTTTTATTTTTTTGATTTCTACGATTGTGTTCTACCGTCCAGTTTATCATGTCTTGTCGGTTATGTTTCTATTGTCTTTCTCGTTGTTCATTTCATGACATTTGATTACATAAATTTATTGATTAATAACATATTTAATAATTATATGATAACATTATACCGTTCTAAGGACAGGAACGAAGAACACTTGTTACAATAACAAGGTTAATTAATTCACATTGATTAATTATCATTTTAAATATCTAGAGTACTGTGACTACTTATAAAGCATAATGTATTCACTAGATTACTTTATTAAGCAGGCAAAGCCCTTAATGTGACTCCTAAATAGATTAATATATTAGAAATCACTTGAAAACATTCTTTTAGTGTTACACACAAAACTATGACGTAGTAATTGTGACGTCATATGTAGACTCCATTTTGTTTTTGTGTACACATTTTCTAAAACTTTCTGGTGTTCCGACCTATATTTAATCTTAACATTTTATGAGAATTGAGAAAGTATTCGTTTAGACAGGAAAACACTTAGATAATTTTCTTACTAGTTGATTGACTGAGTGAGATACATATATATTTATCATGCTTAAGATAGATGACTATTTGGATATTGGACGAAAGTGTGGGATGAAAGGTAATGTGTTAAAATCATATGTCTTGGACACTTTGGCTAAAGATAATTTATGGAAAAGTGGGAAGTGGTTCCCGAATAAGGAAGAAATTGAAACTGAAGCAAGACGTATTGGAGAATCAGAAGAAACTAAAAGAATATTTGCATTAGACCAACATAACTTGCAATCTGATTTAGTGGAGGTACAGAATAAGTTACGAGATTCTGATAATCCAAAACAGATTATTGATTTAGATAATTTTTCGAAAGAACATGTACCTGTTCAGAACAAGGTACCCGTTGAAAACAAGGTTATCGATGTGAAAAAAGTAGAAAAAAAGCCTAGATCGGGCATAATGTCTACTCTGAGGGATATTCTTCAGGAGGCTAAGAATGATGGTTTTCAAGGCCCAGACCATGATGATTTTATACTAGACAATTTTTTATGTCGAACAGCGTCAGATTTGACGAAGTTTGCTGACCTTAATTTTCAGTCTGTACCACATATGATTATGGCAAGGGACATGGCAGAATTATTGGGTGGAGTATTTCGTACATTTGTGGAACGTTACGTACACGTCCATCGTGGTTCTATAATGAATAGCATTCGTAACGCTATTCTCTGTGATGACGATTATGAGAAACAAATGAAGTACGAACAAGGAAATGACACGGGAAGGACCAATTTTTTGGATGATATTGCTGAAGAGAGCAAAATAGAGGAATTGTCGGAACTCCTGGAAGATAAGGAGCTAGTGATTAATAATTTAAACGAAAGAGTAAGGACTCTTACATTACAAGCCGAGGTTACCAATACAAACTTCACGTCCTTACAGTTGGAGCTAGAAAATTCTAGGAAATTGTTGGTAGATGCATTGAAGCAGAATAATACACATTTTAATGGTAAAATTCATGAGGAAGATTCTGTTTTTACTAAGAAGATTGATGAACTTATGACTAGTCATCATAGTGCTATCGAAGCACTCAAACTTGAACTTAGGCAGGAGAGAGCTGAGGCTTTAGATACTATCAAAACTCTCAAACAAGAAATTAGTAACCTTAAATTAGAAACTACTTCTCAGATAAAAAAATTGAGGTTGGATTTTAAAGTTATAAAAATTAGAAAGGGAAATAATAAGAATGACAATATTTACAAGGGGAAACAATTCAAACAAACTGCTTCACTTATTAGTTCTTCGGGCCAGTCTTCTAGATCAAACGATTTTGATAACAATAATCTTAAATATAATGAAGAAAACCGCAATAAACAAAATTTGCAATCAAGATCTCAGGGTCCGCAAAACAAACAATTTTTTGGAAATAAACCATTTTACCAACATCATAACGATAATCATACAAATTATCGGACTAATCCAAATTTTAACTCTAGCAGAAACTACAATTATGGCAATTTTAATGACAAAAATCAAAATCGATCGCGTCGACGAGATAGATCGTTGAGTAATACGGATAGACATTCTAATTTCGCTTTAAGTGATACACAGGCTAACATTGAACAGGGTAAAGGAGTTGAAACTCATAATGCTTTATCTTGTTCTCTTGATTGTAACCAGGTGAAAGATTGTTCAGAATGCTCGACTCTTTTCCAGCCCAAGGCGATCACGACGCTGCGCTGCGGACAGGTTTTGCCAAGTCTTCCGGCTGTGTGTACGGCCATTTCAGCTACACACGATCGACCGGGATGCCTTCAATTAAATCATGGATTTTTAAATGGCATTCCATGCTCTCTTTTATTTGACTCAGGTTGTAGCACAATCGGTGTACGGACTTCGCTGGTCGACCCCGCCTGTGCAACCGGAGAGACCATCCAATGTGTTACTTTTAGTGGGACAGTGGAAACATTTCCCACAGCTATTATTGATCTTAACACACCATTTTTTTCAGGAAAGATCCACGCCTGTCTCCTTCCGAATCCAATTTGTTATGTCATCCTGGGTCGCATACATAATATAAAGGAGTGTACACCTCAGCAAATTGCTGAATGGGAAAAGCAGCATATACAGGATGCCTATGCATTTAAGTCTATACCTAGAGTTGTGTCACATACACATACTACTAACCTGTTATGTAATGTTAAGGTATTGGAATCTAGCATGGAGAACGATTCCATTGTTCATTACGCCACTGTTGCTAATTCGTTGCAACCTTTACGACATGCTTCTAGTCTTAAGAAGGAAAATAAGATTGCAACGCAACCTGTAAAGACTAGTAAGTCATATACCTTCCCTCGAATTGATCAGCAGTCAACTGATCGTAAGAAACAGGTTAAGTTTGTAAAAAATGGAAAGGATGTTCCTAATAAAAATAATAGTTGTAACTCAGGTGAGAAAACTAAAACCAATAAGGTTGTCAGTAAGGTTTTAACTTTGCCTAGCAAGCAGGTGTCTACGACATACCGTACACCTACACCTTTGTCTGGCATAAGTAATAATACTCAATTACAGGGGTATGGTACATTTAAGAACAATAATTCTACATGTAGAAATAATAAATATTATAATTTACCTCAAAGGACTAAGGTTACTCATCAACCTTACTCCCACTCTTGTGATAATGGTACCACTTATATTGGTAGAGGTGCATCTTCTCGCACCATCCTTGTGCAAAATCTGCCACAACGAACTACTTGGCAGGCACTAGGAGATTTTCTCAACCACACGGCGGACGTTAGGTTCGTGCGTCTGTTACCTCATACCAATAACAGGTATGGTGACGCCGTGGTAACTTTTAGGACCAATAGAGATGCTCGCATGGCTATCGAGCGGGACAATGGTGTGTATTTTCACCACCATTCCCTCAGGTTACGATTAGTACCTGATTCTGCGTCACGCACATAGTAACCTACTATATTGTATTTTGATATCACATTCTTTGATGACTCAGCCTATGCAGTCATCATTTCTTTCTTGTAATAGTCATTTGTTCTTTTTCTAGTTCTCATGATCTTTTTTTTTTTTTTTCAATGGAATTTTATGCCATTCGGTCTAATGAATGCGCCAGCTACCTTTGTACGCATGATGCGCCGCATATTGTCTCATCGTCCCGATGTCATTACTTATATAGATGACATCTGTCTTTTCAGTGACTCTTGGGATGAACATATTCAGGGTTTAAAATCTTTACTTTCTACCTTACGGGATTATAACTTAACAGCGAAACCTTCAAAGGCTTTTGTCGGTTTTCATGACATCTCATTTCTTGGTCACCGTATAGGTCGCGGTTTAATGTATACAGAAGACAGTAACGTCTCTAAAATTTTAAACATCTCAGCACCTAAGACAAAAAAACAAGTGAGGTCGCTCTTAGGACTAATACAGTTCTATTCTAAATTCATCCCTCATTTGTCTACTATAACTGCACCTCTTTCTTCGTTACTGAAGAAAGGCACACCTAATGTAATAAAGTGGTCGCAGGATCATCAAACGGCTTTAGATTATATAAAACAATTTTTTTCAAATAAGCCTGTTTTAAGGTTGCCTAACAAAGATCTCACCTTTGTTCTTCGCAGTGATGCTTCTTCCTACGCTATCGCGGCAGTTTTAATGCAGGAATACGGAGGCACCTTATTTCCGATTATGTACGTATCCAGAAAGCTTACGACGAGCGAGATGAAGTATTCCGTTCTGGACAAAGAGCTCCTTGCTCTTGTCTGGTCAATCACAAAACTGGATCGTTATCTCCTCGGATCACACTTTGTGGTGGAATCCGACCAGAAAGCTCTTACAGCACTGAACACAGGGAACGTGAAGTCATCAAAGTCAGCGCGTTACGCTATTGCGCTTCAACCGTTCCATTTTGAGATACGAGCTATTCCTGGAGTACAGAATGTGTTTGCAGACTGTCTTTCAAGATGCCCTAGTGAACACGTCGAAATTAAACCACTTCCAGATGGTGAAACGTCCTCACAGAAACATGAATAACTTTGTACATGGTCACTGATTATACATCTGTGGAGACTATGTGTAGGTCTGCAGTATTCGTATATATATAACTTTCAGAATATACTTACGTATGGATTATAACATTATTTCTTGTGAAGTAACGTTTTGTTAGAACGGGAACAGTGATATTAAAGTAACATTTTTTTTTTAGTATGGAAACATTGGTAAGAGTGACAAATAGACATTCACTATTGTTATGGAACAGATTACACTACATATCGTGTTCGTAAACTTATTTCAGGCATGGTACATTTAGAACATATTCTTGTCGATTTAACTAGTTCTAAAAGAATATTAACAATGAGTGAAATTGAAATCACTTAGAATAAATTAGTAATTAGTTATTTGTTCATAAATTAAGTACTACTAATTAGTATAATTCAATTTAATCAATTTGATTGATTATAAATCACACATCTACTAACTTTATTAGTGTTTCGCAATACGTGCATTCACGTATCCCACTACATGATATCTCACTTTTAGATAACTATTCAAACTTACTAATGTTAGGAAATAGTAAGTGCGTTGCTTCTTAAAGTGTTTAATTATGCTTTGTTTCATTTTGCATGTTATATTTTAAAATTTTCTGTTTTATTGATTCTTTTATCATTGATCATCACAGTGTTGCTGTTCATTTTCATTTTTCAAATCATATGTTTCAAATTTCTTGTAAAACAATTTTGTTGAATTTTATTATCATCTTTTTTTTATGGTTTATTTCATTTTCATTTTCAACTTCTTTTTACTTCGAATATTACCACATCGTTCCAAAGTAGGTCGATGGTGGATGTGTGCTTTAATGCATACTATCATTTAGTTATATTGTTTTCATTTAATATTCTTTTCTTAATATGATATAATTTTATGCATGTCATAAATCTTGTTGTAGTTTTGACTCACCTCTCTCGAGTAATTAGTTCGAAAAAAATTAATAGAATTAATTTTTTTAAGGGGAGGTAATAAGGGAGCTGTTACGTACATTTATTACCTACGGGGGTAGTCTTCGGTCCTGCCAAATGTACGCACCAGTTTTATATAGTTATATTATTTGTGCGTTCGATTGATTCACGCACTGACGTGCACAATGCTGTGTGAGTTGCTTTGGACGCACGTGTAACCTAGTTGAGTAGATTGTGACGTCATGATAGGGGCAGCTCGGACGACATTTATGTCCGCAGTGTTATTCTTTGATTCCTGGCAAATTTGAAGAAGCCATTAGTTGTATTCGTATCTATTGGTCTTCATGGCGAAGCCAATAGTGGATGTATGAAGTAAGTGTCGCCCCATTTCTTATGGCAAGTTTAATTATGTAAATTAAAGTATCAGGCCGCTCCTATTAATGGTCTAGCGGGAATTCATCGGAGATGACATTCCTAGAATTGGACACACGGAGTCGATAGCCTTTGGAATCTTTTGTAGAGGGAGAATCCATATGTGGAATCAAGTTAATGAATATATATATATGCTTCACATGTTTAATATGCCGTTTTACCTATGCCAAAGTCGTGGTATGGATACCGAGAGGTTAGCCAAGATGAAACACTAACCTGGTTGTATTGTTATATCTGCCTTTGTTTGGATTGGATATGCTATCTAAGAATTTTATGAAGAAAGTCTGGGATGCTTACAAGTATGATATAAATTATTGCTCCGTGAGAATGAATCCGTTTGCCTTAATAAACGTCCTTGGGAGAAGGTCAACGGACGTTAATACCATATCTGTTATATGGTAATGGAAGTGATCCTTAGTCACTGGAATATAAGAGAACTTAACTGTTAGAGAATCTACAACAACTATTAACAGTGATATTAACATTTTGACGTATGATCTTCGCATCTGTAACTATGATTGTCTTGTTCCACTTCGTTGGTGTCACGTCAATAAAATATATGTACAGTAATCACCGACTTGTGTGCTGCCAATACTTGCCCAGTTCACCCAATTCAACGATACTTGTTGGAATTTTCGTTTGAAGAACATTGTTGACATTCATTCCGTTTTAACCATTCGCGTTTCAATTTACCTCTTCACTGTATTCAACGATAAAATGGAGTCAACAATATGTCACATGATGATGAACTATATAAAGAGAAAGGCATGTAGAACACGACAAAATGAAGAGAACTGAGCTCGGGGCCTCATTGGGTCAAATCAGTTAAATCGGTTTAAAGCCGGCCCTGCACACACGCAGGCACGCATGCGCGCATGCACATATACAATTGATTCAATTAGCTTAATGTTTGTGTCTTTGATCTAATCAAACTTGTCTCGATGGGAATAACGTGTTATTGTTATTTTTTAATCTAATGTTTCAGCGTTTAGTTTATTTAGTCTGCATTTTTTTTAAAGTGTGTATTACTTTATTTAAACAACAAGAAATATGGCATTAAAAATAATTTAGACAATTTAAAGGTTAAAACAACTATTCGATATTTCAGCTGAGATAATAATATTAATTTAAGTCGTCCACGAGGGAGTTGTTAACTATTGCGGATCAGATTTAACCATTACTGATAAAAATTAACTATTGCGAATAAAAGTTAACATATGCGGATAAAAGTGAACTATTGCGGATAAAAGTTAACTATTGCGGATACAAGAAGGAGCTTCGTTTATTAAAGAAGCAAGTGTGCCTTGTACATCTTTGTGTAACTTCACATTTCCCAACCCCCTCGCCCTATCGTCACACAGCGTCACAACATTTTGACACCCCTCCCCACCTCCCCCCCCTACTTTACTGTTTGTCGTCATATGTGGACGACCCCGAACGTCTTATACAGATGAATCCACATCTACTGGCACTGCGGATACATAACCTCAGGATGGAATACGGCGGACAAGAAGAAAATGGATTGACAGAGTAATGGACAGCTTACAGAAAAATGTATTTATTTGTGAAGAAAAACTACCCCAGGCAACCTGTGAGGCGTTATAACAAGGATACATAATACTTGTACCTCTAATTCTAGATATGTTCAATTGCCGATACTCGACAATGTTATTACAGGTTTGTGTTTGTTTTTCACATGTAAGGCAGATTAATCGGTCTGTTCCCAGCTGGGTTATTAAAGTTATCTCAACCCGTAGTAGGTCAGGCAAAATAACAACACGAAACCTGAGTCCTGCGTTCCAGTATGTCCCATTGTTGTAAACAGAGCAAATCAAACATTTCCAACATTTTTTTTAAAATCTTAGTCCTGAAATGATAGTCTCGTCATATTTGTCATGCAGTAAACTCCCCCAAACGGGGGAGGAGGTGGGGAAAGCTTGCGCTGTTTAGGTTAATATTTAATGTACTCTTTATTTCTCATTAGTAATATGAATTACTAGAACCTCACTAGACCTTCATTTTCACTCCATACCCCCCCCCCCCCCCCCCCGTTGTAGCCTCCTCCAGTCATGACTGACTATGGGTAAGATGCGCCCCTTGGGGTGATAGCCCTCAGCTGCTTTTTTGTTCTTCTATTTTACTTTGTGTTTCTTTTGACGTGTTCTTTTCTTTTCTGTTTGTCGTATAGAGCACCTCCACTTGGTGCGGTTAGCAACTTCGTCCTCCCAGATTTCTGGACTTATGTCCGGTGTTCATTTGATTTCAGAGTGAACTATACTACTCGTCAAAAGTCAAGGGCCATCATATTATTTTCAATTCACTTTTATATAAGCGCATAGAATGATTAAATGAAAGAAGTTTTTAGTAAAAATGGGTGCAATATCTTCCTCTGATAGTCCTCTATGCACGTTAAGCATAAAAACAACTCACCGACAACCATGATGATCACGTGCAATTTGGTTTGCTGACCATAAATTCACATTTTTAATCTGTTTTTTCACACTTCCGTAGAACCAAACAGGTGAAGTAATCGTGCTGATTGACATTCCACGTGCAATGGCGACTTTTCGTGAACAGAATTCACTCTTAATTTGTTTTACAATCAGCAGACTTAGGGTAGTTTCATCACTTGGAAAAACCATGCCACCGAGAAGAAGTCTTGACACCTTACAAAGAATGAGGGCTATAGCGTGGATTGAAAGTAGTTTATCTGTCCGTGAGGTTGCTAGATTTGGAGGATTTCAGGCCACAGGAAGTGTAGAGGATCACCACCGGCCAGGTCGCCCTAGATGCACCAATAGACATGATGACCGGTACCTCTTGTTATCAGCCCTGCGCCATTGAACAGTGACTTGTTCCACTCTAAGATGTCAGCTGAGACAAACTGTAAACGTTAATGTCAGTCAAAGCACCATTCGCAGACGTTCACATGAATTTGGACTGGCTGCTCGACGTCCTGCAGTCAGAATCCCTCTTACTCCTGCTCATCGCAGAGCCCGTGTTGCTTGGTGTCGCGAGCACTTCCGATGGACAAGGCAACAATGGAGTCAAGCTCTCTTCACTGGTGAATCTCGCTTCACTGTGTCATTCAATGATGGAAGGATTCGAGTTTGGAGACGACCAGGAGAGCGATTTACTGATGACACAATTCGAGAGGTGGATCGTTATGGTAGGGGTTCTGTCATGGTCTAGGGAGGCTTCTAC
Source organism: Oreohelix idahoensis (assembly GCA_024509875.1). Taxonomy (NCBI): domain Eukaryota; kingdom Metazoa; phylum Mollusca; class Gastropoda; order Stylommatophora; family Oreohelicidae; genus Oreohelix; species Oreohelix idahoensis. Next base: position 1,419,313 of record JAMPIV010019646.1, read on the forward strand.
AGACACGGCAGGACCCCACTCTACTTCATCCAAGGCAACTTGACCGACTTAAGATACCAGAACGAAATTTTGAGACCAATTGTTCAGCCTGCTCTGGAGGCCATAGGTGGTAATGCCATCCTCCAAGATGATAACGCTCGACCCCATCGAGCTCGTGTGGTGAATGAGTTTATTCAGCAACATGGGATCATCAGGATGGCGTGGCCAGCTCATTCACCTGACCTTTCTGCGATTGAGCACCTCTGGGATGTCCTTGGTCGAAGATTGTCAACAAATCACCCCCTGCCAATGGATGTTGCACAGCAGACTGCATTTCTGCTTCAGGAATGGCAAGCTGTTCCTCAGGATACTCTTCGGACCCTTGTGGACTCGATGCGTCTACGCTGTCTTGAATGCCTTGCTGCAAACGGTGGTCATACCCGATTTTGAAATGTCTATTTGTCCAATATCTATTGTGTGGCTTTTGAAAAGGTGGGTGACACACTTCACAGCTTCATTGCGTTTGAATGTGTGTTTCCATTTCTTTACGTGACATGTCAATTTGGTATTCAATAAATATCATTTTGACTGATACCAATTACGTTTATATCAGATTTGTTTTATGGTTTCAACCAAGGTTTTTCTAAGTGGCCCTTGACTTTTGACGAGTAGTATATTATGACATGTTAACCCTTACAGGTCATTTTCCACGCTACTAAATTGTGGTGACCTCTCTCTTTCTCTCTCTCTCTTTCTCTGTGTGTGTGTGTGTCAGTCAGTCTGTCTCTCTGTCCCTGTTTGTGTGTGTTTCTTGCTTCATACAGAGCGGCATTACCGACCACTTAATTGGTCTGCTTGCTAAAAGCCTCATCCACTGGACTTCATATGTTGTTACAGCAGTGGTTTATATAACAACTTGTTGACAAAGCTGCTAGTCATAGACACAGCTGCTAGTCATAGACACAGCTGCTAGTCATAGACACAGTAGTCCAGAGTTATGCTTAATAAGGTGCAATGTGTAAAATATGTAATAGAAAATAGCATATACAGTGTAACGTATAATGGAAAAAGTAATCTGACAGTCTTTGTAATCTCGTAGCTCTATTATTTGTTTGCTAAAACCATGCATTTACTGCCTGTGTTTACTTACACAAGCGTACTTTTTCGTCCTGCCTCTTTTCTTTGAACATAAGCAAACGAAGTGTTTACAAACTTTCGTGACCTGCCCGTCATAACAGGTAACGAATCAGGTTTGTTTACCTCGTTGTCGTACATATAGGTTGTGAGTTATTTTTGGCCCGTCTGAGTAGAGTGGATGGTGATAGGTACGTGAGAAAGATGTGAGACATAGATTTCACGGGTGGTACATTAAGGAAAAAAGATATGTCTCTAAAATGAGTTCTCTATTCCAGCCTATCTATACGACTGTAATTTAGTACAAGACAACCTTGCCCTTTTCATACATATAAATTTAAGTTTAACTACACTCATACACACACAGCTATGTGACAACAAGACACACACACACGTGAATAACTACGGGTTAATTGGGTATGGGTCTGACCAACACTCAAAGCTAAGTTTATTTGTTGTTTATTGTCATTAAACTTGACAACACCAATTTTCTAAAGAAAAGATCAAGTAAATCAAATTTACATTCATGTGAAATAGCAGAATAAATGCTCCCTACTCTACCCCCTCCCCATCCTATGAAGAAAAGAACCCAAAAGTTAATAACCCAAAGGTCGAAAGTTAGCACTAGGTTACAGATTAGACAGTAAAGTAAAGAAGTTCCTACTATATGCTACCCAGTAAAGTAAACAAGTTTAAGCAAATCCAATGTTGGTAAATTCCCGAAACAAAAAAAAAAATACTCATGCACTCTTTCATACAGTGACCACTCAATCACTCTTACATACTCTTGGAAATACAATTATCCCTGAATAAATATAATATCAGGTTCACTTCCCAATATGGCCCCAGTCCATCCTCTAACAAACAAAGGCTAGTGAGGTGAACGCCGAATCCGGTACTTTTGTTTTACTTGATGAACAAACTGTCACCGCCAATAGTTGACGTAGGAACGTGCTCTTGGGGTTCACAATTAAAAAGAGGAAAATACTTCCAATATTGGGAAACATTTGGTTGCAAAAAATGTTCCAATGATAAATATTAATCCTATCGGCTGACTCTATGTTAGGGTGCCGATTCTGAAACAGCGCAAATTTCTGGATGCTTCGCTTGAATACGACTGTCAGAAGTCGTGAGTAAATGTTATCTTTTGTACACCCCAGTCGGCTGATAAAATTGAAAAAATATTGCTGAGTTTGGTAAGTCCAGTTAAATTACTTTTAGAGTCAGAACTATTCTCATGTATCTTTGACGCGTATGCTTATAATGAAGATCGGTACCTATCAAACCAATATGAGACACTGGTAAATAACAGTAAAATTTCCCAGAATAAAACAAACAAAAGAAACAGACCGCTGGACGCTCTTGATCAGGTCTGCTGGAATATAAGAAAAACAATTATGGAAAAATGGTACTCTTCCATATAGCTATATATGCACACAGACGGGGACAAGACGGTCTCTTATTCACTCCTAATCGTGCTAGTCTGTCAATCATACGATGCCTGACAGACCGCACGTGAAAAAAACATAATCTTTTGAAGTCTATGAAGGGAAATCCAGGGTTCCCCGAGTACGCTTTGAAGCAGACTCAGGGTAAAATCTTCGAGAACCCCGTTAGACGTAAGAATTCTTCTGATGTCGATTAGCAGCAACACCCGACAGAGCGACTTGTAAGCCTTTATCTTGTAACTCTGTTTCTGATTCTCTGTTACACACGGTAGCGCGAAAATTAACAACATCTATAGATCAGAGAAAAATAATGAAATATAAACTGTGTTTTCTTAAACCTGCTATCAGTTGTCACTCAGAATTTTTGAATAGTCTAAGCACGCAGTTCTAGAAACATTTTGTTAAATGTGTTATTAGAAATTCGTGGGGATTTTCATTCTGATTTTCTGGTAATAGAAATTAGTGCTTACATATTTTAAAGTGTTAGCTTTTACCAATTAAAAATGTAAGCTTTCACCATTATAATTCACTTAGATTTTCTAGCTGTTAAAACTAGTGAAATAAAATAACGCGAAGCTATTTCATAAAAGATGTTCAGTTATAATGTTAATTTTCACCACACGCTTTCTCACACAAGAAGAGACGGTTTTAGCTGACTGGTTATATGCTAAGCGCGACTGATAGTGACAGAACAGAATTCACGCTTTATTTCATTGTGCGTATTTATTATAAGTGCCCATTATTTAATATCATAGACTAAACTATCAGACGCCGACCAAATTAATAGCTACTTAACGACCGGCGATAGTTTGTGATAATTGACACTGTACGGCGATCGTTAACCGCAAGCGAGGGGGGAGAGGAAGAGTCGCATAACTCAATTCAACCTTCACTCGCTAAGCGACGCACGATAGGGTAGACTAAAGAAACATCTGTGCCATTTAATTTAACTCATGTAAGGAGTCTGTGGCCTAATGGATATGAACGCAGTTTCATAATTCATATATACCAGGTTCGAAACCTGCTGCGGGCGGTTTGGTAGCAGATCGCTTTGAGTGGATTTTTAACAGTGGTATAAGGGCCGTATCGTTCAGAAAGCAATGTCAAACTACTGAATGAAAAAATTGCCTAGAAAAAATCACAAACAGCCATTAAAAGCTGGGGTTGATTGCCTCGTCATGTAAAGGATAAGCAACTAACTTTTTAAGGAGAGAAGAATAAAGTATTCAGTGGGGTACTGGAAGATGAGACAGATATGTATTTCAGAGCTGGCATTTGCTGATGATGTTGCCCTAATTGCTAAATCAGAGGCACATCTCCAATCCAACCTGCAAGTCTGGAAGGAAGAGCTGGAGAAGAGAGAGATGGTCATAAGCAGATCTAAAACAAAATCCATGGTGATATCACGAGAAGAAAGAAGACATCAGATTAAGCTGGGAGAACAGGTCCTGGAGCAGGTCGACCACTTTAAATATCTCGGAGCTATTATAGACCGAAAGGGAGGCATCAAAGAAGAGTTGGCCACTCGAAAAGCAGCAGCTGGGAGTCTTTTTCAAGCCATAAATCGAGGATTCCTCAGCAAGAGAGAGGTTGGTAAGAAAACGAAGATGGCTGTATACCACTCCACCTATGTCCCAGTCTTGACATATGGATGCGAGTCATTGGCAATGACTACAACCCATAAAAGCCAGATCCAAACCTCAGAAATGAGGTATTCGAGGAAGGTGATTGAAGTAAAAAGAAGAGACATGGTCCGCAACCAGACAATACGTCAAGGCCTAAAATCCCACCCCCTGCAGACCCAAGTTGAACAGTCCCAACTAAGATGGTTTGGCAATGTCTGCAGAATGGGAGAAGATCGGCTACCACGACAAGCATGGGAAACAAAGAGCCAGGGATCCAGACCACCAGGACGATCCAGAGTCCGCTGGGAGAACAACATTACACAATCTTTGAAGGACCGAGGACTAGAATGGAACCAGGCCAGGAGGAAGACAGCCGATGGGATAGTCGGGCGCTCTCTCTACCAAACCTCTACACCTCATGGTAGAAGGGGAACGACTAAATAAGTAAGCCATTTAACTTTCATCTTTACTGACGGAGTGAATAAGAGACCGTCTTGACTCCGTCTGTGTGGATATGTAGCTATATGGAAGAGTAGCATTTTTCCATAATTTGTTTTTCTTATATTCCTAGCAGACATGATCAAGAGCGTCCAGCGGTCTTTTTCTTTTGTTTTTTTTGTTCTGGGAAATTTTACTGTTAGTTACCTGTGTCTCATATTGGTTTGAGCGGTTATATGCATACGCGCCAAAGATACATGAGAACAGTTCTGACACTAAATGTAATTTAACTGGACTTACCAAACCCAGCAATATTTTTTTTCAATTTTATCAGCCCACTGGGGTGTACAAAAGATAACATTTATTCATGACTTCTGAAGGTCGTATTCAAGCGAAGCATCCAGAAATTTACGCTGTTTCAGAATCGGCACTCTAACATAGAGTCAGCCGATAGGATTATCATTTATCATTTTAACATTTTTTGCAACCAGATGTTTCCCAATATTGGAAGTATTTTCCTCTTTTTAATTGTGAACCCCAAGAGCACGTTTCTACATCAACTATTGGCGGTGACATTTTTTTCATCAAGGAAAACAAAAACACCAGATTCGGCGTTCACCTCACTAGCCTTTGTTTGTTAGAGGATGGACTGGGGCCAATTTGAGAAGTGAACCTGATATTATATTTATTCAGGGATAATTGTATTTCCAAGGGATATCACCAAGAGTAGGTAAGAGTGATTGAGTGGCCACTGTATGAAAGAGTGCGTGAGTATTTTTCTTTGTTTCAGGGAATTTACCAACATTGGATTTGCTAAAACTTGTTTACTTTACTGGGTAGCATATAGTAGGAACTTGTTTACTTTACTGTCTACTCTGTAACATAGTGCTAACCTTTTGACCTTTGGCTTTTTAATTTTTAGGTTTTTTCTATATGGGGCAGAAGAGGAAACCAATGGTGATGAAGATGACATAAAGATGGAAGAACTGAAGGCAGCACTGGAGAAAATCAAGATGGGCAAAGCAGCAGGGCATGATGGTATAACACCAGAAATGGTTAAGTACATGGGAGCATCAGGCGGCCTGTTACTCCTAAGGGTCCTACAGGCAGCATGGTGCAACAAGACCATACCAAAGGATTGGGAGATCGCCATCATAACACCAATTTTCAAAAAGGGTGACAATCGACAGTGTGGAAACCATAGAGGCGTGTCCCTTCTCGGTGTCCCTGGGGGGATCTGCTCTGGGGCAGGGGCTCCGACGCCTGGCTGGGCCGCGGTTGGATGGGGTCCAGTGCGGATTCCGAGCGGGCCGAGGTGCTCGGGACCTGGTCTTCGCACTTAGACGGCTGGGTGAGGGGGCCCTTGGGTGCGGGAGTGGGGTCCATCTTTGTTTCATGGATCTGGAGAGGGCGTTTGGCGGGGTCCCTTGGGGCAAACTTTGGGACTGTTTGGCAGGGAAGAGTATTCCAGCACCTCTGATTCATGCTATGCAGAGCTTCTGCAGGTCTTGCAGAAGTTGTGTGAGGACAGCGGGCCATGGGTCAGAGTTCGGAACCGCCACTGGTGTGGGACAGGGTGATATCCTATCACCTTGCCTCTTCGTGCTCCTTATGGACGATGTCGTCGGGGCATGTGGGGAGAGAGCGAGAGAGTGTTCAGTGGGGTGCTGGAGGATGGGACGGGTCTGTGTTTCGGAGCTGGCATTTGCTGATGATGTTGCCCTGGTTGCTGGATCGGAGGCACATCTCCGGTCCGGCCTGCGGGTCTGGAGGGAGGGGCTGGAGAGGAGAGGGATGGTCATGGGCAGCTCTAGAACAAAGTCCATGGTGATATCACGAGAGGAAAGAAGACATCGGATTGGGCTGGGAGAACAGGTCCTGGAGCAGGTCGGCCACTTTAAATGCCTCGGAGCTATTATAGACCGAAAGGGAGGCATCAAAGAAGAGTTGGCCACTCGAAAAGCAGCAGCTGGGAGACTTTTTCAGGCCATAAATCGAGGATTCCTCAGCAAGAGAGAGGTTGGTAAGAAAACGAAGATGGCTGTATACCGCTCCACCTATGTCCCAGTCTTGACATATGGATGCGAGTCATGGGCAATGACTACAACCCATAAAGGCCAGATCCAAACCTCAGAAATGAGGTATCTGAGGAAGGTTGTTGAAGTAACAAGAGGAGACATGGTACGCAACCAGACGATACGTCAAGGCCTAAAATGCCACCCCCTACAGACCCAAGTAGAACAGTCCCAACTAAGATGGTTTGGCCATGTCTGCAGAGTGGGGGGGGGGGGAAAATCGGCTGCCACGACAGGCGTGGGAAACGGGGAGCCAGGGATCCAGACCCCGAGGACGACCCAGAGTCCGCTGGGAGGACAACATTAGACAATCTTTGAAGGACCGAGGACTAGAATGGAACCAGGCCAGGAGGAAGACAGCCGATAGAATAGTCTGGCGCTCTCTCTTCCAAACCTCTACACCTCACGGTAGAAGGGGAACGACTAAGTAAGTAAGTCTATATGGGGGGGGGGGGGGGGCCGCGCTATTATCCTGCTATTTCATATGTATATCTGATTTGTTTGATTTTTTCTTTAGATAATTGGTGTTTGTCGTGGATGAATTATCAGATAGGTAATAGATGTTTATAGCCCTGTTTGAGCAGAGGTGATAGTGTTGACATTGTGAAAGTAAGGGGTAAGATATAGTTTTTATCACGAGGCTGATCGTGTAAGAGGAAGGACAGTCTCTGGATAGAATAATTTATCTAATCCAGCCTATCTGGACGACGATATTTAAATCAGACGCACTTTCTCTCCTTGTACGAAAATACAAGTTACACTGCACTCACATGCACACAATTCTGTGACAAATACGCCCGAACGTGAAAACAAACTATGGATAACATATAATGGATAGGGTTGACCGACACAATAACTAAAGGTTTAATAAAGTTTATTATAAATAGAAAATCACAATATAAATCATATGCATCAAGAGATCATGGTTTACAGACAAAATGAAATTTAATCAAATAGGTTCTCCCCTCCGGTAAAGGAAAAGAAAGGACGATCCCAACAGAAGTTAATTAACCCAAAAGATCAAAGGTTAACAATAAGTTATGAAATAGTCAGTATGGAAAAAGAATAGGTTCCTAATGTAAACTATCCCGTGACTAATCAGATTATTGAGATTTAAACAAGAAAGAAAGAAGAAAGCATATAAGTATATGATGTTAACAAAAGACATAAGTTTCTTTCTCTGTTCATTCAATTCACATAAGTAATATATATATATTTAGTGTCAAATTTAAGTTTGCCAAATCCAGCCCCAGACTCTCCGCAGTTGCTGACTGCAAATTTCAAAGGAGTCGCTAGAGTTGGTATTAAATTTGTACTGGTTACAATAAGTTATCTTTGCCTTCAGTTGGTTGGAGTAAGGTTCATGCATGGTGATCGACGATGTAGAATAAATAGAACATATACAGTTCCTGGGTTGTGTGACCGGGGAAGGAAGGGAACGGCACTAAAAGTCAAGGCTAGTGTGACAGTGTAGATCGTGATAGTGGTTTTTGTGGAAAGGGATGTAAATCTGTATATCACTTGAGATAAGGGAAATAATCCCAAGAGTTTCCTTATTGTGTTTCTTTTGGTAAATACTGGTTAAACACCAGAGATAATAATTCCAAAAGGGAGGAACAACCCAGGTAATTAGTAGAGGTTGTAAGAGCCTTGATGGATCCGAATTTTATCTTGAAGGGTTGAATATAATCGGCAACTCAAACAGTCAAGTGAAACTTCAATAGAACAGATTACTTGAAAGATCCGAATAGTTATATAAAAGGTGTACTTTATTCAGTTTCGTTTGAGGAAAATGATGCTGTGGCAGTTCGATAAGAATTTCTGGTGGGGGAAAGCAAAACTGCCAGCTTTAGCCTCCAAGTCGAAAGGCTTACGGAGTTTCTCATATACTGTAGTCGTTTTGTTACCTCTGTGGAAATCCTAACGAAATGAAAATTCGATTCGAGACTTCAATTATAACTAAATCGAACTTACGTCCTGTGGAGTGAACCACAAATATAATCGTTGCAGGGGTTAGTGCTGGGTCACTTAACTGTCCTGGGTGGTAGAAGATCTCTAGTTGGATATTAGTATCTGTTAAGGTTAAAAAGGGAGGTGATACTTTGTATATGGGTTGGTCACAGTAAATTAAGGGTTACATCACTTGAAGACTTGATTAACGGTAAAATTGGGTGAACAAATATATGATAGAGGTCATAGGGTACAGATAGCGTCATGAGCGCCGTTCTGTATTGTTAGAACTGTAAATAGTTCGCACGGCTAGTTCGTGGAAGGGACTCAGCGGTGGTGAACTGCGAAGTCCCGTGACTGTTTAGGCGGGAGTTTTTGTGACCGCTAGCAGTTGGGTTCTGGTGTTGACAGAGTGAAGCCAACCCTGGTGTTTTTTCAAAGTGTGGTCCCGACCAGTGTTCGGTGAAAATGGTATAGTGTTTTTCAATGTGTGTCTCGATGGAGACTTTTTGCACAGGCCTGTATCTGAATATTCTTCCTGCATATGTATTCTTCCATGTGTTAGATTATTGGAGGATGGTATGTATTAATATTTATGACTGCAGTGGATGCAGCTTATGAGACATTTTTGTGAAGGAGATTAGGCCATATATAGAGTCTGAGAGGAAGACATGACTTTTGTAGGCCATATGTATAGTCTATTTAGGCGCTATGAAGAGTCCGAGAGGTAGAGACATTACTTTGTAGGCCATAGACATTTTGTGAAGGAGATTAGGCCATATATAGAGTCTGAGAGGAAGACATGACTTTTTAGGCCATTATGCAGGTTATATTACTGCAGACTGCTGTGTGCGCAGTCTTTCCTTTGAGGAATATGATGATGGACATCTTCAATGAGAAGTGCATCATTATGCTATAAGAATATGAACCCATATTTATTAATAGGCCTTCACGGAGAGAGCTGATCTCAGACGATTATTCAACTACCACTGAACACTATATTTATCAGTGGTGGACATTAACATACTTGGTGGCCAAGACTGGTTTTATCTTCTGTTCCAGTCATTTTGGAATTTAAAATCCGCAAAATTCGCGTTGAAAGGATAAGATTACAAGGAGGCTGTGTTCAGGCATAATATTCAGAACGTAACGTTCACCTATTCATTTATTATGGCTCTGTGTGGGCGTATACATACATATAAAATAGACTTAGGAATGTCAGCTAGCATTTGTTGATGAACAGCATTATCAGTAGTGGGCCAACTTTTCGGACGTAAGGCTCATGATTTCACGTGGTAAGATTGTTTCTACCAGACCTTGACCTGTATTTAGTGTGCCTGTGTGTGGCGTATGCACTAAGGAGTGTCTCATCTGTAACAGTAGTTAGCCCTGTGTGGGCGGAGCTTCGATTGAGAATCCAGGTCAGCTTTATCTGTGTTATTTCGTCCTCTATGCCTACGGACTAGTATTCATATGACAATAGCAAAGAGTGGACCAGTGTCAAGTTAGGAACAGATGATTATGACACATTATTCCAGCCTAAATGAATCGGCAGTAAAATATTTCAAGCCTTATTGACACCTGCATTGCTTACAGACAGTTGGGTGTCGCTGGTAACCTGTAATCGGTAACACGGTGATGTGTCTAATGTATACATGGTTCCTATGACATATTTGCAGCAGTCAAGTTTCCTATTGCATGCTGTGTCAATTACCAGAGGTGACAGTTGACGAATCAAGTTTCCAGAGGTAACAGTTGACGACGAGTCCAGTGCTGTTCCTGTAACTTTCAACAAGGGAGTGTGCTTATGGTGTATTGTCTGATGCTCATCAGTGGTAACAGAGAAAGAACAAGACGGTTTTCTACTTACAAGATAAGTGGTTTTTGTGTGAAAACTGTGTCTCTGTATGATGTTATCAAGCCTTCCAATATTATTATTTATGCTATTCAGTATTTCATGTTGATAGCATATTGTTATGAGATTTCATGCATAATCAATTGTTGCTCATGTGACATAATACTTACTTTATCATTACTTACCTAATCTTGATTCAAAAGTTTATACGACATATTGGCATAAACTGGTAATAATTATAATCACTTAGTGAGTGAATTAACATGGATTGTGATATGGCTCCAGGCGATATGACGCCGGTGTTAAATTATTTATATGAACAAGGTAAATGTGATAAATTACGAGGCCCAGCACTTGAGAAATACGTTCTGGGTGGTTTTTTGTTTGAGGCGATAGAGGCCTTGTCGAGTTTTGCTAACGATAACTTTTGGTCAGGTCCTCAATTGATCATGGCTAGAGATTTGGCGGAGTTTTTATATTACCTGCTTTCGTTTGTGGAGGATTATAATCGGGCCAGACACAATTATATACATAAGGTTTTACGCAATATAATCCGCAATAACATGCAAGGTCATAACAAAATGGAATTAGAAGAGGAGGAGCGGATAAGGAAGACTAGACAGAATGCTCAAAAGGAAAGGGTTAAGTTTTTGCAGGATGGTGCTGAAAAGAAAAAATTACAAGAAACAGTGTCTAAGCTCACAAGTGAGTTACATGAATCAAACTTGGAGCTTGCTAGTGTGAAGGCAGCATTAGACTCTGAATGCAATAAGGTTAAAAACTTAGAAGTTCAAATAGGATATAAGAATGGCGAGATTAATAATCTCAAGCAGGAGATTGAAAATAAGAGAGAAATGTATGAGAAGTCGAAGGTCGAGAGCAATGTACGTGAGAAGAAGTATATAGATATGCTCCATAATGTGTTAAATGATAATGATATTCTCAGTAGCCAACTGAAAGAAAAGGATAATGTATCTTCCGAGAGGATTAATGAGTTAAAGCAACAAGCTGTTAAAGTTGAGGGGCTTCAGGCTCAGGTAGCCCTACTTCAGCCACAGATAGCAGAGGTGCAAAGGAAAAGATTAAGGAAATTGGCACGACAGAGGAGAGAAAATAAGGAAAATGATGATAAGCAGAGGTTAGAAGAGTTAACGGTGCAGAGAAGGAAAATGATTAAGATTGAGAAGTTACTTAGGGAAGAAAGATGTAAAGTTATAACATGTGATAACTTAAATAAGAAACTAAACCAAGAAATTACTTTATTGACTGGAAGAGTGAATGGTTTAGTGGATGTGATTTTAGGCATCAAAGATTTATCTACTACTAATGTTGACAATAGTAGACAGAAGGTTGTTTATAAACAAGCAAAGAGCCTGCCCTATGCACTCTTTGCGAATTCGAAAATGGAACATGATGGACTTAAATCTCGGCGTGGCAGATATAATTTCCCACGTACGGAAGACGCTACGTTGAAGATTAATGGCTATTGGCGTCAGACCAGCAAGGATACTTCATGTGTAATATCTAATTCTGGTAATAAATATAACAAATATCATGTTGGTAACCATAAGGATTTTATGAGTTCCACTGCTTGTCATACACAATATAGGCAGTGTGATACAGCAAATAAGCATATTATCACAGAGAAGAACAAAAACAGTTTTGGTAAAAGAGATAACCATAATGTTAGACAGTACCAGGGAAGCCCATTAAATGGTAGTTTTTCCAGACAGTCTAACAGATCTCAAAAGATTGATTCTGAAGAGTTGAGAAATTATGGTAGGAATAGTTACATAAAAGATTACAAACTTGGTAATAATTGTTCTAGGAGTCAACAAGATTCATTTACTAGATACTTCTATCCTAGAAGAGATGTTAAGTATAACAATGCTAACTGCAGTTCTAGGCAGAACAAATGGAATGATAAGGGGAATAGTAATAGAGATAATAACTCTCAAAATATTACTTCACATAACCAAGTCATTGGTAGTAAATAAAGTAACAGTAACTATTGATGTCCCAAGTACTACTACTGTTATGTTTTTTGGATTACGAGAGAGAATCTCGTTGTTGTGTATGTCACTTATTTCAGCCTACTACTGGCGTGATGACCGTCATTTTCGGTCAGGTTGACCCAAGTCTCCTGGGTTGTATACTATGTGTGAACGAAGAGTTGGTGACATCATATGAAGACCAGAGGTTTTCATAACCACGGGTATAGGTAATTGTGCGTTTAACCTATCCGTTTTTCATGATAATCTTACAGTTGATTAAAATGAAGATTTTCATTTGTATTTTTCAAACAGTAGCAGCTGTGCGATAAAGGTCAGCGTGCCTGTTTTTTCCTTTACCTGTGACAGAAATGTTTGTTACCCTACAACCGTGTGTGCAGTCAAGCGTAACCCAGCCAGTTTGTTGACCCTGTATTATTCGATGTCATCCCGTGCGGTACAGAATACTACACCGGAGTAGTGACCTATTTATTTTTTTTTTCTTTAGGAATTGATTCAAGATTACTACAATGTTTCTTATACTTGATTTTTCTAGGATAATGTATTATTGTATAGTATAATATGATTGTATTGTATAATGTGACATTGGATATTGTGTATGTCCATATTTATGCATTATTTGTACTCTATCTTGTAATTTACATAATTGTATTGTGGATAAACATTGTACGTATTATCATTGTAATGAATTGTAACATTTCATTTTGTAGTGACTTGTCTTTGATTGTTAATTTTTGTTATTGATGAAATTATGGATTTTTGTATTTTCATATACTAGTCTGAAGACTATTTCATTTTCTAATATTGTATTTGACCATATGTGCTTTGTTGTCAAGTTTGGAGCTATAATAGCTGTTACATCAAAACATTGATATGATTTTGCAGGAATAATTGATAAAATGTTTTTACATAATGAGATTGTCAGCCCTAAGCACAAACTCATTGGTTATGAATATGCGTTAGTCGCTTTCAGAGAATTTTTTGGTTACTAAATTTATTTTTTATTTTTCGTATCTGACTACATGTTTAGTTAATATATTACCTTATACAGAGGTTATATGAAGAAATTGTTTTGTTTTTGAATGTTATTTTGGAACAATGTATTTGTTTTTCTTTTTGAAAGTATTATATTTTTTATGTGTCAAGTGCTTAATTGTACACTAGGTGTCATAATATATTGATATGTCCAGATTTTAAAAAAAAAAAAGAGAAAAAGCTAATAATTTTTTTTTTTCCTTTTGAGATTGTGATATTTGTGTTTTTACAAATCACACTTTTTTGTGTGTGATGCCTGTGATATTTCATTTTAATTATGAAATAAGTGTTGTAATTTGGTTAAATTATTTATTATGCATTATCTAGTTATATCCTTCGTTAGTGTTTAGTATATATATATATATCTACTATGTTTTTCTGTTCGATGATTTTCTGTCATGATTGTATTTGTTTACAATACAATGTTTGTTTAGATAGTTATTAGGATGTATTATTACTTATTCTATACATTCATTTCTTGAATTTTCTTCTGTCTTTTTGGATAATTCTTCGTTTCACTTCATTTCTTTTGAAGCAGGTTATACTTTCGGGATGCTTCTATGTTTCATCTTGGTGTCACTTAATTCTATTTGTATACGTTTACTTCTTATACTTCTTATACTTCCTTCTTCAGGATTGTTATGTTAATTATATGGTTTGGTATGAGGCAGTTTTTATGTCGGTTTTATCTAGTTGAATGTAAGGATTTGATTTACTTGATTGTTATCAAATGGGATTATGGATCTTTGTTACTATATTGATTTCATTGCTGATTTTTTATGTTGATCATGCTTCTTTTGCTTGATCTTATCTGTTACTTTCTATTTATTGTATACTACTTGCTCTACAGTGATCATAGTTAACTTTGTTTGAAACTGTTTATTTAGTGTACTTAGCAGATTATTGTGCATAATTTGTTTTAGTGTACATTTGCTTATATTTTTTGTCGATGTATTATTATAACCTTAACATAAGCTAATTTTTGTATGACTATTTTAGAGTTTAGCTGACCCCTCATTTTTCATTGATGTAGTTTTTGTTAAAAAATGATAAATCATTTTTTCTCCGGGGGTGGTGGTAAGATGTTCAGGTTAAAAAGGGAGGTGATACTTTGTATATGGGTTGGTCACAGTAAATTAAGGGTTACATCACTTGAAGACTTGATTAACGGTAAAATTGGATGAACAAATATATGATAGAGGTCATAGGGTACAGATAGCGTCATGAGCGCCGTTCTGTATTGTTAGAACTGTAAATAGTTCGCACGGCTAGTTCGTGGAAGGGACTGAGCGGTGGTGAACTGCGAAGTCCCGTGACTGTTTAGGCGGGAGTTTTTGTGACCGCTAGCAGTTGGGTTCTGGTGTTGACAGAGTGAAGTCAACCCTGGTGTTTTTTCAAAGTGTGGTCCCGACCAATGTTCGGTGAAAATGGTATAGTGTTTTTCAATGTGTGTCTCGATGGAGACTTTTTGCACAGGCCTGTATCTGAATATTCTTCCTGCATATGTATTCTTCCATGTGTTAGATTATTGGAGGATGGTATGTATTAATATTTATGACTGCAGTGGATGCAGCTTATGAGACATTTTTGTGAAGGAGATTAGGCCATATATAGAGTCTGAGAGGAAGACATGACTTTTGTAGGCCATATGTATAGTCTATTTAGGCGCTATGAAGAGTCCGAGAGGTAGAGACATTACTTTGTAGGCCATAGACATTTTGTGAAGGAGATTAGGCCATATATAGAGTCTGAGAGGAAGACATGACTTTTTAGGCCATTATGCAGGTTATATTACTGCAGACTGCTGTGTGCGCAGTCTTTCCTTTGAGGAATATGGTTGTAGTGAAATTGACAGAGATACAACGGTAAAATCCCTCCAAAGATAACATTTAAGGATAAAAACATAATGCGTAGGCTGCGAATAGTACATGATCGCCTAGACCGCGGGTCATCATCCTCCATAATAATTGACTTGCTAAACAGGAGGGGAACGGCGGATCAAAAAGGAAAAAAATATGACTGAAAAGATTGCGTGAGACTAGAAAGGCTAAGGAGACGCAATTGGGGGGGAAACGGAGAAAAGTCACGTTTCCCAAGTTGACATAAAAAGTAAGCAACTCGACAGAAGGGACCTTGGATATAATACGCCACAGTCATTTATTGGACGCTTTTGCAATACCAAGCCCTTGATTTGAATTCAGCGGCTAAAACGCAGATGTTTGGAATATTACAAAATTTAAAAAGTACTTTTTTCTTAATATTAATGTTAGGAATATAAAAATTAGCTGGCCGGATGGCCTATTCTGAGCAGTGAACTAATATGTTCTTAATTTTACAGACGGATAGATAATATTGAAGATAATGACAAAAGACAGTGTTGTTCACATCATCGACAGACTGTATTGAATCTAAAAGTGTCGCTAATTGCACAAAAAAAACACGACCTCGAAACGCAGGTGTTCAAATCTACGTAGTATGGAAGAGAAGGGATATTTGTGGTGGCTGTGTCTAAATATAACTTTTAACGACAAAATTTTGGAGGGGAGAGAAAGGTTGGTTCAAAAATCGAGTACATTTTGTAGAAACACAAGTAGAGACGGACAGACTAACAGATAACCATCCATACTTGACTGAAGCATGACTGAAATGACTTTATGGTAGGAAATTTGAATTTAAAATAAAACTAGGCAGTGATTGGCCACAGACAATCATATCATTAGCGCTCAGACGCGAAAGTGGGGTCATTTCTCAATAGTTGTTCAGTGATAGACACAGATTTTAAAGTGTGGTGATTTCCATATGAAAGAAAGTGTAATAAATTTAGGGACGCCATACTATAGCCAGCAGCTCAGCTGAGTTTTGCTAGCAATTCTGTGTTATTTATTCATAATCTGGTAAGATTGAAATTATTTCTTTATATATTTTGAATATTGTTTCATGTTCGAGTGATTTGATACTGCCATATCGAAATCTAGCCTTACAAACAAGTAGGGATTTGCTCTAGACCCCCCGCCCTAGTCAGGGTCTAGGGACCAACAATGTACATAAACTCCAGCAAGGATTATGCAAGACAGATCAAGTGTTGAGAATAATGAAACATATTACCTATCCTCTTTTAGGGCAGCAAACTAATAAATATTTTTCAGAATCTATAGTCTGGGAGGATCTATCTGATGTAAAACCACCATGGTAAATGTGCTGTTTGGTCAGAGAGATCTGACCTGTCTGTATGATGTGGTTGTTGTGTCAGTGTTGTGTCCAGACGTGGGTAGAGAATAGATTTTGACACATGGCCCATACTTTGATTGCAGAGCTGCGAGTTTCTGTTGTCAACAAAGCAGTGTCTATTCAGTTGGTGACTTTACTCGAGTGTATCTGTGCAGTACTTGTGACAGAGACCACCATTATTGCCCGCCAGCACAGAGAGGTGGGACCACCAGATTTCAGCACCAGAGCTACAACTAAAAGATGAGTGAGCCTCTGGTCTGCTGGACATTCACCAAAGCCCTTTAGTTACTAATAACCCCATAAAAATTCCCACCATTTTCTGGACACTGTGTAGTCAATATAGACAGGTGTGATGAGGCCACCCCAACAGCACAAACATTAACTATCCTCCCAAGTAGATGACTACTAGAACATTTTAATAAAACTAACTAGTATAGTACATATATATGTACACTATTGCATTTATGATATAATATTCCATGCATTTCTTTCATAATCTCTAAATCCTTTTAAGTTCTGGTCAACCTAAAAAATTGATCCAGAACAAAATAAATGTAATATAATTTTATCAAAAAATTTACACACGTGAGTTAGTTCAGTGTATTTTAACATTTATTAATATTATTAGTCTTGTTAAATATCTGTGGGTATATCTATAACCTATTACACCACACTACATATCATAACCCTAGACACTTTACGTAGCCACATTCATAAAAAAAAAAATTAAGTGTGAGGTCGTAGTGGTAGCAAGAAAGGCCTTCTGACAATTCTCAACTACATTTTATCTCAGGAGCCTTCACAGCTGGCCTCATACAATTACATTTAGTAATATCACCATCATACAATACCATCAACACCACTACATAAATTGGGGTCTTGTCCAGGGATAATTAGCCCAACAGTAATATTAGGATCTCCTGGTGGGAGAAATAAAAGTAGGGAAATAAATTGTAAAATTCCCTTTAAAATTAAAAGTGTCCCTGCAGATAAAAGTTGGTGAATCTTCACAGCCAGTAATAATTAATTAGTTAACTGGTTAGTTAGAATTAGTTAGACTATAGTCATAAGAAGTACTTAGTGTATTTACTGGTTAGAGATTTAGCTTGTATATTATTATATTGTCTCAAAAGTATGGCGGAGCTGGCAAAATTTAGATCAGCTGCTGTGCTCACCGCGAAGGAGATGGGAATGGATGGTCAAATTTTAATTCAATACGTAACGGCTGAATGTGATAAATATATTGAACGGGAAGAAAGGAGATTAGAAAAAGAGGCTGAAAGAAAATTGGAGTCTGACAGGTTGGTTGAAGAGAAGAAGTTAGAGGCTGAGACTAAGAGGCTGCAGATTGAGGCAGAAGAAAAACGACAGCAAAGGGAGGCAGAAGATAAAAAGGCCGAAAGGGAGGCAGAAGATAGAAGGTTGCAGAGGGAGCACGAATTACGACTAAGGGAGCTGGAATTACAAGGCCAGGCTCCTGAAAATGGTGCCAGCCCTTTTGCCTCAGATGCTACGCCCAGTCTGGGAGCCTCAAACTCAGCTATGGGGTTTCATTTAGACCATTTTGTTGAAAAAGACGATGACATAGAGGGGTACCTAGGACGTTTTGAGTTATTAGCTACTACATATGGGTTAGAGAGAGAGAGGTGGAGCTTAAAGCTATCACAGGGATTGAGAGGTACTTCTTATGAAGTATTTGCCAAAATGAACAGGGAAGACCAAGACAATTATGACATGTTAAAGCAGGCTTTGTTATTAAGGTACGAGAAGAATGGTGAATTTTATCGTAAGAAATTTAGAAATGCCAAACTGTTGTCTGGGGAGACATACCACCAATTCTCTGCCAGACTAGAAACCTATTTGGAGAAATGGACGGCTCTGGGGAAGACCCAAGATCTTAAAGAAATGATCATGATTGAGCAATTGAGAGAGTCCATGGCTCCAGACATGAGAAAATTTCTCATGGAACAAGGTGCAGAGAAGGTGGGGGAAATTTTAAATGTTGCTGAGAGGTATCAGGCAGCCCAGGCAGAGGTAAGTGGTGCTAAAAAGAAGCACATAGACAATTTTAAAGCTCCACAGCAATTTAATAAATTTGATAATAGAGAGCAGGGAAATAAAGGTAGGACAAACTTTGAGCGGCCAAGAAATGACTATCGCGACAGAAACTCACAGTTCAATGACCAAAAGTTCAATGAAAGAAAACCGTTGAACCAAGGAAAAAGATGGTGTAAATGGTGCAAGAAGGATAACCATAACACCGAATTTTGTAGAAGGAAACCTTCAAACATTGCTGCAATGAAGTCGGGGACGCAAAGATTAAAGGTTAATCCTAAGGGACAACAGGAACCTTATCACCCCCCAGTTTGTGAGGATGTTATTTGTAATGGGGTCACCATAAGGTGCCTTTATGATACAGGTTTGGATTATGATTCAGTTGTGAAGTCTAGCCTAGTGGACCCAAGTCAGTATACCACAGAAACAGTGGAAATACAAGGGGCGACTAAGGACATACCACTCATGACACTTCCCATCGCAAGGATAACGGTGAAAACTCGCTATGTGGAAGGAGAAATCAGAGCAGCAGTGATAGATGAACCAATCTACCCTCTGATATTGGGGTGTAGATACGTCTTCTTGGGGAATCCCGAGAAACCTGTGATCATGGCGACAGTGCAGACCAGGTCACAGAAGAAGGAGGAAGAAGGTGAACCTATAAATGCTCATCCAGAGGAGATGAGGAAGGCGCAGGCTGAGGATAGGACACTCAAGCCCTGTTTTAAAAAATTGCCCAAATGCCACACACCTCCGAGCAAGGGGGAATATTTCATGAAGAACAAACTCTTATACAGGAAGGCCGGAACTGGAACAAATGGTCACAACCAGCTGGTTCTTCCCACTTCATATAGAGATAAAGTGATGGAACTCGGGCATGCGATTCCCTTCAGTGGTCACATGGGGATCAGCGCCACAGGACAGCGTATAGCTTGTCATTACTTCTGGCCAGGGATAACGGAGGATATAAAAAGATATGTCAAATCCTGCCCAGAATGTCAAAGGGTAGCTCCAAAGCACTGGACTGCTCCTGCAACTCTAGGGGAAATGCCCATAGTGGGAACACCTTTTGAGAGGGTTGCAGTGGATATTGTAGGACCTCTCACTCGGACCAAGAGGAGGAACAGTTACATCCTTACTCTGGTGGACACTTGTTCTATGTGGGGAGAGGCGGTAGCCCTGCCATCAATTGATTCAAAACATGTAGCAGAGGCACTACTTACAATATTTACCCGATTAGGATTCCCGCATCAAATCTTGACGGATAATGGTTCTCAGTTCAAGGGGAAACTAACGGAAGAAGTTTTTAAGCTATTTCAAGCCAGGCACTTTCATTGTAGTCCGTACCATCCACAAGGGAACGGCCAGGTAGAGAGGTTCAACGGGACTCTCATTTCTATCCTGAGAAAGCTGGCACACGAAAAACCGGATCTGTGGGATCAATTCCTGCCCGCCGCATTGTTTGCGTACCGGGAGGTACCACATAGTTCAACCGGGATGGCTCCCGCAACTCTGCTATTTGGGAGGCCAATAAAAGGTCCATTAGAAGCTCTATTAAGGACCTGGACAGATGAGAAGGCGGAAGAGACTGTTACCTCATCGTATCAATATGTGAACGAACTGACCACTCGTTTGAAAGCTGGATGGAAACTGGCAAATGATAATTTGAAACAAGCCAGGAAGAAACATGCAGCATATTTTAATAGGAAGGCAAAGGACAGGGAACTGGCAGTCGGAGAGAAGGTGCTGCTTCTACTACCCGGAAGCCAGAATAAATTACAAATTGGTTGGCAAGGTCCATATACGGTTCTAGAGAAGGTGTCTAGAACAAACTATAAAATTGACAAAAAGGGGAAGGAAAAAGTTTATCATGTAAACCTGTTAAAGAAGTATCTGGACAGACCACTCCAGGAAAGCACCCCCTTATTGACCTTGGCTATTGCAACCCAGATGCAAAAAGAACCACTCACCTCACATGAATACCCATTACATCCTTGTGAAACAGCAGCACAGGTAAAAGTCAGTAAGCACCTGACTAAAAACCAGAGGGAGAGAGTTCAACAGGTTCTGGAGGAACATACAGATGTATTAACAGATAAACCAGGCCATACAAATTTGCTACAGTATGACATGAAACTGGTAGACTCAAACCCAATCTGTATGAGAGCCTATTCTATTCCGTTCGCGAAGGAGAAGGCATTGAAGGAAGAAATAGAGTATTTGTTGAAGGAGGGGATTATTTCGCACAGTGAATCATCTTTTAGTTCTAGTGTCGTTTTGTTGAGAAAACCGTCTGGGGAACACAGACTGTGCATAGATTACAGGAAACTGAATGCTGTCACAGAAGGACAAGTGGATCCATTACCAGACACAAAACAGTTATTTGCCAGACTGAACAAGGCAAAATACTTTTCAAAGGTGGATCTTAGTAAAGGCTATTACCAGATCCCAGTGAAGCCTGAAGTGAGACCTTATTTGGCTTTTAGCACTTCGGATGGACATTATGAATTCAATATGCTACCATTCGGACTGAAAAATGCTCCGAGTGTGTTTTCAAGGATGATGCGCAAATTGTTGGATCCCCTGAATAACCCATGTATCACGAATTTCATGGATGATATTCTCGTCGCCACAGAGACATTTGAAGAACACATTGAAGCTCTGGAGATGTTGTTTGATAGACTTCGGGAGGCGAACTTAACTGCTAGGCCAACAAAATGTTGTATTGGATGCAAAGAGTTGGAATTCTTGGGACACACTGTATATCAGGGTAATATGACCCCTGATCCTAAGAACTTGGAAAAACTGCAGAGAGCACCTAGGCCGCAAACAAAAAAGGACGTGCGATCATTCGTGTCGTTATGCGGATTTTATCAGAAATACATCAAAAATTTTAACGCTATTTGTGCTCCTCTGACTGATCTGACTCGCAAGGGACTTCCAGATAAAATTATTTGGACTGCACAATGTGAACTAGCGTTCCAAGAGTTAAAGGAAAAACTCACTAGCAAGCCTATTCTCAAACTGCCTGATTTGACACAGGACTTTGTCTTAAGAACCGATGCAAGTAATGTAGGACTCGGAGGGGCTTTGTTGCAAAGATCATCTTCACCTGATGGGGAACTGAAACCAGTCGCTTATGCAAGCCGCAAATTGAATAAGGCGGAACAAGGATACTCCACAAGCGAAAAAGAATGTTTAGCATTAA
Organism: Oreohelix idahoensis; assembly: GCA_024509875.1. Classification (NCBI taxonomy): domain Eukaryota; kingdom Metazoa; phylum Mollusca; class Gastropoda; order Stylommatophora; family Oreohelicidae; genus Oreohelix; species Oreohelix idahoensis. The sequence continues at coordinate 1,441,355 of JAMPIV010019646.1, forward strand.
TCTGGGCAATAAAGAAGTTTCAAATCTATCTGTATGGTAGGACTTTTGTGGTGGAGACGGACCATCAGCCTCTCGTGTTCTTGTCTCAGGCTAAGCATGAAAACGCAAGATTGCTGAGGTGGTCTTTATTGCTTCAACCTTATCAGTTTAGTATCCAATATATCCCAGGCAAATTGAATGTCGGTGCAGATTTCCTCAGTCGGCACCCCTGTGATCAAAATTAGAGTAGTGGCAGACGTGAGGAGTAATTTTACCTATGTGTATCGCTGGTTTTGGAACTTGCCATAGGCATGTTTTCAAGTGGGGAGATGTGTAGTGAAATTGACAGAGATACAACGGTAAAATACCTCCAAAGATAACATTTAAGGATAAAAACATAATGCGTAGGCTGCTGTAGTACATGATCGCCTAGACCGCGGGTCATCATCCTCCATAAAAATTGACTTGCTAGACAGGAGGGGAACGGCGGATCAAAAAGGAAAAAAATATGACTGGAAAGATTGCGTGAGACTAGAAAGGCTAAGGAGACGCAATTGGGGGGGAAACGGAGAAAAGTCACGTTTCCCAAGTTGACATAAAAAGTAAGCAACTCGACAGAAGGGACCAAAGATATGTTACGCCACAGTCATTTATTGGACGCTTTTGCGCGATACCAAGCCCTTGATTTGAATTCAGCGGCTAAAACGCAGATGTTTGGAATATTACAAAATTAAAAAGTACTTTTTTCTTAATATTAATGTTAGGAATATAAAAATTAGCTGGCCGGATGGCCTATTCTGAGCAGTGAACTAATATGTTCTTAATTTTACAGACGGATAGATAATATTGAAGATAATGACAAAAGACAGTGTTGTTCACATCATCGACAGACTGTATTGAATCTAAAAGTGTCGCTAATTGCACAAAAAAACACGACCTCGAGACGCAGGTGTTCAAATCTACTTAGTATGGAAGAGAAGGGATATTTGTGGTGGCTGTGTCTAAATATAACTTTTAACGACAAAATTTTGGAGGGGAGAGAAAGGTTGGTTCAAAAATCAAGTACATTTTGTAGAAACACAAGTAGAGACGGACAGACTAACAGATAACCATCCATACTTGACTGAAGCATGACTGAAATGACTTTATGGTAGGAAATTTGAATTTAAAATAAACCTAGGCAGTGATTGGCCACAGACAATCATATCATTAGCGCTCAGACGCGAAAGTGGGGCCATTTCTCAATAGTTGTTCAGTGATAGACACAGATTTTAAAGTGTGGTGATTTCCATATGAAAGAAAGTGAAATAAATTTAGGGACGCCATACTATAGCCAGCAGCTCAGCTGAGTTTTGCTAGCAATTCTGTGTTATTTATTCATAATCTGGTAAGATTGAAATTATTTCTTTGTATATTTTGAATATTGTTTCATGTTCGAGTGATTTGATACTGCCATATCGAAATCTAGCCTTACAAACAAGTAGGGATTTGCTCTAGACCCCCCGCCCTAGTCAGGGTCTAGGGACCAACAATGTACATAAACTCCAGCAAGGATTATGCAAGACAGATCAAGTGTTGAGAATAATGAAACATATTACCTATCCTCTTTTAGGGCAGAAAACTAATAAATATTTTTCAGAATCTATAGTCTGGGAGGATCTATCTGATGTAAAACCACCATGGTAAATGTGCTGTTTGGTCAGAGAGATCTGACCTGTCTGTATGATGTGGTTGTTGTGTCAGTGTTGTGTCCAGACGTGGGTAGAGAATAGATTTTGACACATGGCCCATACTTTGATTGCAGAGCTGTGAGTTTCTGTTGTCAACAAAGCAGTGTCTATTCAGTTGGTGACTTTACTCGAGTGTATCTGTGCAGTACTTGTGACAGAGACCACCATTATTGCCCGCCAGCACGGAGAGGTGGGACCACCAGATTTCAGCACCAGAGCTACAACTACAAGATGAGTGAGCCTCTGGTCTGCTGGACATTCACCAACGCCCTTTAGTTACTAATACCCCATAAAAATTCCCACCATTTTCTGGACACTGTGTAGTCAATATAGACAGGTGTGATGAGGCCACCCCAACAGCACAAACATTAACTATCCTCCCAAGTAGATGACTACTAGAACATTTTAATAAAACTAACTAGTATAGTACATATATATGTACACTATTGCATTTATGATATAATATTCCATGCATTTCTTTCATAATCTCTAAATCCTTTTAAGTTCTGGTCAACCTAAAAAATTGATCCAGAACAAAATAAATGTAATATAATTTTATCAAAAAATTTACACACGTGAGTTAGTTCAGTGTATTTTAACATTTATTAATATTATTAGTCTTGTTAAATATCTGTGGGTATATCTATAACCTATTACACCACACTACATATCATAACCCTAGACACTTTACGTAGCCACATTCATAAAAAAAAAAATTAAGTGTGAGGTCGTAGTGGTAGCAAGAAAGGCCTTCTGACAATTCTCAACTACATTTTATCTCAGGAGCCTTCACAGCTGGCCTCATACAATTACATTTAGTAATATCAACATCATACAATACCATCAACACCACTACAATGGTGATGTGCATCTTCTAGAGGAAGTGCACCACTATTTATGATTAGGCCTTGAATATATATAGCTGACGATGATTATTCAACTGCCGGGGAGCAGCCTTGGTGGAGAACACATTTACGCCTTCATCACTTATCTACCACTGGGTTCAGTTACATAGAATTATCAGTGGTGACCTAACATTCTAGTGGATCAGCAACTTTAGATGTATCAGTGGTACCATTTAACCACACAATATCAATAACACTAACTTTATCACTGAAGGAATCACATTCGGCGGTATCAGTGGTAGTTTCCAGTCATTGAGGGTATGGTACTCCAATACAGAAGAAGTTAATGCACAAAGGGGACAAAAGTACATTTAACATACTTGTCGACGAAAATAAACATTAACAGTATCCAAACCGTAGGAGTCAAGGGCTTTTTCGTTCAATAGTAGATGTAGCGCCAGGTTGCTCCAAACCTAAACTAAAGAACGCCCTATGTTGATTTGACTCTAGCATTGAGTTACTGTCTCAAGCTCTCTTTGGTTACTAAGATGCATCAGTTTTTATACTTGTCTGGTGCTATGGCTTGCCAGAGGAAGTATTTCTCATTGGAATTAAGACCGGAAACCTTCTAATGATTGGTCTTGGGGGCTAGTGAACTGTTGAAATAATCTTTAACCTAACTAACTACGAATCCTCTAGTCTAAAATTATTGTTTCTATGTGATGATGACCAACCATTGTTTAAAGTTCTCTCTAATCTAAATGTTTTCCGGTCTGACTTGTATGGAGGCCACACAAGGTTTGATGACATCATGGGTTCATGTGTGTCATGACTGATGATGTCATTGATTCTTGACTAGTGGTTTATTTATCTAACTAGTCATTCATAAAATACTTTACTATAAGGCTAACAGTTGTAGCTACTTAATAGTCTACCCTGTTACATACGCCCGGGGGCCGCCAAAGTGTATCCCGTAGTGAGACACTTTAGTCCCTAAAAAAATGGTTAATCCCTAAAAATATCGGGGTTCAGGTATCCCACCAGAAATCATGTCGGATGGAATACAACAATCAATATATGGGAATGATGGATGAATCAATTCTATTAACATTTCAAGAAGTAATTGTAAGTGGTGGGGACTGATGGACATAGTTAAGGTACTTAAGTAGGGACTGATGGACATAGTTAAGGGACTTATAGGAGAACATGGGAGGTCATAGTATAAAAAAGTAGCACTAATAATGGGCAAAGATATAACTGTAATGGAACAATCATCAACCAACTAGCAAACCGCTTTTATGGGTTGATAGTTATCAAATGTCTCTCAAATACATTATAAAACATAATACAATCATGACAAGCGAGTTAACGTCGCAAAAGAAAACTGGGAACAAAAATGGCGGGTGCCCATAAAATATGGCGGACGCCCAAAACGGCGGATTTACAAAATGACCGTCATTCTACACTTCAACTGAAGCGGGTGATGAAATAAAATTAATGGAACAAATGGAAATGGAACCACAAAACTTGGTGGCAAGGTATGGGCAAAATTGGTAAGTCTCATAATAAAATAATGACTACACCGGTATAACAATAACCGGAAATAATGCAAGGATTGGTAACATGGTAATCAACGGACTAAGGTACTCAATGGAGAAATGGCAAATAGTTAAATCACATGTGTTAGTGGAACAATAACTGGAACTTCAAACAATCATAACGCAAAATGGAGTCATTATTATAATAAGTCATGAATGATGCCAACATTAGTGCCGGGTGAAAATGTACTTTAGTTAAACACTTTTATTAGGTACAACAGAACGAACAGCACATTCAAGTCTGAGCAAAGTCTTATAGCAAAAAAAAAAAAACAAAGGGACATAAAAGATGGTCAAAAGTAATGGGGTGAAAAAAAAAACAAAGGGATATAAAAGATGGTCAAATATTAAATCAGTCAAAACTAACTTGATTTAATTACACTAACGTGTGTGAAGTGAAATACTTTATCAATATATGAGGACTACACAGTTCTTCTGAGTCGGGAGATCTCGATCATCAATGTTTAAAAGGAGGCCGCAAGGGTAACTGTTCATGTACTGGTATATTCGTCAATGTTTTTTTTTTTTGCGGACGGAAATGTGTTAGTTCTCCATAAATAGCGATTCTTGGACTTCATAGCATAACTTGCAAATTAATAAAGTCCACAACCGAAATGTCCAGGGATGCGTAACGGTTGGTCTTCCACTGTGTCATCAGGACCAACCAACTCAGCAGTGGGAGCACAGTGCAAGAGACTTGCTTCGTAATGCACGAGAAACAGGTTTGACATCATGCTTGAAACGACATCAGGGGCAGGAAATGTCAACATGACAGGAGCTGGCATCTTGAAGTATGTAAAGTTCAATTTTTAAACATCTTAGCAAAAATGTTCATTGCTTCTAATCTTTCAATGGCTTGGGATGACAGGCGAGGATCGTACTGTATAGGTTGGGAGGTAGGAACAATGGCATGTACAACAGGAGTGGACGGAACATGACGGGAGTTTCGGGGTGGAGGCTGAGGAATGGCAGGAGGACAACTGCGAGGAATGCGTAATCTACGGGACGAAGGTGTGACAGGCGGGGGCGGAGGCGGAGGAGAGGGACTACGGTGAGGAGAATGAACAGAACCACGGGAGTGACGAATACGGGGACGCACATGGGCGGCCTGCTGGAGAAGGTACTTAGGAAGGGGAGCAGAATCGCCAGATGATGTCGAATGACGACGTTTAGAAGGAAAACGAGCTGGGGGAGGAGGAAGATCAGGTTCAGTATCAGAAGAAGCAGAATCGGGGGAACTGTCAAGGTCTGACGGAGGGGGAGGAAAATAATCAGAGGTTGGAAGAGTAGTTTCAACATCCGAAGAGTCGGAATTAGGGGCGGTATCATGGTCGGAGGGAGGCGGAGGAAAATAACCAGAGGGAGGAAGAGCGGGGTCAGAAGGGAGGTGTACAGAGGGAGGAGGGGAAGTAACGACTGGAGTTGTTGTAACTGGAGGTATAATAACATCATGCAGAAGTGAAGCATGAGAGGGGCCCGCAGTAATGGAGGGTAACTCAGCCAAACGCGTGTCACGGTAGTGGATACGGGAGTACAGTTCAGGAGGAGGGATAGGACCTTCAGAGGCGGAACAGGAACGATAACGTCTGGTTCGATGAACTATATGGGAGGGAGAAGAAGGAGAAGGCTCCAGGGAGGCGGAGGGAACAGCAGCTCGACGGACTACTCTAGACCGGAGTTTGTGTAACACATCATCACTGGGAGGACTATCAGAGTCTGATCAGGAAGCATCATAACTATGGGGCTGAACAGGCGTAAGCGGTTCGGGAGGAGTGTTAATGGAGACGGAGGCAGATACGATGTCGTCTGATGTAGGACAAAATGAATGTTCAGACATTGGTGGAGAAGATGAAGGGTTATACTGGAGGGTAGCTTTTCGCATGGGGCGGCCAGAAGGAAGAGGAGAAGGAGGGATAGTGTAGGGGCGTTGCTCATCTAGTCGTAATTGGGTAGCATGAGCTTTGGTTTCGTGGTGTCGCTCTTCATTCCAAATCACGAAGGTAACAGGGGATGTCTGTTCAACTATCTTGTACCCGGAAAGCCAGCGATGATCAAATTTATCGCTACGGACATGCTTCTTAAACAGACCAAATCACCAACGTGGAAGGAGGGTAGGTTAATGCCCTTATTAAGCAAACGCTGTCGCTTCTTAAAGGCCTTGAGAGCGTTATGGTGAACTTGCTGGTGGGCGGAACGTTTCTGTCGCAAGATAATATCAATGGGATTATCACCCATATATTTCCGCTGAGGAGTAAGGAGATTATCCAAAGGTAGGCGTGGTTCCCTGCCATACATGAGGTAGAATGGCGAGAAACCAGTCGTATCATTCACATTGACACGCAGAGCCTCAAGAGCTTGGGGTAAATAAAAATCCCAATACTGCGGATTATCAGCTGTGAATTTGGAGAGGATATCATGAAGAGTCTTATGCATTCTTTCATTGCGACCATTTGACTGGGGCCTATAGAAACTAGTCATCTTATGTCTTATATTAAGGGCTGCGAGAGTAGAATGGAAAGGTCGACCAGTAAATTGCTTCCCATTATCGGAAAGAATAGTCTTAGGATAGCCGTGGCGAGGCACAAAATCATTAAGGAAGATTTCAGTTACTTCTTCAGAGGAAGAGCCACAAAGTGGAAAACATTCGGGCCAGACAGAATACTGGTCTACAAAATGCAAGACATGGGTATTACCGGACTGAGAAAGAGGATAGGGACCAGAGAGATCAACGCTGACGCATTCCATAGGAAAATGTGTCAGAGACATCAGTTGGGTAGGGATACGCAGAGGCCGCATGTTGCAAGTTCTACAAGAGTCGACATACTCGGCAACGTCTTTGTAGAGAGAAGACCAGTAATATCGCCTAGAAATAATGTCTCGTGTTTTATCTCGCCCCATGTGTCCATTAGAATCATGGAAATCATGGAGAACACGAGGGATAAGATGCTTTGGAAGACAGATGAGAAGTTTATCTGGACATTCATGGTTAATCCAGTAAAGAACGTTATCAGAGGATTGAATAGTGTAATTGGAAACGGATTTGGGGTCACGCTGAAACTGAGAGCGAATCTGCAGGAGTGCAGGATCTCGAAGTTGTTCTTTCGCAGTAAAAGAAGGAAAAAGGAGCTCTTCAGGAGCGCTGGAAGGAGTGTCATGAGTGGAAATGATAGGAGAAGGACAGTCAGCATTAATGAGAAGTATTTCTTTAGCGTTATCGTCAAGGTCTAATGATGCCTTAGGATCTGGTCTAGAAGAATAGGAGGGATCTGTACAAGTATCATATGGAATGCGAGACAGAAGGTCAGATACAGTGTTATGTTCTCCTGGGATATGCTCAATTGTAGCATCATAACTCTGTAAATTCAGAGCCCCGGTTTGTAGCTTACGGGGTTGCTCAGACGTCTTGGATAGCCAAGTGAGCAAAGGCTTGTGATCGGTACGGATTAAAACTTTTGTACCACGTAGATAGAAGTCTAACTTTTGCAATGCTTCTCAGTAACGGTCCATTTTTGTTGAGACCGACTAAGTGCGTGAGAGAGGAACGCAATAGGCATCTCGTTTGGTACTTCGGCAATAATCAGAGGAGAGTCCGAAACGTTGGCCTGGACAAGGCAAGCACCAACGGCCCGAAAAGAAGCGTCCGTATACAAAATCATAGGACGTCTAATGTCTGGATATGCTAAACGAGGAATCTTAGTAAGGGAAGACTTAAGATAATTGAAAGCATCTTGGCATGCGTCTGTCCATCGGAAACGAGCATACTTTTTTGTTAGAGCAATAAGAGGCTCAGCAGCTCGAGAGAAATTGATTATATGTTTTCTATAGTAAGAACAACTACCCAAGAAACCGCGAACGTGGCGAACAGAAGTAGGAGGAGGCATATCACGGATGGCCTGCACTTTAGCATCATCCGGGCGGACACCCTCTTGGTTGATTATGAAGCCAAGATATTTAGCTTCGGTCTGTAAGAAGGCACATTTGCTTAACTTGAGCATAACATTATGTGCTCTCAATCGGTTAAAAACTTTCTCCACATGGAGTAAATGATCCTCAAGGGTTCCTGGAGATTGAATCAGGATGTCATCAACATAAGCCAAGGCGTAAGATTGCATGCCCTTCAGTACTTCGTCCATGAGGGACATATACGTGGCAGGGCTGGTCTTTAGACCGAATGGCATGACATTCCACTGGAAACTCCCAATATGTGCAGAAAAAGAGGACTTCATTTTGGCTTCCGGTGACATCGGAATGCACCAGAATCCAGAACGGGCATCTAGGGTAGTAAACCACTTAGATTTGCCAACGGTTGCCAAGATATCATCAACCCGAGGAAGAGGGTATGAGATAACTTTGGTGATGGCATTTAAGGCCCGATAATCGCAACAGAAGCGATTAGTACCATCCTTCTTAGTGACTATTACAATGGGGGAAGACCAGGAGGATCGGGATCTCTCAATGATACCTGCTGCTAACATATCCGTAATCGATTTCTCCACTATCTCCCTATTCTTAAGTGGAGTGTGGTACGGCTTAAGTGAGACAGGCACTTTAGTGGTGGTATGGATTTCCATTGTTACAGTATTGGTTCTCTTCAGTTCCATGTCTGAGAGAGCAAAAATATCATGATTATCCTTGACGAACTGACGAATGCGACTGGCATGTGGGGAGTCAGTTGTCACTTGCTCCATTAATTGAGCAAGGCGTGTGGGTGGCACATTCAGGGAGGAGAAGGGAGAAGGAGGAAGTTGTGGAAGGAGAGGTGGAGGAGAAGATGTCGTTTCTTTCATCCAATGTGAAGGAGGGGGTGGCGTAGAAAATGTAGGAGAGGAAGATAAGTAGTGCTGAGGAGGGTAGTTACCATGTGGTAAACGCGCATGTGTAACAGCACTAATGGCATTCAAACTCCAAGGAGAAGGCTTCTTGAAGGAAGAAGATCGTCTATCATTTCCCAGGGGAGGACAGGTATGCAGAAGGGAGGTAGCATTGAGAGAACATGTATGGGGGGTTGGGAGTTTAGAAGACAGTTGGGAGTAGTTGGTGACACGGGCAACAATAGTACCTCTGGGTATTGTAAGAGGTTTTCCTGAAGAATTTAGGAGCATAAGGGGAAAGTCACGTGACGTTGACACAGTGACAATACCATCGACGACATGGATACAGGGATCATCGATGATGTCTGAGTCAGGCAGAGGTTCCACGTAAACAGAATGACCTGAGGGTATATAGTCGGACCGTTTGACCCGACCAGTAACGATAGTAAGACAATGAGGTTTTAAGGTGACAGGGGCAATAACTCTAACAAGAGACGCAATGTGGATATCATTCTGAAGAGGGATGTACTCACCATTGACACGGATCTGTTTCAAGTCAAAGTAAATGCGCACTTTGTGATGAAGAAAGAAGTCACGACCAAGAATGAAATTCCTAGTCATCCCACTAGCAACAATAAAAGGATGCGCAAGAGATTGAGATCCAATCTGGAGGCGAATGATAGCCGTTCCAATGGAACGCAAAGGTTGTCCAGTGACAGAAGTTAAAGAAGTGGAAGAAGGAAAGAATTGGACGTGTTTGCGGATCTGGCGAAATAACTGTTCTCTTATTAAACTAACAGTAGCACCAGTATCCACAAGAGCGCGATAATTCTTTTTATTAATGGCAATTAGACAAGAAGAAGGGCCAGGAGTGACCGAAGGAGGAGAGATATAAGAGATGGAAGTCGGAGAGACCGTAGAAGAGGAAGAAAAAATTTTCGGACTTTCACAGGACTTGTGAAAGTGACGAAATGTGTTTGCTTTGCGAGAGTGTTGCGTGGGTGGTTTTACTGGTATTGGAGGGTCCTTCGTTCGATTATTATCTTGGAACAAGGGTCAACGTTATATTGATTCATCATTTGTTGAATGTCCAAGAATACATTCGTTCCCTTCGGAGCTCATCATTATATATACCTATTTTTCTTATCAGAAGAGTTCTTCATTTGCATAATCATCAACATTGGCAAATGCAGCAAATAGCTGTAACGTATCGATGTGATAAAGTCCTCAATTCAGAGTCCATGAATTTATTTACAGTTCACACACAAGACATTCACGTAGGTATAGATTCATATATAGTCATTAGAAATTACATGCATAGTATTCATGGCCGTCCGTGTCAAAACAATATGTCAGAAGAACGTCGTGGCTATATACGTGCGCTGTTGTAGTCAACAGCCAGAAATGAGCACATGAGTTCTTGACAGCTACAATTTGAATCATAATGCGATTCTCCTTCCATCATTAGTTTAATTTAATTAATCTCATCCTTATATTAATAACCGAACTGACCCTGAGTTCTACATCGATTTATATATATAATGTAGGCTATACACTCAGCCTTTTTTCCTTGGAAGAAATACAAGACACGACCTTCTTGCTTGACGGATAGCGTAACAAGGGCCATGTAACCAAGTCACCCAGCGTGACCTTCCCAACGCGAATGCGTCATAATCTCCGCATATATTTCGCGTTCACTATACCGTAAAATATCGACATATTCTATAAATGTTCATGACCCCTAACGTTGCGCATGGCTAAACCCCAGCAGACGCCGTCATTTAAAATAACACCGTAACAGATTTCCTGTCAGACGGGGGAAAAAAAATCTATTAGATAGATTTTTTTTTGAATAATATTAATCAAATTATCAACAATTTAACAAAACCCGACGTATGACCTACGATGTTCTATCTAGAACAGTGTCGTGGTCATGTCAGTAATATCTTATAATAAAATCAACGTCATATCATACATATAACTTATATTAAACAAGGAAATGTCACTGTCACTAACTAATTAACTAATTAATTTGTTGTATGTATCGACTAACTAATAATGTGAGGTGTTATTAAAATTATTCTAACTAACTAAAATTAAAATAATTAATTATAGTATGTACGTATGGTACTAACTAATTACTATCTAATTGAAGAAAATGAGAAATAGTATAAGAGAGTAAAAGAAATAAAAATTGAGAAGTACGGACAATTAAAACCAAATATTAAAGTATATATTAAATTAGAATGCGTGTGAAAATGAAGTGTAAGGATAGATACCTAATTAAATTAACGCAATCAGAAGAAAAGAACAGAAAAAATTCATACATTTTAACTATAAATATGAAATGTCATAATGTAATATCTATTACCTTGATAATTACACTAATTAAAATATTAATTGGTGTGATATTATTTTGTTTCATCTTTTCTTAGTATATATATATTTTTTTTTAATTTCATCACACTTTAACTTTATTTTATTATATATTAATTTAATAACTAGAAAATTTAACAATATCGGACATGAAGATCCAATCGTTGTTATATCCTGTTGACTTGTATGAAAGTTCATTAGACACAAGGTTCATATTATCGAATTATGATATGATTATCCAATCATCGTTAGTTCCTTTATTAAAACTGTGAATGTAATTGAATCAGTCATCACAGTATATGTCCATTCTACATCAGAGATTGTTCCTTTTTAACAGTTTTCAATCGAAATGAGTGATACGCAAAGTGGAAGTGAAGTCCAAATTTTCAAACGATCCGTAAAACTTGATATTTTGATCACGATAGTTTATTTCGAAATGTCCTTATTTAAGTAGGAAGTCCAAATGAAGTGTTGTATATTCTGACGTGGTATTAATACAGTTCATTGCAAATGTAATGCTTGATTATTCAGAAAATTTGAAATAGTAATATTCATTCAGAATCCGTAGGATGTCTGGACAACGTATCGGCTATGACGTTCTCAGTTCCTGGTATTGACTGTATCTCGAATTCGTAAGGTTGCAACGTAATAGCAAAGCGTGCAAGTTTAGCACTTTTATGGTTTGAACGACGTAATGCTGCTACAGATTTCTGATCAGTCTGGATCAAAAATGGAGATCCCAGCAAAAATTTTTCTAACTTGGTAATTGCCCAGATTACGGAGAGCAATTCTCGGTCTACAGTCGAATATTTAGTCTCCGGAGGTTTCAGCTTGCGTGAGATGTAAAGTACAGGGTGAAGGACTTCATCATGATATTGGAGTAGACAAGCCCCGAGTCCGTAATTACTCGCATCTGTACGTAGAACAAACTTTTTAGAAGCATCTGGTAATCTTAAAACAGGTGGGCATGAAAATATGTTTAAGATAGTGCGAAAAGTTTTGTCACATTCGTCTGTCCAATTTATCCTTACTGGCATGTTCTTCTTTAGTAACGATGACAGGACAGCCGTGATGGATGATAGGTGAGGTACAAATCTGCTATAGTATTGGATCAAACCTAACAGACTCCTAACCTGTTTCTTCGTTTGAGGAACAGATAAATTTAATATTTTAGAAACCGTACTGGGAATTGTTTGGATACGTCCTGATCCAATAATGTGTCCCAGGAATGTTATCTCATTACACGCTATTTGAATTTTAGTTGGTTTAGCGGTTAAATGGTTATCCCGCAATATTTCCAAAACTGATTTAAGACCCAAAAAATGTTCCTCAAATGATGAACTAAACAAACATATGTCGTCAATGTAGGTAATTATATCTGATCTACCTGCTAAAATTTTTCGCATCATGCGAATAAAGGTAGCTGGAGCATTCATTAGCCCAAAAGGCATCACGTTCCACTGGTAAAGACCTTGTGGAGTTGAGAATGCTGTGTAGTATTTGGCTCTTTCGGTTAGTGGAATCTGCCAATAACCTTTGGTTAAGTCAATTTTAGTGAAAAGTGTAGCATTGGATAGACGAGGAAGTAAATCGTCAAGGATAGGATGTGGTTCGCTATCCGGTACTGTCTGCGCATTAAGTTTCCTATAGTCAACACATAAACGTATGTTGTTGTCCTTTTTCCGGACAATGACTAAAGGAGAAGAAAATGGAGATGTACTAGTCTCAATAATACCTAATGATATCATCTGTTCGAGTTCCTGAGATGTCTTACTCAGAAAATGTAGAGGTACAGAATAAGGATGAACACGAATTGGTGTATCATCGTTAAGAATAATATCGTGACTAATTACAGATGTGCAACCCGGTACATCCGTTAACACATCTGGGAAAGATTGTAGAAGATCAGCAACGCGTTGATGCTGTTGCGGTGTAACCGTAGAAGAAATGGTCACATCACGCCAAGATTCAGTAGATTGGACAATAAGTACAGGTAAAGGCATCTGCACTTCAGGAAAAGAAGATTCTTCCTCCTGTATAACAGATAGATTAGAATAATGACAAGTAGATACAGTATTGTCATCTAATTCATGAAAAATTGACTGTAAGTGTATAGGACGTGTATGAAATTGCTTGAGCATATTAATATGGAATATCTTTCTGTGTCCCTTGATATCTAAGACGTAATCAACGTCTGAAATTTTATCAGTAACCTTATAAGGACCAGTCCATGAGATCAATAACTTATTGTTATTGTGAGGGAGTAATACATAAGCCTCATCGCCTGGGAATAATTGGCGTAATCGTCTAGATCGATTTTGTATAGATCGAGCCTTAGCTTTTGCAGCCTCAGAAGAAGCTGTTGCCAATTGGCAAGACTCAATAATATTATTCCGAAGATTAATCACATACTCATAAGATGACTGAGTGTCCTGAGTCATCTCTGCATCAATTAATAAATCTTTTATCAGTCCCATAGGACCTCTCGGAGGGGCACCAAAAACTAACTCAAAGGGAGAGAAGCCAGTTTGTTCATGTGGCACCTCTCGGTAAGCAAACAGGACAGCTGGGAGTGCTCTGTCCCAGTCCTGAGGGTGTTTAACAGTAACCTTATGTAAAAGTTGCTTAAGCGTACGGTTAAGTCTTTCAACTGCACCGTTACTCATGGGATGATAAATGCTACTCAAATTCCTATCAATGTTCCAGGTTTTCATTACCTCGTTCATGGTATCGGATATAAACTGCGACCCATGGTCAGATAATAATTTTCTAGGAAACCCTATTCTAGAAAAAATTAGATGTAGTGCATCAGCTACATCAGTGGTAGTGGTGGTCTTCAATGGAATGGCTTCTGGCCATCGTGTGCATAAATCAATGCACGTGAGAACAAATCTATGTCCTCTCGCAGATGGTAGAAGTGGACCAATTATATCTATGGCCATCTTGTCAAAAGGTCGTACTGAGATATCGCAAGCCTGAATAGGCGCCGTGTGAAAAGCTCCACGTGCTTTCACTTCCTGGCATGTAGTACAAGAACGTACATACTGCGAAATATCCCGTGATACTCCTGGCCAAAAGAATGAAGACAATACTCGAGATCGTGTTCGAGTATATCCCATATGTCCTGCACACTGCGAGTCATGCGCGTGTTGAAGAATGTACCGTCTAAAAGCAGCCGGTACCATCACTTGTTGTTTTACCTGTGATTTATCACTAAAGCATCTAATCAGTATATCATTTTTAACAATAAACCAATGTTTGTTATTATTCCCTGATGTTAAATTATCAACCTTATTAACTAGGTTAAAAAATTTATTTAGAGATTTGTCATTTTTTTGTTTGTTTGCAAATGATTCCCTGTCAATAGGTGAATTGACCTCAATATCCTCCTGTTTCTCCGCATCCATCTTATTATCATTGACACTCTCCATGAGCATAGTCTGAGCTCTAGTTGTCACGGCGTTTCCAGTGCATAGATTGTGTCTCTCCCATTCAATAATATCTTCTGGTGAACAATCCTTGCTGCCGTGTATGCGACCCACCATAAGGTCTGCAATCGGCTTTTTCAGCATGCATACCTTCACGTTACCTGTGAAAAAAGGTGTTTTAACATGGATAATAGCTGTGGGGTAAAACTCAATAGTTCCCCCAAAAGTCATGCAACGGACATATTCCTCCGTTGCACAGCTAGGATGTACAAGCGACTGTCGCACTCCAATGGTTGTTGACCCCGAGTCTCTCAATACAGAGACTATAGAACCGTTAACTATCCCTCTGTTAAAAATCAGAGAGCCTGTTCCATCATTGGCTGCAAGACCTACTTCTGGTAGAATGTGTCCGCAGTTTAGTACTGTCTCCTTTGCCTTCTGAAAAATAAGATTGCATTGTGGGCAACTATTCGCCACGTTATAATTAATAGCAAAGCATGCAGCAGAAGAATTCATTGTATTATCGTTAGGTGGAACCTGAACCTTATGGGTGATATCATTTGTAACTGCTGCCTCGGTATTATGGTTATAATGTGAAGATCCACGAGAATGAGAACGATTACGAGAATAATTAGTTGAATTATCCCGTTGTCGTCTATTGTAATTGTTATCTCGATGTCTCGAGTTATAATTATCGCTATTCTTCCAATTGTTACCATTATTATATTGATATGACCGATTATAACTTGAGTTACGTGGATTACTGTTGTATCTTGACTGAGGTGAATAATTTCTGTTTTGTTGTCTTCCTCTATTAAAGTTATTGTTAAAGTTATTCTGTCCCTTATGAAAATTAATGTCATAGTTTCCTTTGAATCTACCTCTGTCTACACTGTGTGTTCTTGGTTTGTTATTACTATGATATTGATAAGGGTGGATTTGTGCTGAAGTGGTAACTTGCCACCCTTATCGACACCTGGTGTTAAAGTGTAAGATGTAGGTGTCTTCTCTGATTTAGGATGTTGCTGTGTATGTGGTAGTGGAACAGTTCAATGGGTTATCACACAGGCAACATGACGTGTAGAGTCATAGAAAGGGTAACTTCGTTGTATAAGTTTCTTTCATTTATTGCACGCCACAAAACAGTCATGATACTTATGACATCAACATGGTTAACGAGTTCAGCAAGATGATATGGCACATTGAAAACAATTTCTGTAGTCAGCAATGATAGCTGTTGTATATATGCGTCATAAGACATCACAGTTCAATAGATTCAGAAATTCATCAATCATCGAGTGCTAGTTCGTGAAGCTGTATAAATAATAATAATTTCTATAACTTCTGCAACAGTGTCAGCTACAGATCTTCAATGTTCATAAACAATAATAAATGCTCCCATTCTGATGCTAGCAGATCAGTTGTATACAATAAGTCCGTTCACTGTCTGCACGTGAATAGCATACATGGGCTACAGGTCAGCTCGACCTTTATAATGTTCCTAAGTCTAACCATCTGACTTGGACGTGATCTCTGATATAACGAATCCTGGAACACAGACAACAGTCTTGTTGGTCTAGAGCGACCCATATATATTTAACTAGTTCAGGTATACAGATACTGGTGACTTAATCCTAGTCAAAGTACCTCTCCATTTTGCATCACACAGGCGAGCAAATAGGCGACAAAATGACGAACCTCTAGATGATAGCATAAAGTTCGATACAAGAGGAATTACCTTATTTCGGAAAATCAACCATGAACATATGCCTCCAGGCAGGCTGCATAATACTGGGAAATAGTCTAGTTAGCTAACTAACTCACTAAGACACTGTATTTCCCTCAGAGAATCACAAGACGCAGTTGCGTCTGCTCGCTTCTTAAACCATTTCTAAACTGCCCCAACTGGGCGGAACACACAGAACGAACTCCCGGTTTGACATGCGCAGAACGACAATCTCTGAGTTGCCGTTCACAATAAGACGATTCGAAGAACATTCGAGATAAAAGTCTTACACAGTCGCGCCTTTTATGGTCATGAAAAGAAGCGTTAAGAAAGGTTTCAGACATCTACCATAGAAAACATAATACACACTTCAGTCAAAAAATGATCATACATATCAAAAAATGTTTATACAAACGAAAAATAATAATGATCCGTGCGTAACATTACCGCACCCTCCCTGGAAAAAAAAAATGAAACATTTTTTTTTTTTTAAATCCTGGAGCCGGAAAAAATCTAGGCTCCTAACGCACGTATGATGCGTGGATATATACCTAACAAATTAGCTCAACGCATGGAGCGACACTGAGATCATATCTCAGATCCTTAGAGAAAAAATTTATCTAAGTATACGCTGATATATTCCAGGAAGGTGCCACCAACACACGCCACAATGATGGCAACAACATAATGACAATCAAATTATACTCATACCAATATATGAAATTAAATATATTATGTGTTATCATACAATGTGTTGCAAATAGCGGTGTAATTTACTAATATACCGCACTATATTATTACATTATATAAAGTAACAGTAATTAATAAGTAATACATGTGTTGCTCTTCGGTGACATAAAACATTCAATAGAAGAAGATGTGGACATCATCCGCTCCCAATGTAGGACAGGACTTGATATCCTCAAAGTTCCACAATGGACATAAACTCGCAGACTTCAATGATGTGCTGCGAAAATATCAATAACACAAATCTTAAAGACAACTGGTAAATTTCTTAATACAATCCTGAAAATAATTTATTTAAATGTGGCCGAGTGATCTTTTGGCCCGTATATCACTAACTAAGCCTTCTTAGATAATTACATGGTACAATGTTATAAATTTCCCTCAAAAAAAAAAAGTGAGACAAAATCTACTAACATGTCATTATAACATTGGACTGTATATCAGGAAATATATATATATGACAGAAGAATCATGTGGAATCGTGTGGACATCTGGACAGAATGTCTGCCATTACATTATCCGAACCACGGATAGCTCGAACCGAGAAATGAAATGGTTGAAGAGCTATGGCATAACGAGTGGACCTCGAGCTCTTCAAGTTTTTGCTCTGAATAGCAGTAAGCGCTTTCTGGTCGGTTTCCACAATGAAATGTGCGCCTAGAAGAAATCTTTGTAACTTCAGAATAGACCATACCATAGCCAATAACTCACGGTCTAAAACCGAGTAATTCTTTTCTGCAGCGTTTAATTTCCTAGAGATATACATCACCGGATGCAAAGTATCAGAATACTCCTGCATTAGTGCTGCCCCAATCCCTGTTGACGAGGCGTCACTTCGAAGAACAAAAGTCTTCTCAATAGTAGGTAACTTAAGAATAGGTGGAGATGAAAATAGGGCTTTAACCTGGTCCAATGAGGATTGACATTCTTTAGACCAGCGGATCAGATTAGGCGACCCTTTCTTCAATAAAGTAGAAAGCGGTGCCATAATGGAGGACAGATTCGGAATGAATCGTCCGTAGAATTGAATCAAACCTAATAGACTCCTTACTTGTTTCTTCGTCTTAGGGACCGAAATGTTAAGTATTTTTGAAACATTGTGGTCCTCTGTCTTTAAAAGACCATGACCAACCCGATGACCTAGGAAAGAAATCTCGCTAAATCCTATAAAGGCTTTAGAGGGTTTTGCAGTCAAGTTATACTCGCGAAGAGTAGACAGTAATTCGTATAAACCCAAATAATGATCTTCCCAAGAATCACTGAATAGACAGATATCATCTAGGTATGCTATGACATCTGTACGATATGCGAGAATTCGCCGCATCATGCGTACGAATGTAGCAGGGGCGTTCATAAGACCAAAAGGCATGAAATTCCATTGGAATAAACCCCTAGGTGTAGAAAAAGCTGTAAAAGGTTTGGCACGTTCAGTTAGCGGGACTTGCCAATAACCTTTAGACAAATCTAGTTTGGTAAAGAATCTAGAATTAGAAAGTTTATTGAGTAGCTCTTCTAATGAAGGCATAGGTTCAGCATCGAACTTCGTAACTTGGTTCAATTTGCGATAATCTACGCAAATGCGAATGTTATTATCCTTCTTTCGAACAATAACCATAGACGAAGAGTATGCTGAAGTGGATGGTTCAATGATTTCCAAACGTATCATTTCATCCAACTCTTTTTCGACTTGAGACTGGAAATGAATAGGTATTGGATATGGTCTGACTCTGATAGGATTGTGATCAGTTAGCACAATGTCATGTTCTATGACATGTGTGTGTCCCGGGATGTCTGTAAGAACATCCTGAAATGTTTGCAACATCGAAGAAACTTGTCGATGTTCCTCAGCGGAAAGATTTGGAGAAACGGTCACGTTTTTCCAAGATTCCGTAGAATAAAGTGGGACCATAGAAAGAGGAAGATTGACATCAGAAAAAGTAGTTTCCTCATCCTGTATAACTGACAGAGATGAGTACTGACCATGAGTTGCTTGTGAAT
The DNA here is from genome assembly GCA_024509875.1 of Oreohelix idahoensis. Classification (NCBI taxonomy): domain Eukaryota; kingdom Metazoa; phylum Mollusca; class Gastropoda; order Stylommatophora; family Oreohelicidae; genus Oreohelix; species Oreohelix idahoensis. The sequence goes on from JAMPIV010019646.1 coordinate 1,460,593, forward strand.
TGTCCGTAGCCTGGAAAATAGGCTGCAAATAGTCAGGTCTTTCATAAAATTCTGTGAGCATATTTATGTGGAAAGTTTTATGCTTTCCATCAATATCGACAACATAGTCGACATCAGAAATTTTGGAGACTATTGCATATGGACCTTTCCATGCAATTAGAAGTCTGTTCTCCCTTGAAGGAAGTAGAACGAGAGCTTTGTCACCTGGACAAAGTTGTCGTAGACATCTATTCTTATTTGCAAACTGCCTTGCCTTTTCTTTAGCAAATTCTGAAGACGAAGTTGCTAGTTTGCATGCCTCGATGATCTTTTGCCTAAGAGCAATGACGTACTCATAAGAAGATTGAGTCTCATCGCTAATATTATCGGCAGTGATTAGATCGTGAAGTAAAGACATAGGGCCGCGCGGTTGCGCGCCAAAGACAAGTTCAAAAGGGGAAAACCCCGTATGTTCATTGGGGACCTCTCTATACGCAAAGAGAGCCGCGGGTAAGACCCTGTCCCAATCCTGAGGATGATCCTCAGTTATTTTACCAAGTAAAGTTTTCAGAGTCCTATTTAAACGTTCGACCAACCCATTAGACATTGGGTGATAGATACTGCTGAGAGACCTTTTAATGTGTAGCATAGACATTACCTGTGACATAGTGTCTGATATAAGTTGAGTGCCATGGTCTGACAATATTTCTCCGGGAAAACCCAAGCGAGAAAATATCAGCCAAAGAGCGTCTGCGATATCAGCAGTTGAGATGCTCTTGAGAGGTATTGCCTCTGGCCAACGTGTGCACATATCGACACATGTAAGGATAAATTGATGTCCTCTAGCCGACTTAATTCTAAAAGGACCGATAATATCTATTGCCATTTTTTGAAAAGGGCGAACACTGGTTCAATGATTTCCAAACGTATCATTTCATCCAACTCTTTTTCGACTTGAGACTGGAAATGAATAGGTATTGGTCATACTGGCCACCAAAAATGATAAGGGTGGATTTGTGCTGAAGTGGTAACTTGCCACCCTTATCGACACCTGGTGTTAAAGTGTAAGATGTAGGTGTCTTCTCTGATTTAGGATGTTGCTGTGTATGTGGTAGTGGAACAGTTCAATGGGTTATCACACAGGCAACATGACGTGTAGAGTCATAGAAAGGGTAACTTCGTTGTATAAGTTTCTTTCATTTATTGCACGCCACAAAACAGTCATGATACTTATGACATCAACATGGTTAACGAGTTCAGCAAGATGATATGGCACATTGAAAACAATTTCTGTAGTCAGCAATGATAGCTGTTGTATATATGCGTCATAAGACATCACAGTTCAATAGATTCAGAAATTCATCAATCATCGAGTGCTAGTTCGTGAAGCTGTATAAATAATAATAATTTCTATAACTTCTGCAACAGTGTCAGCTACAGATCTTCAATGTTCATAAACAATAATAAATGCTCCCATTCTGATGCTAGCAGATCAGTTGTATACAATAAGTCCGTTCACTGTCTGCACGTGAATAGCATACATGGGCTACAGGTCAGCTCGACCTTTATAATGTTCCTAAGTCTAACCATCTGACTTGGACGTGATCTCTGATATAACGAATCCTGGAACACAGACAACAGTCTTGTTGGTCTAGAGCGACCCATATATATTTAACTAGTTCAGGTATACAGATACTGGTGACTTAATCCTAGTCAAAGTACCTCTCCATTTTGCATCACACAGGCGAGCAAATAGGCGACAAAATGACGAACCTCTAGATGATAGCATAAAGTTCGATACAAGAGGAATTACCTTATTTCGGAAAATCAACCATGAACATATGCCTCCAGGCAGGCTGCATAATACTGGGAAATAGTCTAGTTAGCTAACTAACTCACTAAGACACTGTATTTCCCTCAGAGAATCACAAGACGCAGTTGCGTCTGCTCGCTTCTTAAACCATTTCTAAACTGCCCCAACTGGGCGGAACACACAGAACGAACTCCCGGTTTGACATGCGCAGAACGACAATCTCTGAGTTGCCGTTCACAATAAGACGATTCGAAGAACATTCGAGATAAAAGTCTTACACAGTCGCGCCTTTTATGGTCATGAAAAGAAGCGTTAAGAAAGGTTTCAGACATCTACCATAGAAAACATAATACACACTTCAGTCAAAAAATGATCATACATATCAAAAAATGTTTATACAAACGAAAAATAATAATGATCCGTGCGTAACAGATATGCCATATTGGAGGCTACAGGAAGTGGTTCTCTTATCAACGAGCCAGAAATATTAGCATTCGGATGAGCTGTGCAGTAATTTAAAGAAATTTTTTCTAACTCATCAATAGATTCTGGTTTTCTTTTTTGCAGATAAGCAAAGAATGGTGGGCTGACAGAAGATGACACTTTATCCCTCAATAACAAATCGACTAACTTGTCGTAAGATTTGTTGACACCTGCCAGTTCAACCCATCTGTTAAAAGTATTGCGTATGTTAGCAATAAATCCCGTAAAATCTTTATTATTATCTGGCAATAAACTTTTGAAACGTAATCTACACGCCTCTTCGTTCAAATGGAACCGACGTAATAACAAAGTCTTAATGGCCTCATAGTCTGTGGCTAATGTAGGATCAATATTTTGTGCTGCACTTGCAGGTTCGCCATCCAGAAATTCCTTAAGTTTAAGTGCCCATGCAGTTTTGTCAAGGTTATTGACCTTACATATATCCTCAAAGCGCGCCAGCCATGATGATAGGTCATCCACGTGTAATTTGAACGGTAGTAGCTTAAAGTAATAATTGCCCTTAAGTCGGTTGGAAGAAGATCCCGATTGAGCATTATCATTTTGGCTTGCTGCAGCACCCTGCGAATTAAGTTTTGCTGTTTCCAATTTAAGCCGTTGCAATTCCATTTCTTGCTGCAGTATGATTTCCTGTCGTTTCAATTTATTCTCTTCTTCAATCCGTAGGATTTCATCTCTTGCCACCTTTCTTTCTTCCTCTTCCTTAGCAATAGCTTTCTTTTCAGCCTCTTTTCTTTCAAGTTCTTCCATATCTGCCTTATATTTTGCAAGTTGTTGTTCCGCAAATTCCAGGAGTGCATCTCCCCTTTTGTTACAATCTTTTCCAATTTTAATGAAATGATCCAGGGTAAGCATTCTTGAAGTTGAATTATTTCCGTATTCAATTACTTATGTCTAGTAATCACTAATAGAATCTATGTCGATAATTCTAATTACTCAAAGAATGAATAATCAATATAAGAAATTGCAATATTCCTGTACTGTTATTTATAAGTTCCACAAATCTATAATATTTTGTAAAAATATTATATATACCCACTAATATCTATCATAAATAGTTATGATAGTTAGTTATATAAGGTGCTGAAATTATATCATGCACTTAATATTAATATTCAATAATTATGAGTATTATTCCTAAATAATTAGGTTATTTAATCTTAATTGCCACTAAGTTCTCAATGTAGTACTGAGAAAGTGTACTAAATAATATTTAATATGTCTTAATATGTTATAAAGTTATAATAATTAAGCATAGTATATTATGCCATAATCATGAGCAATAAAATGCATTGCCCATTTCTTGGACCATCACTGCAAATTGGTGCAAAGTCCCTAATTCCTCTTTAAAACTCATAAAAATTTAATCATATTCATCTACACTATTATTAATGAAGAAATTATAGCATTAATATTAAATTATAGAAGGATGAAATGAAGACAAACAATACAATGTGTTAACCAAGGATTACAGAACAGTATTACCATACGACAAGACATTTTCACAATAAAAAATGCATTTACAACTAAGTTGACTAGACCGGAAGTGAGAATTAAAGAATGAACTGAATAGATAATTACCTGCGTACACAAAAATTAGTGACGTATACATGGACTCATTAACGGTTGTACAACAAAAATATAAACTGAAAGATAGTAAGGTCAGAAAAAACACGATAGATTACCAACATTGTTACAAAACTGAATAAAAATTAGAACCAAATACACTAGAATACCACAGTTATAACACGACTATACAACTAACATGCAAGGTGAATTAATGCAAGACCGAACGACACGATCACCGATATCCTACGCGTTCTTCGCGAAATGCTATTAATTCACGGCCTTAAGAAACATTCAGAATGAATATCGGCATCCTTAGAACCATGTTATTCATTCCAAACCGCCGCCCATCCATACCCGCTACATGTAAAAGACAGAAACAATATTTAACATGGCTACGAAAATGAAGAACATGGCATTATCGGACAAATAGGATTAACTTATTGTAACCTTCAAATAAGTTACTTATCTTTTTGCCTCGATAGATTCATACAATGCTTGCTTCGCCAACGGACAGTAGGACCTATATTTCATGCTCATGTTGATTGAATCTATTTTCCAATGTTCGATTAAGCGTTTATAGATAGTCTTCTTCAAAGACCTTGAAAGGCGGCTGCCATCACTACAGCTGATTCATCCTGTTGTCAAGGGGGTGTGACGTCATCGGTGTAGATACAAAAAGTGTTCATTTCGCTCAAAGGAAAATTATTTCTTTCAACTCGATAATCTTGAGTATTTTTTTACAATTAAATTCCAGTTCCGCACCACATCGGCCACCACTGTTGCGTGGGTGGTTTTACTGGTATTGGAGGGTCCTTCGTTCGATTATTATCTTGGAACAAGGGTCAACGTTATATTGATTCATCATTTGTTGAATGTCCAAGAATACATTCGTTCCCTTCGGAGCTCATCATTATATATACCTATTTTTCTTATCAGAAGAGTTCTTCATTTGCATAATCATCAACATTGGCAAATGCAGCAAATAGCTGTAACGTATCGATGTGATAAAGTCCTCAATTCAGAGTCCATGAATTTATTTACAGTTCACACACAAGACATTCACGTAGGTATAGATTCATATATAGTCATTAGAAATTACATGCATAGTATTCATGTCCGTCCGTGTCAAAACAATATGTCAGAAGAACATCGTGGCTATATACGTGCGCTGTTGTAGTCAACAGCCAGAAATGAGCACATGAGTTCTTGACAGCTACAATTTGAATCATAATGCGATTCTCCTTCCATCATTAGTTTAATTTCATTAATCTCATCCTTATATTAATAACCGAACTGACCCTGAGTTCTACATCGATTTATATATATAATATAGGCTATATACTCAGCCTTTTTTCCTTGGAAGAAATACAAGACACGACCTTCTTGCTTGACGGATAGCGTAACAAGGGCCATGTAACCAAGTCACCCAGCGTGACCTTCCCAACGCGAATGCGTCATAATCTCCGCATATATTTCGCGTTCAGTATACCGTAAAATATCGACATATTCTATAAATGTTAATGACCCCTAACGTTGCACATGGCTAAACCCCAGCAGACGCCGTCATTTAAAATAACACCGTAACAGAGAGGATCTAGTGCCCAAAAGAGGTGGGTTAAAGCCACACGACGCGATCCTATCTATCGGGTGGCGGAATGGTTTCCCTGGCCCATGAGAGGCTGGGGTGGAACTGTCCACGGTTGAATGAACGTGGAGGGACACGAGGTGGTTGCATGGGGTTGGATGGTAACCATGAGAGCTGGTGCGGCTGACGTTGATCATTCACCGGTTGTTGAGGTTGTGATCTAGCGTGGTTCAAGGTCCTGTTAAGATTTGTTGTTTCTGCACACAACTTTTTGATGTGTGTCCGGCCAAACCACAAAAGTAGCAAATGACTGGAGCTACTTGTTGAACTTGTAGAGCAGATGGGTGACGTCGGTGTTGAGTGCGCTGAACAAACTGTTGGCGATAAGATCCCGGCAATGGAGTATCGCATGGCTGTAACATGGATGGTTGCTGCCAAGACTGACGGTAATGACTGATGTCCATTGGCTCTTCATCTGTGTGATCGTGTGCACGAGGTTCACGCCCAAGTCTATTTGCAAACCGTTTCTTCACATTGTTGTCATTTATTGCTAGTTGAATGGCATCAAGGATTGTCTGTGGGTCTTTCCTTATTAAATGAAGTTTCAGCGCATCTGACTGGAGACCATCGATAAAAATGCCAACAAGTTGGTTTTCCGTATCAGTAGACGCAGAGGAAGGTTCCACTAAAGCATCTTCAGCCAGGTTTAACAACCTATCGGCAAAAAACTGAACCGATTCGTGACGGTCCTGATGGAGTCCGCGAAGCAAAGTCCAAGCATGTTGGTGATCCTTAACGGAAGAGTAACGGCGGATGAGCTCCTTCTGTAGAGAGGCGAAGGTCTCTTCTGGAAATAACTGTGTCCGGTGACGTAGATAGTCAGTGACAAGTGACTGAGATGATAAGAAGGCAACACGTTTGCGATCGGCATCAGTGGCCGATGGAATCAATGAAGAAAATTTCTCAATGTCACGTAACCACTGCCGAAAAGTGGACGGATCGCCACAAAAAGGCTTAACAATGTTATTGATGTTGTGCAGATTTGCACTCTGTGTAACCAAGCTAAGGGTGGTAGCAATAGCTTGTAGAGAACTATTAGGAACTTCAGCGTTATCTGGCAATGGCTGACTTAACGCATGCTGTTGTTGCATGTCATGTATCTGCTGTTGTAATAACAGATTTTGTTGTTGGAGCAATTGTATTTAATTTTCAAACTGCTGTTGCATATTTGGATCCATCATGCATAAGCTGTACCACACCAAAAATGACAATCTCTGGTGTGTGAAAGGTCACGGGCACCAAAAGTCAAGTTATGTGACCGGGGAAGGAAGGGAACGGCACTAAAAGTCAAGGCTAGTGTGACAGTGTAGATCGTGATAGTGGTTTTTGTGGAAAGGGATGTAAATCTGTGTATCACTTGAGATAACGGAAATAATCCCAAGAGTTTCCTTATTGTGTTTCTTCTGGTAAATACTGGTTATACACCAAAGATAATAATTCCAAAAGGGAGGAAGAACCCAGGTAATTAGTAGAGGTCGTAAGAGCCTTGATGGATCCGAATTTTATCTTGAAGGGTTGAATATAATCGGCAACTCAAACAGTCAAGTGAAACTTCAATAGAACAGATTACTTGAAAGATCCGAATAGTTATATAAAAGGTGTACTTTATTCAGTTTCGTTTGAGGAAAATGATGCTGTGGCAGTTCGATAAGAATTTCTGGTGGGGGAAAGCAAAACTGCCAGCTTTAGCCTCCAAGTCGAAAGGCTTACGGAGTTTCTCATATACTGTAGTCGTTTTGTTACCTCTGTGGAAATCCTAACGAAATGAAAATTCGATTCGAGACTTCAATTATAACTAAATCGAACTTACGTCCTGTGGAGTTAACCACAAATATAATCGTTGCAGGGGTTAGTGCTGGGTCACTTAACTGTCCTGAGTGGTAGAAGATCTCTAGTTGGATATTATTATCCAAACCGTAGGAGTCAAGGGCTTTTTCGTTCAACAGTAGATGTAGCGCCAGGTTGCTCCAAACCTAAACTAAAGAACGCCCTATGTTGATTTGACTCTAGCATTGAGTTACTGTCTCAAGCTCTCTTTGGTTACTAAGATGCATCAGTTTTTATACTTGTCTGGTGCTATGGCTTGCCAGAGGAAGTATTTCTCATTGGAATTAAGACCGGAAACCTTCTAATGATTGGTCTTGGGGGGCTAGTGAACTGTTGAAATAATCTTTAACCTAACTAACTACGAATCCTCTAGTCTAAAATTATTGTTTCTATGTGATGATGACCAACCATTGTTTAAAGTTCTCTCTAATCTAAATGTTTTCCGGTCTGACTTGTATGGAGGCCACACAAGGTTTGATGACATCATGGGTTCATGTGTGTCATGACTGATGATGTCATTGATTCTTGACTAGTGGTTTATTTATCTAACTAGTCATTCATAAAATACTTTACTATAAGGCTAACAGTTGTAGCTACTTAATAGTCTACCCTGTTACAGTTGTCTAGCCTCTGGTGGCTGAAACGCTAGGTTTAAGTTACTAAAATGTTGCTGACAATATATTGCGCCACAGCTGGCTGATGAGAATTATATAAGTAAATCTGGTAATAGTTCTGGCCCAGTTAATATTTATAATTCAATGGTTCTATTCTGGTTTCTCTCATGGAAATGAGGAAAATTGGACCGCACAGGTCACAGTAATATATAAATTACCGCAACAAGAAAAATGAAACACTCCACGAAAATCTAATAATTTTCACTCTGTACGAGAAATCTTAAGATAACGAGCTAGTGAATTCAGATAGATTTCTGGCAACTGATCATGGCTATCGGAAAGACATGGTATATATAGATAATTCCATTCGATCGTTCTTTAATGTGAAAGTCACACCTACTGCCAGACCCGAGCCAATTTGCCGTTTGGTTCTTGAATCAAAGGTAATTTTACCACCTCTTCCGCATCTGCTTCTCTGGCTTTACGTTCATCATCTCCGCCTGGCCGAATATCAGCTACGCAATTACTTCACCTAAAAGTTTTACAATCCAAGGTCCGTCAGACTGAACATAGTGTGTTCCCCTGATCAAAGAATCTATTACGCCATGCTCCGCGCTTCGCTCTCAGTTTCACATAGGACTTGATTGCCAGATGGCCCACGTGTTAATGAAACTGGTGAATCCTTCGTTCATGTAGCAAAAAATATAAACTAGATGGGGAGGGGCAAAAGTGGGTGATTACTGCTGCACTATTTTCATCTGTGACAGTGTTGTCAAGTTTAATGATAATGAACAACAAATAAACTTAACTTTGTGTGTTGGTCAGTGTGACGTATAATGGAAATATAGCCTACAGTATCCGACAGCCTTTGCTTTCCCCTTAGCGTCCTAAGATTCGCTAACAAAGTCACGCATTTCTCTGCCTGTCTGACTCACCTTTCAATCCACGTCTCTTTTTACTTGACCATAACAAACGAGTTTGTTTACCAACTTTCGCAACCTGTCATTCATAGTAGGGGGCGAACCACGTTCGTTTACCCAAGTTCCTCACGCGAGCTGATCTGTCAATATTATGATAACTGACAGGGAGCCGCTAGCGTAGTGGTTACCACACCGCTCTGGCGACCTGGTGATCCAGGATCAAACCCGGGCGACGGCATTTGATGATTTTTCGTCGACCTGGATTTGGACTGGATTAACTCGAGATTTGGCGAGAACATTTGAAGGAGTGTCGTCGACCAGGGATTGGCGGCTCCTGAGCCGACCCAGCTCTAATGGGTACCTCCGATCTCGGCGAGTATCTGCCTGAATGGTGAGGGACACCTGTCTCTGTACAAGAAAAAAGGGATACTCACGTAAAATCAATGTCAGGTTAGACATTAATAATAACCTGAGATTTCGCCTCGAGTATTAGCGGGCGTACGAAAAAAAAAAAAGAAGATAACTGACAGACCGCACGTGGAAAACACGTGGAAGAGTAACGGCCTTTGAAGATTCTCTATAAGGGGAGCTAATCCTTTGATGTTCGTACATACAGGGAAAGAAATTATGTGATCTCGAGAAACAGGGAAAATCTCGGAAGGAAGCCCGTTACACGGTTTAAGCTTGTTGTCGATAGCAGCGCCGACAGAAGCGACCGCGTAAAGCCTTTCATCTGGGAAACGCAGTTTCCTGATTTCTGCTATGCACGAAGAGTGGGAAAATTAACATCCTCTAGAGGTCATTAGAACATGATGGTATATAAACTGCATCTTTCCAAAATCAGTTATCAGTTGTCGCTCAGAATTTCGGAAAATCTAAGAACGTTATTCTAGAACCACTGTGGGAGTTGTGTTAATAGCATTTCGTGGGGATTGTTTCATCTCTGATTTGTGGTTATAGAAATTAGCATTTTCGTGATTTAATGTGTTAAGTTTACCATTATAATTCACTGTGATTTTCTAGCGTTAAAAACTAGTGAATTAAATAACGCGTAGCTATTTTTATTCCAGATGTTTCAGTTGTAATGTTAAATTTTAATCACCCGTTTTCTCACAAAAAGAGACGGTTTAATTGATTAATTAATACACTAGGCACGACGGACAATTGACGAAATAGAATTCACGTTTATTTCACGTTGTGTAATTTTAGTAAGTGACTGTTGTTTAAATATCATGCGACGTAACAAACAGACGCCGACAATCTATTAATACTTAGCGACAGGTGATATTTGTTAAAGTGCGCATATGGTAAATTAAATAATAACTGACATTGTACGCAAATTGTTAGCACGCGCAGAATGAGCGAGGGAAAGCACATACCTTCACCTGATCTAAAGACGCCGTGCTAGCAAAAAAAACTGACCAGATAGGAATAGGCTAGAGACACCGTGTGCTTATATGTAGATATTATTAGCAGTAATTTTTTCATAATGTCCCTTTATCCTTAGGCATGACCCGATCAACGGCGACCAGCGGTTTTTTTTATTTGGGTCTATTTTGGCTTTTTTGTGGTCTATGTTGGGCCTTTTCTCCATTTACTGATTGGATTTAAGTTATCTATTTGGCTTGCGCGTCTCCCAGTTCAGTTGTGAACAGGACCGGCCACAAAGACTAACTAATATTTTAATAGTAAATTTTAACTGGACTTACAAAATACCCAGATATATTTATTCAATTTTATCAGCCCATTGTAGAGTAATAACAATAACAATTCTCCCTACTTGTAATAGTCGTATCCAAGTGGATTTTTTTGTTATCCAGAAGAGTTACGCTATTTCAGAATCGGCACTCACCAGAGCCAGCCGATAGGATTTATCATCATCATCAAGTAACAATAATTAACAGTTTTTGCAATCAGATGTTTTCCTACTGTTTACTGTGAACACCAGATCTCAGAGAGTTTTCTGCATTAACTATTCAAGGTGACATTGGTTATCCATGAATCAACCACCAAATTAGGCGTTCCCCTTATAAGATTTAATTATTGAAAAGGAGGGACTGGGGCCCAATTCGGAAGAGAAATACTCTGGACCTTATAAGCAAATTCATGGATTTTTTTACGTCCAACAGATTGTTTTCACCAAGAATAGGGTATGAAGCGAGATTGTGTGGCCACGTATGACAGAGAGAGAGTGAAATATTTTTCTTTAGTACAGGAAACATTGTATCATCTGCACTCTGTTTAAATATTGTTTACTTTATTGGATAACGTTCAGTAGGAACTTCGTTCTTTCTTTACTGTTTATACTGTAACCTAGTGTTAACCTTCAACCTTTGGGGTTATTAACTTGTTGGGTTCTTTTCTTCTCAAGAAGGGGTAGGGCACATGTACTCTGTTATTTTTCTATTCATGTAATTCTGATTTTATTTGATCTTTTCTTTTAGATATTCGATGTTGTAAAGTTTAATGATAATAAACAACAAAATAACTGTGTGTTGGTCAGACCTATACCCATTTAACCATAGTTTTTCACGTTTGTGTGTCTTGTTGTCACATAGCTGTGTGTGTGAGTGTTTAGGTAACTTATATTTCGAAATATAGGGAGGTGCAAGGTTGTCTTATACTAAATTATAGTCGTACAGATAGGCTGGACTAGAGAAACTACTCAGTCCAGAGACAGATCTTCTCCTTACACTATCCACTCGGGAAATTCTATTTTCTTACACTTTTACTTCTCACGTACTTATCACCATCCCCTATACTCAGGCGGGACCTTAAATAACTTTAAAACCTATCTAAACGCGACAGTCAAACCCATACCCAATTAACCGTAGTTTTTTCACGTTTGCGTGTCTTGTTGTCACATAGCTGTGTGTGTGTGTGTAGTTAAACTTATTTTATGTGTATGAGGAGGGCAAGGTTGTCTTGTACTAAATTATAGTCGTATAGATAGGCTGGAATAGAGAAACTAACTCATTCTAGAGACATATCTTTTTTTCCTTAAACTACCACCCGTGAAATCTATTTCTCACATCTTTCTCACGTACCTATCAGCATCCACTCTACTCAGAAGGGCTAAAAATAACTCACAATCTATATGTACGACATATAGTGATCTATACGTAGTATTGTACTGACGCAGACGACAAGAATGTCTGAGAGTGAAACCAATTCTTCGGTGTAAATAACACGAGAAAATAACACGAGAAAATAACAGACTCTGTCAACAAATAAGAGCATTAATAATATTAGCTATACAATATGATTTCCCCATTCATTCATAACCCTCCACTCCCAAAGGAGCATAGGCCTTCAACAAACACCTGCCAAGTCTTCCTGTCACGTGCCATCATCTCACATTCTTTCCACGTGCTCCTCATCATTTTCACCTCTATTTCCATCTCTCTTCTCCATGAGTCGGCGTCTGTGGCCTAATGGATATGAACGCAGTTTCATAATCCAGATATACCAGATTCGAAACCTGCTGCAGGCGGTTTGGTAGCAGATCGCTTTGTGTGGATTTTTAACAATGGTATAAGCGCCGTACCGTTCAGAAAGCAATGGCAAACTACTGAATGAAAAAATTGACTAGAAAAATCAATGGATGGGTTTGAAAAAAAATCGAAAAAAGGTGATTCGTCTTACGAGGACAAAAGACAAAGAAAATAGTCTACGTTACGGCCACAAGGCCTTCGTCAGGAAAGGAAAGAAAGTGAAGGCTAGATAGGACACATAAAAACTAAATAAAATAAAAACTGGGTACTTCCCTGAAGGCAAGAACCGAAATTCTATCAAAATCGCTGTCTGTTAATAAGCGCGTGGCTGAACAGAAAGCGACTTCCGCCGCCGGATGTACACAATGCATACTAAGAAACTAAAAAACGAAACCGGAAAATAAACTACCCAACGTGATAAAAGTGGGGACTGGAAATAGAAGGGGACAGAATGAGTGGGAGATTAATAAATATGAAATAAAAGTAGAAGAATAGGATAAGAGTGGAAAGAGTAAAATAGAGCAAGAGAGGAGAGGGTGACCTCAGACAAAGGTGTGAAAAGTGTTGAGACCGGCTGGTTTTAGACACCCCATGCGGTGGATAAGACGGTTCTCAAGCTGTTCTCGGCTGGCAGTGTCAGAGGAGCAGGATCGGATCGCTGTGACCTGGATGTCGATGGGACCATGGTGGTCAGGACCATTGAAGTGTATAGCAACTGGTGTTGACTTTTGCTGAGCGATGTCATTTAAGTGCTGGCTGAATCTGTCCCCAAGTCGTTTGCCTGTTTGGCCAATATAGGTTTTGCAGCAACGTTTACATATGATCGTATAAATGACATTGCGCGATTCACACGTGAAGCTACTAGTGATGGTGTACGTAGCCTTAGGAAAGGACACCTTCTGGGTTGAGATGACATACTTGCACGTGTTGCATCGTGTCCGACCACAGGGTAGTGTGCCAAAGTGAGTGGCATTCTCCTTTGGGAGACGGCTGTGAACAAGAAGATTCTTCAAGTTCTTGTCACGTCTATATACCACCAAAGGTGCTTCACTGAATACTTTTTGGGTCAGAGGCTCTGCTTGGAGGATAGGGAGGTGGCGGAAAAGGATCTGTTTGACAGTAGTACTGTGAGGGTGATGGGTCAAGATTAATTTGACTCTATCCGAAGTGGATTTATGGTGAGGTTTGAGGGCCTCCAGACGAGAGATGGGGAGCACACGTTGGAGAGCAGAGGTGAGAACATGTTCTGGATAAAGTCTGTTACGGAAGAAATCCAACATCTCATTTGCTCGTAAGTGGAAGTCATCGTCGTCTTGGCATAAACGGCGGAGGCGGAGAAGTTGTGAAAAAGGAAGGGAGTCACGACAGGCCCGAGGATGAGAAGAGGTATACAGGAGGCTGGGATTGATTGCCACGTCCTGTAAAGGATAAGCAACTAACTAACTTCTCCATGTGCTTCTTGGTCTACCTCTGCCTCTCTTGCCCTGTGGATTCCAGAACAAGGACTGCCTTGTAATGCTATCAACAGGTTTCCTCAGTGTATGTCCTATCCATCTCCATCATCTTCTTCTCATCTCTTGTTCCACTGGCACTTGTCTAGTTCTTGTCATCAGTTCATCGTTGGTAACCTTGTCATACCATTTTAACCCCTCTATTGTACGCAAGCACCCATTTATGAAAGTCTGTAGCTTTTTGGTTGTTGTCTTTGTTGTTCTCCATGTCTCAGAGCCATACAGTAGAACTGACTTCACATTTGAGTTGAAGATTCTTATTTTCGTGTTGGATCCGATTTCTCTTGATCTCCATATATTTCCCAATTGAATGAAAGCTCCTCCTGCTTTTTGTATTCTTATTTTGATATGAGAAAATTCAATTTTGATACCAACATCATAGATATCATTGAAGCACTATACAAGGACGCAAGTAGTGCTGTTTTTGTAAGCAACGACATTGGAGAATTTTTCAAAACAACTGTAGGAGTTCGCCAAGGATGTATCCTGTCACCAGTGCTCTTTAATATATATCTAGAACATATTATGCAGGAGGCTCTCTACGATTATAAATCAACCATATCGATTGGAGGCCGACCTCTGTGCAACCTACGTTTTGCTGATGATATTGATCTGATAGCTGGATCAGAATCAGAACTTCAAGACCTTACCTCTAGACTGGAGAAAGTAACAAGAACGTATGGGATGGAAATTAATATAGAAAAAAGCAAGATATTGGTGAATAGCCATAAGAAACATGTTCCGACCAACATTACGTTAAATGGGCAAACGTTAGAAGAAGTTAACACCTTTAAATATCTCGGGTCCACCATATGTAGTGATGGAAGATCAATTAAAGAAATCAAGACAAGACTTGAGATGGCCTCAGCTGCCATGACAAGGTTGAATGTGATCTGGAAAAGTAACATCAGTTTTCCTGTGAAGATCAAATTATACAAATCACTTGTATTATCTATTCTCTTGTATGGGTGTGAGGGCTGGACACTCACTGCAGATACGGAGCGAAGGATTCAGGCTTTCGAGCATAAATGTTATAGAAGAATTTTGGCGCATTTGCTATAAAGAGCACAAAACAAATGTCTATGTTAGAGAGAAGATAAACACCTATGCAGGCCACCAAGAACCACTTTTGTCAATAGTGAAACGTCGAAAGCTTGCCTGGTTTGGGCATGTAACTCGTCATGACTCCCTTTCGAAAACGATCCTTCAGGGAACAGTCGAAGGTAAACGGAGAGGAGGAAGGCAGAGAAAATCCTGGGCTGATAACATCAAAGAATGGGCAGGACACGGTTTTTCCACACTTGTACGCATTGCTGAGGATAGAGAGCAGTGGAGGACCCTGTCTGCTGATGCTTCCACCATGGCACCCCTACGATCCATGACGGGTTACGGGCTGAGATGATGATGATTTTGATATCACTGTCTGTCCCTCCAACTTTGTCTATATTACTGCCAAGATATGTGTACGATTCTACATCTTGTAGTGGTGTTTCTTCAAGTTCAACCCTGTTATCATTACCTGCATTTATTCTCATTATTTTTGTCATTTCCTTGTGTATTTTCAGACCCAATTGCTGTGACCTCTCATCGAGTGTTTTCAATTTGTCCTGTTATCTAAAGAAGCACAGAAAGCACTCACTGAATGATTTCTCCATGCTTTTTATAATTTTCCCTTAACCCCCGCAAACACATGTTGCTGGCAAATTTTACTACATGACGTTAAATTTTGGATTTCTGCCTGGTGCCATTACTTCATTGGAGAAGTCAGCAGTTTTATTAGTGGATCAGGTAGATTTGATGAAGTCAGCAGTTCTATTAGTGGATCAGGTAGATTTGATGAAGTCAGCAGTTCTATTAGTGGATCAGGTAGATTTGATGAAGAAAATAGTGAATTGGACAGTGTGAATGGAGATGTCGGAAATGCCGATACCCGAAAAATTTGAGCAAAATTTTGAACTAAAATGTGAGATACGAAAAACTTTCTTATTTTTAATTTCTTATGTGCTGTCTGAAAAAAACTTTCCCTTGGTGAATGTTCAGCAGACTTAGAACCAATTGACGTAGTTTATTTCAAGTATGCTCCTGTGGTGTCAGTAGAAGTGAAACGTTTTTCGGTGTTTAAAGTTTTGCTGACAGACAATAGAAAGACATTCTCTTTTGACAATCTGCACATGGTTTTTGTTGTGTATTGTAATTCTGAACTCATTAAATAAAATAAATCCAGCAACCTGGGACGATGACGCTGCCAATCCCACCAACGTGTCGATGTTCTCTACTGCGCCACCTCAGGTTTGGCGAAAAGAAGCTCTCACGGCAAGCAGAAGAGAGGAGAAAACGTCGAAAGGAAAATAAGCAGATGAGGGCTGTCACCCCAATGGCGCATTCCCATAGTTCGTTATGACTGAAGGGGCTTTTGTTATTATTATATCAATTAATAAAAATAAATTTTCAATTTCAGTTTGGCACAGAAACTGTGAACATTTAAATTACATTTTTAAGGTGTGTGTGCGCGCGCGCGGCGCGTGTGAATATGTCTTAGACTGCAGGTTTTGTGTGTGGCAGTGCTCCTATTTGTATTATTAATAATTGTTTGTTGTTAGTAAATCTTTGTCGAATAACCAAGTTGTTGATTTGGTAATTGTTCGATGTTCAATATTATTTGAACTGATTTAGATGTTCATTGAATAGTCAGTGAGTGGCGAGGCACGTGTTTTAATCGTATAGTGGAATTTCTAATGTTGTGTGTTATGCGACAATCCAGGTTGTGTGTTATGTGACAATCCAGGTTGTGTGTTATGCGACAATCCAGGTTATGTGTTATGTGACAATCCAGGTTGTGTGTTATGCGACAATCCAGGTTGTGTGTTATGCGACAATCCAGGTTGTGTGTTATGCGACAATCCAGGTTGTGTGTTATGCAATAATCCAGGTTGTGTGTTATGTGACAATCCAGGTTGTGTGTTATCCGACAATCCAGGTTGTGTGTTATGCGACAATCCAGGTTGTATGTTAGGTGACAATCCAGGTTGTGTGTTTTTGACAATCCAGGTTGTGTATTATGCGACAATCCAGGTTGTGTGTTATGCGAAAATCCAGGTTGTGTGTTATGTGACAATCCAGGTTGTGTGTTATGTGACAATCCAGGCAAGTTCAATCCGGACGAGAATGTTGGCCACGTTTTGGTGTTTTCTTGGCTCGCTCTTTTTAGGAGAAGAATTTGCTCTTGATTGACCAGTTTTGTTCTTTGGTGTTCTGCTATGTTCTTCTCTTTGTTAGTTTCTGGTTTCTAATTCTCCAGTTGTTTCTATTAAGTTTCCTTTCTTTATAGGTTCTTCATACTTTCTTTGTTGGTTTGACAAAAACCTGACAGACAGACAGAATTTCTAGATGGTATAAAAGATAGTCACAGTCACAATTGGATATCAACACCAATCACAGTATCAAAAACGTCGACAATCACTGGAACATTGACAGTTATGATTAATCACAATTTGAAGCAATGACGACAAGCATGGTTTACGTCACCATAGGAATACGGGCAGTGTTTTAAAAAAAGTCCAGGAAAACAGTTAGCAGGCCTGTTTATTGACTTTACAATTATCTTCTTTGTCTCACAATGTCTTGATTGTTTTACATCACCCAAAATGAATAGATCATTACTTCTTCACATTTGCTTTAGTAACATACAGTGCTTGGAAATAATTCCGTAATTTGCTCATTAATGACGAGCTGTTCTGTCTTCTTCCCTAGTCCGTCTATCTTATCCAAGGGAAGTAAACATGAATATCTTCTCTTTCTAACTGATGTGCAATCATTGTCCTTAGTCTGACATGGAAGTTAAGTGGCTAGTGGGTTTGTAGTCTTTGAAGAAAAACGTTGCATTTAAAGTCACTTTATTTTTCAGCGTTGGTTGAGTAGATACTACTATCAACATATAAACATGGTTACCTCTCCTATATGTGAAAAATGGGGCGCCGAACACAGAAAACAAACTGTTGCTAGATGGTGGTCTCTGGAAAAAGTCTCTTTTAGCTTTGTTCTGTCTCTAACAATTTTGCCGCTTTTGTGGTCTAAAAGCTATTCTATTGGTTAACTTTGGTGGGTACCCTACTTCGGCGGGCGACAAATAAGAAAAAGAAAGGACAGATTTTTCCCCCTCATTCTAGGCGAATGGAATGTGCGCACTCTCCTTGACAAAGACTTTAAAGCAAACAGACCTGAGAGACGAACTGCCTGATTGGGAGAGAACTGGCCAGGTACAACATTGACATAGCAGCACTGAGTGAAACTCGACTTGCAGGCGAGGGCCAACTTTGCGAAAAGGGTGCAGGTTATACATTCTATTGGAGCGGAAGAGGAACTGAAGAAAGACGAGAAGCAGGGGTTGGATTTGCAATCAAAACAGCACTTGTTGGCAAATTAGCGGGGCCCCCAAAGGGAATAAATGACCGACTCATGGCAGTCAAGATCCCCCTGCTTTATGGAAGAAAACATGCCACCATCATTAGCGCGTATGCACCAACTATGACAAACCAGGATGACGTCAAGGATAAGTTTTATGAAGAACTACATGCAGTCATTGCATCAGTTCCTAAAGCAGATAAGCTCATAATTCTTGGTGACTTTAATGCAAGAGTAGGCTCAGATAACATCTCCTGGAATGGCACTATCGGAAGGTACGGCGTGGGTCGCTGTAACAGCAATGGACTTCTTCTCCTCCAGACTTGCGCAGAACATGACCTCCTTATCACCAACACCATTTTTCGACTTCCTACCCGCAACAGGACCTCCTGGATGTACCCTCGCTCAAAGCATTGGCACTTAATTGACTATGTAATTGTTAGGAAGAAGGACAGGCAAGATGTCCGGGTGACCAAGTCCATGTGTGGTTCCGAATGTTGGACTGATCATCGCCTCATTGTATCTAAACTTAAAATTCGTATCCAACCAGCCAGGCGCCCTCAGGGGAAGAAAACTCAAAAGAGGCTGGATGTCACCAAACTAAAGAAGACAAAAATCAAACAGTCATTTACTGACACCCTAGAAGACCGTCTCAAATCTATCTCGCTAGACGGCCAAAGTGTGGAAACAAATTGGGCAGCCCTAAGTGAGCAGATCTACAACACTGCTACAGAGGTCCTGGTCCTTCCAACAAGAAACAAAATGACTGGTTTTGATGAGAACTCAGATGATATAAAGCAGATGTTGGCTGAGAAACACCATCTCCATCAAGCATATTTAAATGATCCAAAATCTACATCCAAGAAAGACGCTTTCAACAACATGCGTAGATTCGTCCAACATAAACTACGCCAGATGCGGGATTCATGGCTGAGTAATAAAGCAGATGAGCTCCAAGGCTTTGCTGACAGCCATGACTTGAAAAATTTTTACCTTGCACTCAAAGCGGTCTATGGTCCAACATCATCAGGATCATTTCCCCTCCTTAATGCAGATGGAAAAACACTAATTACAGACAAGGAAAAAAATGATCCAATGCTAGGCTGAACATTTTAATAATATTCTGAACCAGCCATCATCTATTAACGACGAAGCCATCATCCGCCTGCCGCAAATTCCTATAAATGAAGCATTAGATGATGTACCAACTCTGGAGGAAACTAAAAAAGCGATTCGTCAACTGTCTAGTGGAAAGGCCCCCGGCTCCGATTCAATTCCTGTTGAGGTTTATAAAGATGGCGGTGCAGTTCTGATAGAGAAACTTCATATGATCTTCCAGCAAATGTAGCAGAGTGAAACCATCCCACACGATCTCAAAGATGCCTCAATTATACATCTATATAAACGTAAAGGTAATCGCCAAGACTGTAACAATCATCGAGGCATCTCTCTTTTATCAATCGCTGGGAAGATATTCGCCAGAATCCTTTTGAATCGCTTTACGGCTCATCTTGCCAAAGGTCTTTTACCTGAAAGTCAGTGTGGATTCCGGAAAGAACGTGGAACCACAGATATGGTGTTCGCTGCAAGACAGCTACAAGAAAAATGCCAAGAACAGCACTGGGACCTGTACACAGCTTTCATCGACTTGACAAAGGCGTTCGACACGGTCAGTAGAGAAGGTCTATGGAAGATCATGGCAAAATACGGCTGCCCAAAGAAATTTATCTCAGTAGTGCAGCAACTGCATGATGGAATGCAGGCTAGATTTTAGGTAAAACGGTGAGCTGTCGGAGCCTTTCCCCGTCTCAAATGGAGTTAAACAAGGGTGTGTACTTGCACCGACGCTTTTCAGTATCATGTTTTCTGCTATGCTGACTGATGCTTTCAGAGACCGGGACACAGGAATCGACATTAGTTATCGTATTGATGGAAAATTGTTTAACCTTAGGAGGCTTCAAGCAAAAACCAAGGTCAAATCACACACCATCAGAGATCTTCTGTTTGCTGATGATTGTGCCCTCAATGCTGGCTCAGAGGCTGATCTGCAGCATAGCGTGAATAGATTCTCCGAAGCCTGCGCCAACTTTGGGCTTACCATCAACACGAAGAAAACAGAAATCATGTACCAACCAGCTCCTGGCACAGTTTATACTGAGCCAATCATCAAGGTTAATGGTGAGAAACTGAATGTTGTGAACAGATTCACATACCTTGGTAGCACACTATCCCAGAACATTGTCATTGATGATGAGGTGAACACCAGGATCTCCAAAGCCAGCAGCACATTTGGCAGACTATACACCAACGTTTGGCCTCGAAGTGGTATTAGTCTACAGACAAAGCTGAAGGTGTACAGAGCTGCGGTGCTTCCAGTGCTGCTATATGCATGTGAAACATGGACTGTATACAGGTGCCACGTAAAGAAGCTAAACCACTTCCATACAGTCTGTCTCAGGAAGATAATGAACATCAAATGGCAAGACAAGATCCCGGATACCGCCGTTCTTGACAGAGCTGGTTGTGGTGAATTAGTTGTTAGTATTGGTTTCAATATTATATTAATGGTATCTGGTGTGAGGTCAGCTATGCAAGTCCCTGAGGTTTATTAAATACAAATAAGTTTACAGGGTACTTGTCTGCTTCCACCACGACCTCACCCAATTATATATCTTCCCCTACTGAAGTGTATTGGTGTGTGTATGTTGTCTAGCAAGTGTCTAGGGTATATGCAATGTGATGAAATGTATGACAAGACAACAACTACACCTATTACTAATAACAATGATTAAACAAGTCACTGAGTAAAGTGTGGAATGTAACTTATTTTTTTATAATTTATTTTCCTGTATCTAGTTATTCTTCTGACACAGGAATAATCAACTCAACATGATAATGAAATTATTTACAACCACTTATTTTACAACTGTCATTGAGTCGGTGTTAGCCCACAATTATTTACATGTTTCAAGCTGGGAAAATGTCAAGTATTTCTTGCTCCTAGAAAAGGGTACAAGTTTATTGAACGTTTTTGTTCCTCACTGTCTGATACACTATCTTTTGGGAAAACTGAGAGAGTGGAGTGTTTGTGATATCAATTTCCCAGACAAGTCTTATCTGAGGTATCTGGAACCAGGCTGGTTGAAGTATGTATAAAACGCCAGTCTCCACTGCCAAGACACGATTCTGCTTCTATAGGTAAATCACTGGGTAGACACTCAGTAGTTAAGCCTCACTGCAGAACTTAGGGACAGGTGTTAGGTCACCTGGGCTCACTTTCACTCGTAGATGAAACTCTGGAACAATACAAATGTGTCCCACTCAGCATCTAATAATCTCTCTCTTTCATTATTCTAACATGGCAATATCATCAGACATCAGTATGGTAACTAAACAATTAGTTAACGTTCTCAATTTGGTTGGTACCCCCTTCTGGATAAATAACTTTCAAACCACCGTTTGACATTTTCCTTGATAAAGGAAACATTTTACATTAATACTATCAAGTCATGTACAATCACGGTGACTTGCTGAAGAAGACGGCCAGTGATCTTCCTGGTCTTATGTCATAACACAACATTTTTCTTTTCATCATAAATATTTAATTTTCTTTTCTCCCCATATGGCCGAAAGCCTGTCTGGCTTTTCTATACCAGGTTAATACAGTTCCTAACAACGCTGTGAAACAACACAGAGTTTAATGTTAGCTTCCCTCCAGATAAATGTTTCCCCTTTAAGGTTCATACAAATTCAATAATGCATACATAATAATGATAAAAATGACAATATAAATGTTAATATAAAGGTTTCAATATTTACCGCATCAAAGAAATCTACACACTAAACAGTTGAATATTGCGGTATATGGCATAATCCAAATCACTGCTTGTGCAGAATTAGCAACCAAGACAGTACTCTTGCCTTGTCTATAACAACTTCTTTAGTGTATAAATTTTAGTTAACAAGTGGCCCCGAATACCAACTACTAACTGGTTTTATACAACCGTTTAGTCTAGTACACTACAGCCAATCAGAGACTGTTTAATGAATAGCGTTCCTTTTCAAATAAAACTGACCTCAAATATTCAAATTAAGGACTCCTTCCCCTCTCCTATTTAATTCAGTACGGCATTTTCAAAACAAATAGGACGTTAACCTTAATTTTTTTCCTTTTCTTTTAAACTACCTTATCGGACGTTAACCTTACGGCGCCACGTCACATTGCGTGTGTGTATATATATCGTCTGCTAAAACCAGCGTGTGAATATATGTCCAGAACGCGGGTCGAGAAAACGGGGTCTTTCAAACGCTGCAAAGTGTATAATGTTAAACCGCGGCAAATCGTTTAGGCCCTTACTTCGGTATGCAAATTGAACGTGCTGTGGAATTAAGCGTTAGTCCTCACAGATTTCACTACACACCTCCTTTCCTAAAACATGCATTCACTGCAAGTTATTATCTGTGAGACAATTAGCGTAAACAAAGTACTATTCCCTAGGTTTTTCCTGATTTGCCTCACAAGGATGTCTACTCAGGAAATCCGCTCCCACGTTTTCCGAACCGGGTATATATTCGATGGAAAATGTATAAGGTTGGATCAATAAAGACCACCTTAATAAACGTGCATTTTCATGTTTGGCCTGAGATAAGAACACTAAAGGCTGGTGATCTGTTTGCACCACAAATGACCTACCATAAAGATAAATTTGGAACTTTTTTATGGCCCAGATCAATGCTAAACACTCTTTTTCACTTGTTGAGTAATTTTTTTCCGCTTTGTTTAACTTGCGGCTAGCGTAAGCAACTGGGTTCAGTTGTCTATCCTGTGAGGTGGACCTCTGTAACAAAGTGGCCCCTAATCCTATGTTACTCGCATCCGTTCTCACCACAAATTCCTGACTTAGATCAGGCAATTTCAATATCGGCTTGCTAGTGAGTTTATCTTTTAACTCTTGGTATGCCAATTCACACTGCGCTGACCAAATGATTTTTTCAGGTTGACCTTTTCTAGTTAAGTCTGTCAGCGGTGCACAAATAGAGTTAAAGTTCTTTATGTATTTTTGATAAAATCCACATAAAGATACAAAAGACCTCACATTTTTTTGGTTTGTGGCCTCGGTGCGTTTTGTAATTTCTCCAGGTTCTTGGGGTCAGGGGTCATGTTTCCCTGATACACTGTGTGTCCCAAGAATTCGAGTTCTTTACACCCCACACTACATTTGGTTGGTCTAGCCGTCAAATTTGCTTCTCTGAGCCTATCAAATAGCATATTCAGAGAGTTTATGTGTTCTTCGAATGTCTCAGTAGCAATAAGAATGTCGTCCATGAAATTGGTTATACATGGGTTATTCAGGGGATCCAATAACTTGCGCATCATTCTGGAAAACACACTCGGGGCGTTTTTCAAGCCAAATGGTAACATGTTGAATTCATAATGGCCTTCCGATGTGCTAAATGCCAGATAAGGTCGAACCTCAGGCTTTACTGGAATTTGGTAATAGCCTTTGCTCAGATCCACCTTAGAAAAATATTTTGCCTTATTCAGCCTGGCAAACAGCTGATTGGTATCCGGCAATGGATCCACCTGATTTTCTGTGACAGCATTCAGTTTTTTGAAATCTATACACAGACGGTGTTCTCCAGAAGGTTTCCTTAGTAAAACCACACTGGAACTGTAAGGAGATTCACTGTGAGAAATGATTCCTTCCTTTAACAGATACTCAATTTCCTCCTTCAAAGCTTTCTCCTTAGCGAAAGGAATGGAATAGGCCCTCATACAGATGGGTGTTGGGTCTATTACTTTCATGTCATACTCTAATAGATTGGTATGCCCCGGCTTATCTGTTAGCACGTCTGTATGTTCAACCAGAACCTTTTGAACCTGCTCCCTCTGGGCTTTAGTCAGGTGCTTACTGATCTTCACCTGTGCCTGTGTTTCCTCTGTTTTTAAGGGATACTCGTGAGAGGCCAGTGGTTCCTTTTTCATTCCTGTGGCTATCGACAAGGTCATGAGATGTGTCTCATCCTGGATCTCTCTTTCCAGGTATTTCTTTAGGAGATTCACATGATAAATTTTCTCCTTACTTTTTTTGTCGATTTTATAATTAGTTCTAGATATCCTTTCTAGAACCGTGTATGGCCCTTGCCATCCAATTTGTAACTTGTTACTGCTGCCGGGTAGAAGAAGGAGCACCTTCTCTCCCACATTAAGCTCTCTATCCTTAGCTTTCTTGTTAAAGTAAGCAGCATGTTTCTTCCTGGCTTGTCTGAGATTGTCATTTGCCAGTTTCCATCCAGTTTTAAGACGAGTGGTCAGTTCGTTCACATAGTTATAAGATGAGGTAACAGTTTCTTCTGCCTTCTCATCAGTCCATGTCCTTAACAAGGCTTCTAATGGACCTTTTATTGGCCTCCCAAATAACAGGGTTGCGGGTGCCATCCCGGTTGAATTATGTGGAACTTCCCGATACGCAAACAACGCAGCGGGCAAAAATTGGTCCCATGTATCAGGTTTCTCATGTGCCAGCTTTCTCAGGATATAAATGAG